>CM070106.1:4947500-5145000 GCA_036178185.1 Liparis tanakae | reverse complement strand
TGTAAAATAAAAAAGGTATATTAATTAAGACTTCAGTATAGGAACAAACAAGGTTGGATGTAGTAGGAAAGTGGCATCTTGAGAAAAGGACCTGGGATACAATATAATCTGGATGAGAGACGCTGATTATTAAACCTTTATTACACCAACTGAAACACATTCAGAGTAAAAAATCTCTTTCTGATAGGATGTTTTGGGCACAATTTATTTGGAGAAGCAGCTCATCCTGTAACATTTCTGCTGGTCACGTCTCAGAGGATCCCCTCCTTTGCTTCAGGGACCTCCGACCTCCTCCATCATCATAATGACCGCTGTTACAGCGACACGCTGGTCATTTAGCAGGTGCACAGAGCAGCAGGGCAGGCGGCAACTTGCCTATCTGCCAATTTGCCCCGTTAAATAACCTCATTCAAAGGATCCCTTCAGTGACGCGGCCCAGGGGCATGGCGACCCCCCCCCCCCTCCTCCTCCTCCCACCTCCACCCGCTATTCAAATCAGCTCTCTGGACAGCTTCAGGTTACAGGCTCTATCGAGTGGAGCAGGGTGGAGCGGGCTGTCATTTGACCTACTGAGCTGGTTGAGACTCCACTTTGATGCACAAGCATGCACTAAAAAATAGTGAATTAAATGAATTAAACCTGAGATGATGAGCTAATTGATAGATTTTTTGTCTTGTAAAAGAAAAGTAATTGGAATTTTTGATATTCGATAAAAAATGTTGCCAATGTGGGACTTATTTAAAATGCTTCCCCAATGTCTTAAATGATATTGAACCGAGTATCTTTGTGTTTTGGACTGAAGCTATGTGAATATGTCAGAGATGAATCAATAAGGAAAATAATCAGAAGTTTTTTATGAAGTGGTTTCTCCTCGTTTTGCAATCCGATTTGGGGAACTATGTTTGTACAGCGGGTTGAATGCGTGTGTGCATTTAAATAAGCCGATCGGTATCTGTGTGCACACAAACATGCATCAGTGTGACAGAGAAGTACTTCAGCCCTGTGGCTCAAGCTTTATATGCACATGTTTTCTATTTATAGCTCATATACACAAAGAAACACCGACTTATTATGCTGGCAAATAACAAACAGGATGCCAAAGGGAATCATGCTGAAAAAGATAAAACAATTCCTCTCAACAGGATCTACTAGCAACTTTAAATGAAGATAACACTAGGATGCTTTTTAGCAGCCAAACACCTATCAGTCCACATATTGAATTTATTGGGAAATCTAAAATAGTTGGATTTAAAAATGTGGTGCAAACATATAATGATATTTTCAGAACAGCTGTTTTCAAGCGTTTTTGATACAAAGAATAGTTTGACATTTTGGGAAATCTGGGAATAGTGAAATTTTGTTGAGAGTGAGATGGGAGGAGTGATACCACTCATGTCTGTACAATAAGCTTTGATTGGCGTAAAGACTGGAAACAAAATCTTCACTCCAACGATAACCAAAAGGTGTCTAAATAGTCCCGGCTATATTCGGGACTATTTATTGTAGTAAGATAGGGCAAGGCTAGCAGTTCCCCCTTTCGTTTATGCTACGCTAAGCTAAGCGAAGCGGCTAATGGCTGTAGCTTCATATCTAACGGAGCGATATGAGAGTGGTACCAATCTTCTCACCTCACTCTCAACAAGAAAGCAAATGTCTGTTTCATAAAATATCCAACTATTCTATTTACTACATAGATTTCCCCTTGTTTAGAAAAAAATGTTCTACAGTTTTAGTTTTTTTCCCTATAACGAAAAAATCATCTCACAACGGCTTAAATCCATCCCGTGGCGCCCATGTTGGTAACAACAGTTACGGGTCGATACAAAGATAAGTGAGAATTGTTGTCTGATTACGAATTGTCTCGGTTCAAGTAAATACAGGAATTAAGATGAAGATCTAAATTGGGCAATAATTACTTTTAACAGACCAAAAGCAGCTACGGTAACACAGCGGCGAGCATTCCTCTCCTTGTCCCAACAAGCTGTGTATAGGCGTGTGTGTGTCTGTGTGCATGTGTGTGTGTGTGTCTCCCATCCACCCCACACATACCTCTTAATCTCTGCCTGGTTAGCAGGCCCATGCTTGTTAAATGGCCGACAAGCTTCTCACACACACACACACACACACTCGTTCAACAAGGTGAACAAATACTTGATTCCAATTTAAATCCATCAACTGAAAAAATGCCTCCATGCAAAAGGTCAAAAGTTGTAAGATAAAATATGAGGCTTCAGATCAACAATTGAGGAAAATGCTGCTGGAGAGATGAGATGTGTCACAAGATTTTTCAGAGTTTTTTCTCAAGTGAGTGTTTTTTGCTTAATCTTTGAGGTAATGTCAAAGAGATTAGAGGATTTATGCTGTGTGTTTTAGCAACACCTATAAATTAAGAGATTCAGGTGTGTGTGTGTGTGTGTGTGTGTGTGTGTGTGTGTGTGTGTGTGTGTGTGTGTGTGTGTGTGTGTGTAGGGCAGCCCAGCCTCCTGTCTGATGGAGGATGATGGGGGACAGCTCAACAGCTTGAGGCGAGACAGGTGGGGCGGGGCTTGTTTGCTCTCAGCTCCGTCACGCCTTGTTTTTTAGCCAAGTGCATTCCAGCTTTTTGCAACAACATAAATCTGTCATCATTTCGGTTTGTGTGTATCGATTCATTCAAAAAAGTTGCGGTTGCTCCCACATATATACACACAGAGAACGTTGAAGGTTGAGGAAGTCTCACCGATGTCTAAGACTCTCTGTTTGGCCGTGTGCTGCCGGGAGTGCCAGTACTTCCAGTACTTCAGCTGCTCGTCTCGGTTCTTGTCTTCGCTGAACACCACCATGATCACGCTCTGAGAGGGAGCAACGTTGGAGATCATTCAACTGGAACATGTGTTTGAGGCGTTAACCTCACACGTGTCTTTAGCTGCTAAACGCTCCACTTGTTGTTTTACGCGGTTAAATATTCATCAACATAAAAATAAGAGGGATAACTTTATAGCTGCTTTTTTTAAGCCTCACCCGAACTTTGCTGATGGGGTGACGGAGGCGTTTGTTGGCGCTCAGCTCGTTGAGCGTCACGGCGTAGAACTGGCCTTTGTTCAGGTAGGTCATCGGCCCCTCGCCCTGCTTCTGACGCAGCGAGCGAGTGGCGTCCAGCGTGTACTGGAAGCTGTCACTGCAAACACACACAAACACACACACACACACACACAATAATAATAATAAATAATATGTGGTTAGATATAACAAGGTGGGATTGAGTGTGGGGTTGAATATGTTGGTATTCACATGGTGACACATGTCCAGATCATTCGTCTGTAATCACAATTAGACCACGTGTTTGTATCCTGAGTGACTTACACTCCCTCCTGGTGAAATAAGAAGTCATCTGCAGCCAGAGAGGAAGGTGTGTTGTACTTCTGTTGAGAACGCTTGAAACATAAAGAAAGAGGAAATTATTTTTTGGCAGAATTTCAAGTTAATTTAGGCTGAGAGGAACTGGTTAAACAATGCTGTAAATGAGAGAGGAAAAAAACTAAAACAGTATTGTCACAGGGAAAAATCTAAATTTGTACCACTTGTAGTTTCTTGTTCAGGTGATAAACCTTTAGTGAATCATATTTAATAAACATCTATCTCTCTTCACTCACTCCACCATGTTCGGGACTCTCGGTCTTCTTGTGCTTGTGTTTCTGGTGCCTGGCTACATTTTCCATAGTGTCTTTCAAAAATGACCAGCGTGTGCCGGGTCATTCTTCCAGCCGTGGTTTGTGGATATAATACTTATCAAATACAGGCAGAAGTGTGTTTTTCCAGTATCTATTAAATTAGCTGGTTTCTATAGAAGCATCTAAAGTCATCTAAATGTCTCCTTGTGATCTCAAATTTGAGGTTTTCTACAGTTTGCCCGTCATCGGCCGGAATAAAAGAAAATACACCATTAAATCATCAGGCCTACTAATAACAGTCCAACAGTCGTACTGCTTGAAGGCCGTTAAATAAAACCTTTTGGGCGTTTGTCCCCTTGACATGTAGAATAGTCTACTCTGACCCCGTGGCGTGGGTTAAATATGATCAGTTGGGATAATCAGTCAAATCTTTTTTAAAGGGTCAACCGGTTCAGTCTCAAGATTTTTTTCTAAAAAGAGTTGCAATTAGAAAAAAAGTCAGAAAAATAAACGTTATTTTGTTCAGATGAGGTATGTTTCGACCCGCGTCCCCACCAGGTTAGCGACCCCCGTTCTCTGGCCCCGTCTCTCACCCCGTCTCTCTCCTCTTCATACGGGCTGTCGGGCGGACTCTGCTGGTCTTCTTTCACATACGAGCTGTGACTGACCGTGGTCACCTCGTACGGACTCTGTTCGTAGATCACCCTGGACGGCTCTTCTCCCTCCGCCCTGTAGTGGAGCCCGGCCGCCGTCATGTAGACGGGCGCGTACGCCTCGGCCTTCACCGCCGCCGGCGACCCTCGGTCCCCCGACACCGTGGTCAAGCTGCTGAAGTGCTCGCGCTTGTTCTCCAGGTGCTCCGTGTTCAGCGACAGGTTGACGGGAACCGATTTGAGGACTTGAACCCGGTTGTCCACCATCTCCTCCTCGTTTTGGCTGTTGGGGTTGCTCGGCGATACAGACCTGTATAAAAACATGGGTGAAACACCGCGTTGGACGTATTTCTGCACGCCTCTTCTTAATGGATGTACAGTATTTTGAACTTCAGATGAATTGTTTGCTTTCATAGGCTATGAGGAACAACTGGGGAGGAGAAAACATGTGGTGAACTACTTCTTGAGGTAAATAAACACTGCCAACGTGTTTGTTCGAGGCTTAAAGGACACTTGCACTGTGGTGAGTAACGATGCACCATTGCTCTTCAGAAAACACACCTGGATTTCTTTCCCTAATTATGAATAAATTATCTTTCTTGTGGCTAAAATATTTTTGTTCCAAAAGCAGAAATATTTATTATTTCTATCGAGATGAGGCGTTTCTCACTGGCTTTCGTGAAGCATGAGCCTCTTGGATTCAGCATCAGTGCTTCAAAGGAAACAAGACTCACTCATATGTGCACACATGTATACTAGAAGCTTGCTCTACATCACAATTATCTTATTATTATTATTATTATTATTATTAATAAAACGGAAAGCTTATATATTTAACTGCTTTAGATGTTTACCCCGGATGCAACACATCAAATACTACAAATCACTGAGCTCCAGATTTAATTCCAGACATTACTGGGAAACGTCTGCCAGCAACTACATGTTTAGCATTTTTGTATTTCTGTCTGTACTTGTGCAACTTTGAGCTCGACCACAGTCACTGACCTCTTCTGCTGTTCCTCTGGAGTTTCAATGACTTTGGGAACTGGCAGAAGCCTCTTCTCTTTAGGCACCTGGATGGAAACAAAGGAGGATGTGTCATCAGAATGTGTTGGATGAGTGACTTGAGTCTCCGTCATTTATCATGTTTGATAAAACGGGAGAAAATTACTCCCCCGATGTATTGTTATTATCAGTGTTTTGAGAATTGGGTTGTATTGTGCTGGGAAATAGTCAGTGTCATTTGGAAATGTCTGCAAGTCTAAAATAATATGCTATGAAATGAGAAAATAATATAAGATTGCACTTGTTTTCCTTTTGCTCTGACGGATGCAACATATCATCAGCTGAATAATTATAGCTGTAAAAACTTGAAGTCCCTGCACAATGCACGACATGCTTATTCAAGAAAATCTGAGCTTTAAACTAAAAATAAAGCTGTAGAAATGTTACTTCATTGAATACCATTTTCCCTTTGTCTGACCATCACTCCAACGCCCAAAAGATATTCCATTTTTTTAATAATTTAAGATGAAGAAGAGCATCCCGTCCTCCATCCAGACCTTGTAGTAGTCGTAGAGCAGGCCCAGGGCGTTGGCGCTGTCCTCGTCCCCGTTGATGCTCATCATGGCCTTGGTGGCGGCGGTCAGCGGGTTCTCCAGGTACGACCTCCATGCCTCGTCCTCGCTGGTGTAGGCCCGTCGCACTGCAGGGTAGGAGCTCTCGTTGGGGACCACCACTACCAGACGCTTACTGGGAGACACGCACAAACATGTCAATAAGTGGCCGTAGATTAGAAACATGAATCTGCTGGTTCCAGCTTTGCATGTGCATTCCTTCCTCTGCTTTCACATTTTTCTTTTTCACAAAAGAATTTTGGACATTTTCCTTATCAAATAAGTCATTGAAAAAAATGTATAGATTAACTGATAATGAAAAGTTCCCACTGGAGCCCTTTTCAGCCTTGTGTGTTAACGTGGGTTGGTCTCTCCTCTCTGAAGGCCCACTTGAGTCGAGATCACAGACCAGTTAAACACACAGTGTTGTCAGTCACAACATCTCTCAACTTTTCAGAGCTCTGAATGTGTCACGTTGCACTTGTTGTACTATTAACGGTATCAGCATGTCACACCTTCTGGAATAGTGTTGGGAGTAGTCATGTATGAGGCTCACACTCGCTCTGTTTCTGTTCATTCATCATCATTCAGTTTGCTGGAATCAAACCAGGAAATATGAATCAGGGAATATTATTTGCAGTTAAATGAACATACGTGTTGGAAGCTCATCTTCAACACAACATCATTTGTATAATTACTTTCTAATTAAAATGAAATCCTGTCTGCCTCATAAATTAAACCCTGCATGCTCTAATCTGTGATGTCACACTGATGCTAAACTTTATGGAAATAAGTGTAATGGTGGAAAAAATGCATTTTTTTATATTGACCTACAAATCCAGGAAAACTTCTCCATGGTAACCAATTTCTGCAGGTAGAGAGTTTATGCAGGTATAGAAAAAACAGAAGGTTATGTTTATGACAAGTCTACTCTGGTGGATCTTACTAAATATGACCACTGTGGATCATAATAGTGGCTGATGCAGGATGCATGAAACAGCATCACTGTAGTTACACTAAGAGACATTTATTTGTTTTGAATACACCATAATAATAATAATAATAATAATAATAATAATAATAATAAAAAATAAGAAGAATATTAATAATACCAATAATAATCGATCACAAAGATCAAGAGCTGAACTATTTCAGTGACAATAGTAATATTTTAAAATGTAGATTATTAATAATATAGTTATTACCATTTATAACTTCAAATAACAGTAAAGCTATCTTATTGAGGCAAACTAAAACTATATCACAACCTCTAACCTAAGGTTTTCGTAGAAATAGTTAAGCACAAAGGTTAAACTGAGTTAATATAAATAAAGTTCCATGGTGTTACAAAACCACCCAGTAGGCCCAAACGGTCCTCACGCAGAACCCGCGCACTGGAGACATTAACGTGTGAACAACGCAACGCAACCGCTAGAAACTCTTATTGTCAGTAAAAGTCATCCAAGTGTTTAGAAAATACAGACTTCGCACTTTCCGGCTTTTTGTCTTCTATCAGTCAAAAATGGCGTTTTCAGCTCTAATGAAATCCACAGCGCCAAGTTTATGTTTTTCCTCCAAAGAAAATAGCTAAATAATTGACGTAGATATCCGAAAGCAATGCAACCTCAAAGTGACCTCATCTTTATCCTGAGACACAACCTGAGCCCGAATTTAAAAATAAGTGTTTTCTTCAATAAGCGGATAATAGAAAACTTTTCCTTTCCAGTAATCATCAGAGTTGCTCCCCGCCGGCTCGATCACTTACTTGTCTGTCTCCTGTGACATATTTCGCTTCCTCTGCGTTCCTTCCTGGTGAAACTGGACTTTCAAGTCGGAGCAGGTAATAGAATGAGTGAGTTGCCAGAAGTTGGGCTACAGGTAAGTCGACTTTTCTCGCCCCGCTTCTTTTTTTCTATCCCCCCCCTCTCTCTCTCTCTCTCTCTCTCTCTCTCTCTCTCTCTCTTCTCCTCACTTCTCTCCTCCGCTCCACCTGGCAGGTAGAGGCACTTCGCTCTGCTTGTCTCATGTTCAATTTGTACGCGGCTTATAAAAAATGTCCAAACATCCTGCCATGCATTATAATATTTGGCTTGCTTTAATGTCAGCTTAAAGCAATTTTACCTGGAATTCTTTCACTGTAAAAAAAAAGAAAGAATTGAAGGTGAGAGAGAGTCGGACGCTGATTGGCTGCTGCCGATTTAACTGGGCTGTGATTGGCCGTTGGGTCAGAGAGGCGGGCAGAGACCCGCCTCACCTGCAAGCAAACAAAAAGATGGCATTGAAGGCACCATAACGTCAGAGAACGTAGAAACTCCGACGATTACTCAGGATGAACCTGTTACATGAACTTGTCTGCCAGTTTATGTTCCAGACAATTAAAAAAAACAATTAGGTTAAACGACGTTGGCTGTATTTCAGAACAGTATATCATAGTTGATCTGACTGTCACTCACACATCCACAGGTTTTCTTGTAGTCCCACGGTCACTGATTTGACCTCTCAGGATGACGCGTCTGTGTCTCAGGTAATCTCAGAGCAGACAGAAGGCAGGGAGGAGTCATTACGGACACAATGCTATTGTCCCTTAATGAAGCCATTGTATGAGATGGTCCTATATGTGGGATTAACCACCAGGGCAAACAATGTGTGTGTGTGTGTGTGTGTGTGTGTGTGTGGTGTGTGTGTGTGTGTGTGTGTGTGTGTGTGTGTGTGTGTGTGTGTGTGGGTGTGTTTGTGTCAGGTGGGAGGGGTGGGTGAGTGGGGGGGACTATTGACTTACTCAAAATATTTCTATGTTGTTGTTGTTGATACATGTTTTATTAATCACAATACAAATATTATTGTTACAACAGTTGAGTCCTACATAAAACACAAGTTAAACTAAAATAACGACGCTTTAACTACTGAAATAATGAAAACACTGAAAACAAAACACATAACAAACTCAAATCTGAATTAGAATAGAAACCTAGACTAAATACTTCATAAATAAATAAGGAGTTCCTATTTATTTTGTACATTATTACTATTTCAAGTCTGGTAGATAATGTTCAATGTCTCATATTGGAGTATTTAATTTGTGTGCTGCTTTCTAAGCAAATATTATATATTTTTAATTCTACTACATTTGTTTTATAGCTGCAGTTAGTTACTTTTCAGATTAAGTACTATAACAGTAATATTTCAAGAGATTAAGATTTGACTATACTTCTACTTAAATATGATTTTGAATGCAAGTCTACTACTAGTGATGGAGTGATTTTTTAAGGTAGTATTGGTATTTGTAAAGAAGCCATGTACTCCTCTGCCTCTGGTCCATTCAGATACATTTCAGAAGGAAACAATTCACTTTTTGGTCCACAATATGTACAGCTGTATAAGATCTCATAACTTATTTCACATATTACAAAAAAGATACACTCTCTCATATATATAGTAAGGGTTGGGGGGGCAATAGACTGACTGGCTTGATGCCTATGAAAGTTTTTGCATGACAACAAGCAACCTTTTGCTTATGAATGCCTTCAGGCACTCTCACATGGAAATCTAAAAAATACTTTTCAGATTCAGTTAAACCGTCAGTTTGTGTGTGTGTATATATGTGTGTGTGTGTGTGTGTGTGTCTGTGTGTGTGTGTGTGTGTGTGTGTGTTTGTGTGTGTGTGTGTGTGTAAAGGGCGAGCATGTGTTTGTGTGTGCTGTGAATGATCATTGCTTTCCTCCCTTGTCTAATTTGTTTTACAGAGCACCTGGGCCTTTGCTGAGCTCTCTGTATGTGTTTGAATGGAACTGCTGGATAAATACAGGCTGAGTCCTTTTCTTCAAACAACTACACACTGTAGAGAGAGAGAGATGAACAGCAGAGTAAGAGATACCAACAAAACATTTTAAATAGGGAAGGAATAAGATGAACAGGTAATGCATCCAACACATATGTCTATCTAACTTTATCAACACTTTACACGGGTGGATTACTCAATGGGCTGCCGAGCACAGGCCCTGTGGGCTCTTGGGTCTGTGCCCAGAGCCTCTCTTTGAAATGAATGTAAACGTCTCTTGTTGGAAAGTCAATCAAACACAAAGATGCAACAGAGCTACAAAACGCAGATGCAAAACCATAAAACATAAAGACATAAAACTGCCAGGAAGAGACACAGAACAACAACTACATGATATATTTGATAAAAGTCATGTTTTATTTACCGTACAGTACAGGTGTTTTTTTTACCTAAAGCCAAGAAAAGTAGTGTTCCATGTAATATGACAGGAAACCAGATAAATACAATCTGGAAAAACAACAACAACAAATTAAGAAACAAAGAATTATGAAAAAGAGACAGAACAACTACAAAAAGGCAAACATTAAACTTTTTTTTTTAAAATGTCATAATAAAGTACACTTTATTGATCCCACAGTGGGTAAATTCTTCTCTGCATTTAACCCATGCTTAGTTATTAAGTAGAAGTGGGCGGCAGTGAAGCGCCCGGGAAAAGAGACACAGAACGATGACAAAGAAGCGCACACTACTATGAAGAGAATCATAACTACATAACAGATGCAAAACAATAACAAAGACATGTACAACCCCCTCAAAGAGATGTTAAACTACCACAAAGAGATCAAAGCGACCTTGTATAAAGAGACACAAAATACCTACAAAGAGATGTAAAAGTACCACAAAAAGACACAAAACAACTGCAAACAACGTGGGGAGGGGGGCTTTAAGTGCCTCTTTCCGGGGGCCCGTTGCCTCAAAATCTGTTCACATATGAATCATTAACTTAAGTCAGAAATTCAACTGAGAAGTAGTGAGTGAAGTTTTGCTTGACTTAATCAAGATAATGGTAGTGCGTTTGTTTCTCCTCTCTGTACCTTTCCCTTATGGACTCCTCCCAGCTGGAATGTCTGCCCTGTGTGATGGAATAGTGTGAAGACTACAAGCTGCCACATGCAGGCATGAGCAAGACAGAAAAACCTTGGGCCAAGAGCCACAGAATACCATCATCTGTGTGTGTGTGTGTGTGTGTGTGTGTGTGTGTGTGTGTGTGTGTGTGTGTGTGTGTGTGTGTGTGTGTCCCACTCTGTGAGAGAGGTGAAAGGTGTATCCTACATACCTAGAGTTTTTTTCTCAGGGAGAAGCAGCTTGTCTGGACTTGGCCAGGATTAGGTGTCAGAGTCTACCTGTTTGAGCACAGATACTCACAGCTGAGGCAGACAGAGAGCTGGGAGGAGGAGGGGGGGGGGGTCGTCCTTGGACAGCAGTGAGGAGAACATGGAAGAAGAGGATGACATGGGGAGGAAGGTGAGATGACTTAGAACAGCAGATTGAGGTACATTTAGACACATTCAGTGCTCTGAATAATTTTCAGAGCACTTGTTCAGGACTCAAGCCAAAGGATCCCAAACAAATATAAATGTATATATTAATTTGACAAAGTTATTTGTTCATGCCTATAAAACAAATATTATTCTGAAAAGATCTGAGAAGAAAAAACAACTGTTTTCAGTTGATCTGTTTATGTATAACTCAAGATGGGCCACAGATGCCTATCGTTTCACTTTTTGTGTTAAAAATATCCAACAAAACTATAAATGTTGTTGCTCAAAGTCTCGTACAACTGACATGAGCATTTGTTCTTTAGCCTTTGCTTACAGATCTTGGTGAGGCATGGTTTACCCTCTTGATGTGATCGTGTCTCGGAGAATCAGTTTTAATAAACCAGTGAACACATACATTCCACTCAAAACCATTAATTAAGTCTGGTTTTTAATAGATTTTTTTAGAGATTGTTGTGCGATATTGGTTGTTTAATATTTTAATTAGATTTTCTTTGTCTTTCACTGCTGTTAAATGCTTTAACACACCCTGTGTGTGTTTTTCGATTGCATTGACCTGCATAACGTTGCTCAGTTCACGTGGTCCGAGGCCTCTGAAAGCAGCCGTGAAAGTGACCAGCGTGTGGATTTGTTGTGACCGTGTCCCGGCCTGTGTACAGTTGTGTAGACTGGTCCGGCAGCATTGTGTCTCGTCACGGTGGCGTGGCGGCAGCAGCAGCAGTGGACTGTGGCAAAACCTGCTGGCTTGGAGAAAAAAAAGGGAAAGCACGAAGGCGGAGCAGGGAGAGGAAGTTGCCAATGGGGAAGATGAAATCCAATTTCCTCTTCCCTCAACAGCCTCCAGAGAAACAAGGAGGTCACACTGCCTCCCTGGCAGCCGCTGTTTCTCCCGCTCTGTGTGAAGGTTGGTCACCTGACCGGTTTCTTTACGCGGAAATGCATCTTTAAAAACTCGTTCTTGACCCCGCCGTGTCTTCTTGAAAGCTGGCTGACCTTGGTTATGTATGTGGTTGTGCAGTGAGAAACACAAACCAAAGACTACAGGAGATCATTTACAACAAAAGAATCCTTGAAAAACAATTTGGCTGAGCCAAAAGGGAACCAGAAAACCCTTGCGGCGGAAGGAAGGGACCAAATGGGGGGGAAAACTCAGGCTGTCTGCGGCAAACCCTGCTTATTCATACACACAATGGACAGCCATATAAAATTCTCCTCCACTATTGAAAAGCTGACACCTGGAAGATTTGCTTTCACACAGGCCCTAAGGCTGGCCCGCCTCACCCCAACCCTAAGCTACCAAGTCCCTGCTCAACAACTCATTTTCCCCTGCTTTTTTTTTTTTTACTCTTTACATCCTTCTGAAAGCATCTTTCTCTCGTGAGAGATATCCCCCACTAGTCTTCACAAAAGACAGAAAGGATTGTCTCTTTTCTCTTAGGATGAGGGGGAGGGAGGGGGGGGGGGGCAATGGAAGGCTGAAGACTTTTTCTCACAATGATACAATTTCTACAGAAAAATCATGACACCTACACCTGTCTGGAAGATTGCCACCAGGAATGATGATAACATGACAGTTAGTGAATACAAACACAGACGGTAGAATTATTCATTTTAATAAAGAAAAATACACGAAAGCAACTAGATGTTGTTATTTTCTTTACAGAGTTTTTTATATGTTGTTGTTATTGGGGTTGCATGTGATTCTTTGTTCATGGAGTTGCAGTTTATTTACATACTAGCTGCATCCAGTCAAAAACATAGCGGAGGAGAACAGCTCCACTGTTCCCAAAACCAAAGGCACAGATAGAAAAGATAAACTATCTGATGCAGTCGCATTATTTACATTATGATCTGTACACGTTGTGCTGCATCTCTTAATACAAATATACATTTATCAATGCTGTCAAATAGTTAAGACAGATTTTAGAGGGCAGAGCCTGCAGTAAATATTTGTTTGTTTTTAAATTTGTATCATGATAATTCAGCTAATTAAACAATACAATCATTACTAGACTTGTCAGTCTTAGTGTTAAAGCCTGTGTGTAGGTGTTGTGGATGCTGGTGGCACAGTAACTCATTTCTCCCACATAATACACCTTTATATACGGTAGTTATCATACGTACCTGCCCCCTTGTGTTGCGCTGGGGTAACAGCTCTTTTCAATCACTTGTGTCTCGAAATTGCAACGCGTTTGGATCCAGTGTACAAATTAAACCAATAGCTTGGAGGTGTTTAGTTTAGTAGTAACAGTATCACGGAATGTGGTGCAGAAATTTCAACAAATAGTAAATAATCTAACAAACAAAGCAACAGAGATTAAACTCTGAACACATGATTTAGATCTGTACAACATGTAGACAGCACTGCTCTCCATAAAACCAACGTATTATTTTTGCACATATTCTCTTTCTTAAATGTTATTTCAATTGCAAGCACACTGTTCTAGTCCCTTAAATGTTCTTACTTACAATGAATAAGGTTGGAAATGGGTCTGCCATCTCCAAACTAACAAACAATGTAACATTACCAGGTCTCTGTCGCAAGTGCATTTCATGCATATTATCTTGCAACAATGAGGACGGCATTATTATAATTAAAGCACTAGATAAACCATAACTTGGGATCATCATGACATATTTATATAAAAACATATTATATTCTTCACGTTTCAGTTTAGGTGGATTTTTACTTACCAAACTCTGCCACAAGATGGCGACATTGTCATCGTCCTGTATCTGCGTCCACAATACCTACTTTCAACCTTGTCGTTGCGTTCATGGAGCCCTCTTATAATCGTATTTCCATGAGTTACTTGAGTCATTTCCTACAGTTGGCGAAAGCTCTGTGTCTGACGAACAATCACAGATATTATACTGACCAGGCTCACTAATTTCAGTTTGGCATTGCCGTGTAAACTGGAAAATAACTTGGAATTTATTATAAACGCACTACCCATGAAACCTTTTAATCAACGAAACAATATTACGACTGTCCTTGAATGCAACAGTAGCCTTCAGCTGTCTGGGAACGGAGAAGCTGTCACACTTTAGTGACACTTTAGTATGTGTGCACGCCTCTCACACGACACCTTGAGTCATAACTAAGAAGTGAGAACTGCTGTTCTTTAAACGTGTGTAAGCGTCAACACGTCGATGATACTTATCCTGGTTAACGTCAATAGGCTGTAGCCTGTAGGGGGCGGCTAGCTAACGGTACATCTTGGGCTAGCATGACGTCGAACACACGTTCGAGATCGATTAGTACAAACTGGGGTCACCTGGATCACACTGAGTGTGTAGAGGTAACTTCACGGGTTAGTCTCCATGAGCCGAACAGGAGGACGTTGTCTTTGTGGCTAGCACATTCAAGACCTGGAGAGAATATGACGTGAACAGTTTTAATTGAGTCTTCATTCACACATTATTTCTATAGCAGCAGGTTTATGTCGTCGATATTAGTGATTACATCATTTCCCTCAAGCTCCAAGCACAAATGCAAACTAAGCTACCTAATCTATGGGGCTGCCAACATTCCCATACTGAGTGCTTGCCAGTTCGCTCGTTACTCATCAATACATTGTTGACTAACCACACGCTGTGTATATGCTTGGCAGGTAGCCACCCCACGTCCCCAGACCTCCAGGGCCTCGACATGCACAGGTGCATCCTCACAAACTGAGTTTGTGAGAGGATGCACCACTAAAGTTAATTTACTGTTAAGGACCATATGGTTGGTGCTGCTTTTATTTGTACCAAATAATAACTAATTTTGTCCCTTTATTTAATCGTTTTCTAACCCCATTAATGGTCTGTTTGTGTTCATAGGGGACATCATTGTATTCATGGACTGAGACAGGGGCTTGCTAGACTTGCTTCCTGGTATTTACCACTGTACAATTATATCTGAAGCACCTGCAATTCAGTTCCCATTTATCTGAAGCTTTAATCTTATTCACTTTGTCTGACCCCTTTGCTTGCTTTTTACAGTAGCTGCTTATAATAAAGGCTTTGGATTGGCCCTGCGAAAGATTGATAATATGAACAATACTGAGAGAATTGCCTGCCTTGAAAACCACAATTTGTGAGGGACTCCCCTATACTTTATCTCTGCTATCACAGTAAACATGGTATTATTTTCATCCTTCTCTTTGGGAACTACACTAAAATAACTATTAATAGTCTTTTCCTAACGTACTTGTTTATGGTAGATGTGTACCAACCAACAACAATAAAAAGTTATTTCCACAACACTGGTGTGTAGCAGTAAACATTAAGTAAATGTCTCCTTCCTTCATCCCCATTAGGCTCTATCAGAATGGCTCGCGGGCATCAACGGTTTCAGTCCTTAGCAGAAAAACGCCAAGAAAGAGGTGGAGATGAAAAAGGCCAAGGGTCATGATCAAAAGACAGCAGCCAAGACAGCGCTAGTGTTCACATGCGCTGTGTGAAGTCGCAATTGTGACATCCCAAAATTGTGACATCCCAAAAGCCAAAACCTGACTCAGGATGGAAAAAAGGACATTTATTTCCATGTAAAATCTAAATTCTGCTGGCGTTTAAAGCATCCTTTGATCACAGAGAAGCTATATTTCCAAAAGAATAGGCCTCCTACCACTTCTCTAAATTATAACATAATATTTGTTGGGTGTATTATCCCCTCATGCAGTCCCAGATGCCCGACCCAAAAATCTTCAAGCAACACTTCGAGAGCAAGCACCCGAAATCCCCTCTGCCCCCTGAGTTAAAGGGAGCGGAGGTATAAACGGTCGCCCTGGATACCAGACCGATTTCCTTCAAGGCCCTGCACCAACTCTGCACTTGTCTCAGTCTGACAGCAATGGGTGCTCTGATGTAATTAACGCGAAGCAGTTATTTTCATTTAGGCTTTAACAGGCCTGGTTGCCTTTAACACAATGCTTCCTCCCATCCAGTCCTCTTTTCGCTTGTGTTTAAATACATGCAGAACTAAACTTCAATCCCCGTTTTTAATTCCAGGGCCTCTGAAGACCTGTATACGATTCAGGAACAATCCAAGTGGTGAATGAAGATTTCTGTCTTCATTCCACAGTTCCTCACAACCGATGCCTCCCTGCCCCAATGTGTTGATCACATCGCTGCGTTTCTTGCTGCTAACTATCATACCTCTCTATCTGAACCCTTTGATGGATAAATAAACCTTTATGATACATGAGGTAAATGTATACAGCGCCGGCGCCCTTAAAAAAACATGTATTTCACTTGAGTGGGAGAATTATGTTTTTATATTTGTGCTATCAAGGTAATGCACTTTGAGTATTGGGTCAAAAAGGACGCTGTGACATTTATTTCTCATATTAGTTGTTAAATATGGAATTATTTCACAGTGCTCTGCTCTGGATAATAGTGTTATGTTGGTCACAAAAATGTGAAATGTTTCACAATTTTCAAGCTGCAACATGAGTTGTGATTTAATAAACTTTTAACAGGAGTGTGTCAGAAACATGTGTAAACTTATTAAATTAATGCTTCAATGATGTGTTAGAGCATTTTATTAAATTTGACTTTGTTGTATATCTAAAGTTTTTCTTTTCATAAAATGACAACTTTTCTGCCTGAGGGTTTCTTAGGATGCATTTGTTTGTACATTCACTTCTTGTGACAGCATTGTACATGTTTTTGTTCACGTTATGTAAGTCCGATAATTAATGAATAATGATGGATATTTATTTACACACGATTGCATTTAATCAGTCTGGAGCCTTCACATTATGACTAAAAAGAAGACTCGCAGACCGTTATTGACAGCTGACCATATGTACTAGTCTATTCATTGACATAGTATTTACAAACTGTATTTACAAAATCTAGATTGTTCATCATCAGTTGGCCCCTGTGTTTTGTCCTTGTCAGATTATTAAGAAACAATTATTTAAATTGCTATGTAGACTACAGACACTGTCAGATTCCAATACTTCATAGTTTGGATAATTATAAATTAATGGACAATACTGTGTTAACTTATTGAAACTGTTACACACTCTGACTCTTTTTTAAAGAGAAATGTGCACAGTCCATATATAGTTTAAACACATGAATATCTACGGCCACTGGAGTAAAATGAGCCTCTGCCTTTTATTTACCTGTTGCCATAGTGAGGAATGGAGCCGAGTTTCCTGTCTCAGGGTTCGGCTCAGAGTTTGTCAAACCTGCTTTCTGAAACTGGGACCTGCTATCGGCTGTTGATATTGTCGTAAAACAGTTTGTTTGTTCATTCAACCATTTTATTTTACGTTTTTCCAAGTTACACCAGACAATCAAAAACGAATAAGTGCAAAAATTACAAAACAACCGACTATGCGAACAATCAGACAAATAAAGAAAATTAAAAAAAAAAAAAAAAAAAAAAAAAGAGAAAACGCACAAACATGAATCATTTGGTTTGTTTGTTAACAGTTTGGAAAAGGAAAACTCAAACTTCAGAAATGGTAAAATCAAAAAGCTTATCTATAACTGTTTTTATTGAAAAGTAAAAGGGTTACACATGGAAAACATGCAAGACGTTGGCGCAAACAAGAGTACCAGTCTGTAACGTGCATATCAATCATTACAAAACAAATCAGATGTAAAACCTGATACGTCTGTCATTAGAGCCAAGCATCAGACAAGGAAATGACTCAGACTGTATAGCACTGTGTGTGTCTGATTAACAAAAGCAACAACTTCTGTCTGAACCCGTAAGTCATTCGACCAGATGAAAATGATGTTGACTCACAAAAAAAAATATGAATTTCTCCAGCTGTGACAGATGCATCAGTTTAGCTTATTTCAGTGACTGAAGACACGGACATGACCACAACAATGAATACTGGTGTTACCAGCTCGCCTTTAATGTCTCTAAAGAAAAGTCACAAATGGATTTTGTTTTTAGAGTATTCAGGAAACTAGAAAAATAAATCCAGTGCTATGCTCCCTTTTTTATGGTTTGAGCAGCATGATTAAATGAGTCACACACACCACATTCTTCCAGTCAACCTCCCTTGTTCCGTCTGTAAACTTGTGGATTAAAAAAACAACACAAGTGTGACTGTGTGTTGGACGACCCAACACACAGTCACACATACAAACACATCTGCTAGCGCTACTTTATGAGTTATGGCCCCTCGGTTTGGAGCACTTGAGCACTTGAGCAACAGTAATAAGTCAGATGAATTAGTTGAAGGAAGTAATTGGATTCCCATTAGATCATCTATTCCAGGAACGTATCTCATCTTCAAGTGATGAAAGCAACTGCTTAATGATTGCCTTCACTCTGGTAAGCAGTGATAAGGAAACACTATGTTTGACTTAATGTGACAGTGTCTTAAAGCATGAATGGTTCATTATTATCCTATTATGATCAATTGTTTGTGCATTTTTTTTAGGAAAAACACAAATTCAGTAGAAGTCCTTTGTAAAATGTTTGCTTGCATCCGAACAACTCAACTCTCACCCAAACGTTAATTGACCAAGTCAATTACCTATCATGCATTATGAGTATAAATATTGTAATTTTATTTTAATTATGTTTCTGAAATTGACCTTCCAAGTCCTCTGTTTTCTTGTTTTTCCTGAGAAGAAGATTTTGAAAGAGCAACACATTAATTGAGGTATATGCTGAATATACAACCGTAGGCTAAGATGTGCTGGGTAAAGAAGGGTAGAAAATAGTATATCTATTTTTTTCTTTTCATGTTTTTTTTCTTGAGGAAGACAAGTCAAGGGGCGTGTCTCATATGTGATACCAGAGGAACTGATTACAGCAACTTGAAAAACAGGAATGGTGGTTAGACTATTGAAGGGGGAGCGAGTTGGGCGAGGCAATGCACTTAAGATACAATGTAGATTCACAGTAAAGCCTGTTTAAGCTTATGTCTTTGTCTAAGGACAGCTTCCTACAGTTTCGGCAGATCAAATAAGAGGGCTGGGGGCGGTTAGTTCATGATTCTTTCTGGGACCTTAGACAAATATTGATATATTCGACTAATTTAACTGGGAACATTTGAAATCCTTCTCTTCATACCAGAGACAGAATGTATTAACTACATCTCCCATGAATCTTTGCGGACGTTGTCCGATAGGTCCCGCGACAGGGATGTCTTATGTGAACAGATTGTTAAACCACATTTGTAATTTGTTATTTGGGGCTATACAACATAAACTGAATTTAATTGAATTGTACAACAAACACCTTCATAGAATAAACCAGTAAGAACAACTTACATTTCAGACGCAGAACATTACCAAATAACAAGGGATATTAAAACAATTTAATATACATGAACACTGTATTCCAAATGTATTATTTACTTAATGTAGTAATCTATAAGTTACTCGAAAGGTTAGGATAACATAAAACTGTCCCGTTACCATGGCTTTAATTTTGCCTCTAAATTGTGTTGCCCTAGCAACCCGAGTCTGACGTCACCGTCCCGATGCGACCCTGCTGCTTTTTCTTTGATTGGAGGGAAACCCCGTGGATGAGCGGGAGAGATCATCAGCTGTGCTGCCGGGTATCAGGAGCAACATCGTCTAACGACACTCACAGGTTAGTTTACATTTACAGCGATGATCGATGGTGTTTTCGATGGAAATCGTTACATTCGCTCCTTGTGTTGTGAGGAGTCTTTGAATCCAGCTCGTATCGGTGTAACTGGGGCTGTAAGAGGAAACCAGTGATGCGCCGCAGCTCGGTCATTGTTCGGCGTTTATCGGACTGAATGTCGTAAAGCGTTACTTCTCTGTATCCCAGCGACTTCTTTTACACCCTATGTTTAGAACGCCGCGTTCGGGTGTAACGTCACCATATTCGCGTTTGTAAATGAAGCCGCCTAAAATGAATGCATAATGCTCGTAAAACCAACAGCTCTGGGTTGTTTTCCGGGAAGCGGAAAAAGGGCGTTCACTTTGGACTGAACTAAGCTAACGTTGTGCTCCTTAATTTCATTTACACTGGGTCGGTAATGTCATCATTAGTGCGTATCTACCCATCTGCAGCTTAATAAATCATCCATTACATTGCACACCAAAAAATATCATTTAGGTAGGCCTGTATCCTAGCCGCACACAGTACGAGCTCGGTTCGCAGGTGTGTGCGTGTGTGTAAGCGCGCGCGTGCACGTGTGACGTGAAACTGGGTGGCCGACATTCCTCTGAAGGGTGCAGGTGTCTGCTTGTTGGCAAATCTGACTCACTCGACGTAAGATTCTTTTGAAACGCTAGTCTCGTCGGTTTAGCGTTTGTCCGAGCAGCCGGTGAGTAAAGCAATAATCGTCACATTAATGTCTAGTTTACGCAATGCAACAATACTGCAGCGATCCTGAGATGAACAGGCAACTTGAAATATCTTTTGGCTCGGAAGTAACCTGCTTGAGCACAAATGGCAAGTCAATTCGGCGTCAGCAGGGCTCTGATCCGAACAAGGCTGTCTTGTGATTATGGTAGACTGTCTGTCCTGCTTTTAACCCTTTAAAATAAAACGTTGTGTAACGTCTGAAATTAGTTGATTAATTGATCGACTGCAAATATACCTGCAAGGGTTTTTAAAAGCTCATCTGGGAAGCAAAAATGCTAAACGTGCCCTGGTTTCAGCCTCAGTTAGCATTTCCTGCTTGTGTGTCATTCAGAATGGTTAACCAAAATATGTTGGGTTTTGGCCTGTTGCTCGGAAAAAAGCATGCAATTTGAAGAGGTCAGTTCAAATTGCATGCTAGGACATTGAAATGGAGTTCTTTCTCTAAATTGTTGTTTATCATTTCAGTATTTTCACTAGCCTGGTTTTATATTTTCCGGTAATATAGAAAGCTAAAACTAAATGAAACCACCAAAAAAGGGATAAATAATGAGGATTGTTTGCTGCAACCTTAATGGAACTTTCTGTTTTTTCGATATCTTGGCACAACTGTGACTACTTGATGTGGCTTGTTGATTAATCATGCATTTGGCCATTAAATGAGTCATTCTGCAAAACCTTGGTGCACAAAGCATTTTTCTCCTGTAGTGTTTCTGATGACAAGGATGCAAAGTCAATTAAGTAGCCAGTGTAAACTGGTTGAAATCCCCACACCCAAGACAAAATTACTATTGAACAAAAATCCAATCATTCATTGTTAAATGCTGATAATGGAAAATAATTTGAATAATGTGACTCAAGTGATACTGACCATATGTTTGGACATTGACTTTCCCCCCCCCATGTAATATTCTCCAACTAGAGTTAAAGCATTTACCTACTGCGGACCAATTGCTGTTTTCTGTATGCTCAAATGTATGTTGACATGCATACTAGAAACCAGATTTTTCTGCGCAATCGGGTTACGCAAGGAAGGACACAATGTGTATGCGCACTATAGTCCCCCTTCATTCAAGTTAAACTATTAAGTCCCTCCCCCTTCTCCACCATGTTGCTTTTCTCTTTCTTTCCTTGTTCCTGCCCTCCCCCAACACTCTCTCCTCTGTCTTCCTAATCTGTCTCCTGTCCCCTCTTGTTTTGTCCTCCCCTCCCCCCCCCCTCCTCTGTCCTTCCTTCCTCAGCCAACACAGGAGCCATGGCAGACAAGGAGGAGCATATACAGAAAGCCAGACTGGCCGAGCAGGCCGAGCGCTATGATGACATGGCCGCGGCCATGAAGGCCGTCACGGAGGGGGACGCGGTACTTTCCAACGAGGAGCGCAACCTGCTCTCTGTTGCCTACAAGAATGTGGTGGGGGCTAGGAGGTCCTCATGGAGGGTGGTGTCCGGCATGCAGCTCAAGTCTGATAACTGCGACAACAAGACTGCACTGGCCAAGGCGTACAAGGAGAAGATCGAGACTGAGCTGAGGGACATCTGCAAAGAAGTGCTGGTAAGAAGTGGAAGGAAGTGGAGTGTAAATACTTAAATCAAAAATAATTCTGGTGTAGTAGAGGAGATGGCTGTTTCCTAGTGGGAACTGAAAGAATACAACCTGAAGTAATCTATGACAGAGTGGGGCAGAAGGTGTATTAAAGGGGAAAACACAATTTGGTTATTAAAACATCAAAGATTTCCACGTGAGAGTGAATAGTGAAAACTAGATTACAGAAGTCTATATTGATTATTAAGTGGCACCAAGAAGAGATTGCAGTTATGAACCACCTACAAAGATATTTTTAAGAGGTGCTGCACACAACATTTCTTAGTGGTTTTTTTTTAGCGTTAACTAAACTGTAATGGGATGAAACGCTTTAATGCTGGTGTTAATGTTGACACATCTTTACAAGATGTTATGAAAATATGCATTTCATTGGTTTAAAATGACTCAACGTGCCACTGCCATCTACTGTCTTAAATCAGCCCTGAATCTCGCAAGGCGAATGCTGACGGGTTGGGACCTATCTAGGTTGAATTTTACTTTACTATTCTGGACATTTCCTATTTGGGGAGAAACATGTGGGATTAATGTCCGGTATAGTGTTATGGCATATTCACAATATGTCTGGAAGAAGTTCAAACTACCGTGTAGGCCCGAGATGGGAGGGCTTCCTGCTCATACAGATGTTTGAACATCAAGCATTCATATTTACGACTTAACTGTCACTTTAACTTAGGAAAGCTCCTGAATGAGTTTCTGCATGTACAAAAAAATCGTTTTGAATAATGTCCCACTGGCCAAGTCAATACTCCTTTGAATCCCACTAGTATAACCTCTGTCAATAACAATAAATAACCAAAGACAAATGTTTCTGCTGCGGACCATGCTATTGTTTCTATCCTGACATCTTCCTTTCTCTAAATAGTTGTCTTTATATAGTGTTAGTGTTAAAACATTCCCCTTTTTTTTAGAAAATTAACATGGATAAAGTGATAATGCCAAACATGTCTCAACAAATAATGCGATAAAAGACCTACAAAATGATGAAAGAATGCAGGAAACGAGCAGGCTGGAACTATGAGGAGGAGGTCCTTTTTTTTAAGCCAACTTTTGCTTTTACTTCTCAAAAGGTTGAGCGTGCACATTTTAATACAGTTGTAAAGGTTGAGCTGACGTGTTACTGCACAAGCTGACGTGTTGCTGCACAAGCTGACGTGTTGCTGCACAGGTGTTGAGTTCCACACATTTCAACACTAATGAAGCTCATCGTGACTTGCAGGACCTGCTCGACCAACATCTAATCCTCAAGGCTGCGACTCCTGACAGCAAAGTCTTCTACCTGAAGATGAAAGGGGACTACTTCCGCTACCTGGCTGAGGTTGCTTCTGAAAATGATAAGCAGGGTAAGTAAAGCAGACCTTTTTGAGTCTTATAACAATTAGTCATCTGGGATGTTTTTATTTGTTTATCATTGGCATTAGCCTTTCAATCCACTTGCCATGCAAACGCTCCAATAAAGCGTTCCGGAGATTCTGCTCAGTGCATGAGCAGAACGCAAGACTCACTCAAGAAATGAAGTGGTGCCTATTGATAAAACACCAGATTTATTTAGGACCTGTACTTGTACAGCGCTTTTCTAGTCTTCCGACCACTCAAAGCGCTTCATACCCTGATGGGAGGAGCTAAGGCTCCACCTGCACATCAGCAGTAACTATCATTCACACACTACAAGAGCAGCTACAGGAGCAATGTTGGGGTTTAATGTCTTGCACATCAACATGGGCTAGGGGAGCCGAGGATCGAACCACCGATCCTCTGATTGAAGGACGACCCTGCTTACCATCGGTGTGAAATCATTATTGTTTCTATGGCGATGGGCTTTTGCTCATCTGTTGGAAGATTAGACGATTGTGTTCCGATTAATTGTCCTTTTTTAAAATCCTCTAAAATGAGGCAACGCTCGCTTCAGGTGTTTGTGGCCAGAATACTGACACCCTCCCCATCCTTGATGCACAACTGTCAGCCGAAATGCAGCAGAGGACTGACTGCTGCCGAGTTGTCATGGCAACAGGAGCAGCACCAGGGTGTTGGCTGCAACTGGTTGCAGATGGCGTATTTAGACTTTTTTCTTTGTTTTTATTTTCTTCTCAATTTTCAGATTGTTTTATGGGTAATTTTGTGGTTGCTTTGTCTCCGTTACTTTCTGGCCTCCTCTCGCCCTTGTCCTACCCATGGGTTGTACAAGCAAAGGCAACGAGCATTCAACAAAATGAGAAATTCTTACTTCAGAAACAAACTCGTAGACCTGCATTTACTTTGATGTATGCTATGAAAACTATCCTGCATTCACACAGTTGATGTGTGTCTTTGCATGTGTAAATATAGATTTATATATATGTTTATTGCCAGAACCCACTTTTTATACCGGCTATTTGCGGTGATACTGAATAGTGCTTGAACTTATCATAATGAACTCGATGCTCCCTCCATATAGCTATTTGTATGCTCTTGTAAGGCCCGCGTTAGCCACCAGCTGCTAACGGCTAACGGAAACTAAATCTCCTGCCGATTTCAACACATTTGGTTTTTCATGATGTAGTATCATCAGTGTTTAATCACAGGAGAGCAGTATTGGTTTCCATATGTGGAGAACTCATCGGGCAGCATTTACAGACTTTTGTAGCAGGTGGTGTTCCTGGTAAATAACATATTGAATGAACTTGTTATCAGATTGGTGCATAGTAGAGTAACACCTGATGTTTCTTTGAGTTTGAACATTTTGTCATCTTGCATTATTTTTTTACTAAACTACTAACAACATCATTAACTACAGCCCTACTAGACTGCCTATTATGTTTGTAGGCATTGTATGGAGGCTGTCGGTTTTTGCTTCCCTAATATTTGTGAATATTGGAAAGGGTGGTTGTAATGCACCATTAAACACACAGATGGTACATAGTGAAGTATGCTTCCCCTCCCAATCTGCTTCCTCATTGGTCTGTCTTTGTATGTGCAGACATCATCAACAGTTCACAACAAGCCTACCAGGATGCCTTGGAAATCAGTGCCAAAGAAATGCCACCCACGCATCCCATCCGCCTCGGCCTCGCTCTCAACTTCTCCGTCTTCTACTACGAGATTGTCAACTCGCCTGAAAAGGCTTGTAACCTGGCCAAGACGGTACGAACTGTCCTCGTCTCATTAGTGTTTTATTTTGGTTTGAGATGTAATTTGTCCTTTACAAGGTGAGTGGTAAATATGGTGAAAAGTACAATATGAAAACCAGGGTCAGTTTGTCTGTAACAAATGAGTTTACTTGAAGGCTGATATGCTAATTCTGCTATTGTTATCGAGACTGAGGACGTAGTATTACTCCTTTGCGCTCTAATATCTTGATTACGATTATCTATGCATGTAGAATATGATGTGTAGGCCAAGACACCTGCACCATAGCAATATTTAATTGTATTATATTTTGAAATACATTTTTGAAATCTGCAGTTGATCAAAATTCCAGAGCCATAGAAATGTCCCAATCCCTTTTTAACTCTAGCTACTATTAAAATTAAGGATGTCTTTGTTTAAATGTCCAAGTCATGTTTGAGCTTTTTTATTTAAAAAAATATTGTATTGGCAATTAACTTAAGCCAATTGGAAAGACTGCGTGTTAACGATGAAGCTAAGTACTGATGCTTGGTTATTATGCACTGTTTGCTTGGAGGTTTAGTTTTTAGACGAGTGTCATAAACGGATGCAATGTCCAGCTTATAATGTGAAAGGTTATTTATTTATTTATAGAGTTGTGTGGCTTCCAATAAAAAACAAAATATACAGTCCTTGTCCAAACCCATTTGTCTATTCCCAAAACAATTCAAAAATTCAAAAACACATTGTCATTTGGTCTCCAACAGTCCAAGAACTGTGTGTTCCTGCCACCCTAGCAACACCTGGAAGTGCTCCTCCTGATTATATTGGCCTAAGTTTTAATTGAGAGTAGCCCTACGCCCCCTACTGGTGGGAGGTCCAACCAAACAAAAAACAAACAAAATGGCTCTCGGTTACCTTTTTTAAGATTGAGCCAGGCTTGCTGTTTCTAGTCGATATGCTAAGCTAACCTGCTGTTGTAGGTAGCTTAACATTGAACATGCATCCATGCAAAAGATGGCTATTGAGTATTTCCTAAAATGTCAAACTGTTGAATCGCACATGGAGACAGCATACTATACATTGTTCCTTTTGTATAGTCTTTGTTATTAGAGTTCTTGACTCTTGTGTGATACGTTTTGAAAAAACTCATGCTCCAACATTATTTTATCATTTGGGGATTTTCATTTTTGCCTAATGTCTGTCTTTTCCAGGCCTTTGATGAGGCCATTTCCATGCTGGACACCCTCAACCATGAGTCCTACAAAGATAGCACCTTGATCATGCAACTGCTCCGTGACAATCTGACAGTGAGTGACTCTACTTTATGCTGTCCCACATCTCTTTATTAGCTTGGTTTATATTCAAATTAGTCAGACGATTTGTTTAAATATTAGAGCAGCGTAATCTGCATAGATGGCTGTTTTAAATCACATAAATATCCCCTTCTAGGTGTTTAAGTAACTTTATCTATCTTGATTGATCAAAGCTCCAAGTCTGTCGGTCACCCCGGTGAAGACGGACAAGCGAGTCGCTGTCCTTTCCACTGTCCGTACACTAATCCCAGTATATTTTGCTGTTTCAGCTGTGGATGTCAGACGCCCAGGGTGACGGTGAGGGAGAGGAGACGGAGCCAGAGGCAGAGGCGGAGCCAGAAAAGGAGGCTGAGCCGCAGCCAGAGGCGCAGCCGGAGCCGGAAGCTGAGAAGAAATGAACTTCGGGAAAAAAACAAGAAAAACACACATTTTTTTTTTTACCTCTCACCAGCCTAAGTTGTGTGTGGTTGTGTGTGTGCACATGCATGCACAGATATCTACGCTTACGCTCCACTCACAATGTGTAGAGTACAGTGTGTGTGTGTGTGTGTGTGTGTGTGTGTGTGTGTGTGTGAGAATTGTATGAGCACCTCCACAGAGAAAAGAATGGAATGTTTTTGTTTCTTGTCCATGGTTTAGTCCAGATGAAATCCCTCCTTTTAGATCCAAACCAGCCCTGTGTTCTTTAACCGTATTCACTGTAGCAAGCTGCTGCCTTTGCAGGAAAACTCAATAAAAAAAAAACCTCTGTAATTTTGATAATTTATAAGTTTTTACTTGAACTCGACATTTACAATCTTTGTGACAATTGAGTCTACAAAATCCTTTGAAGCATGTAACTGTAAAAAATAAAAATAAAAAAATAAATAAAAATGGTCACAATGGTCTAAATTAACTAAACTGTAGGCCTCATCACTGGCAATGATCATATAGCTGGCAAAATCGACCTTGGTAGAGATCTAGTACCATATTGCGTGTATCCATCCCGCCCTGTCGTTATCCAGTGTAGCCAGTAGTGTTTATATGGATGGTACATGTGTCATGGCTCAGTGGGTTCTGTGTGCATTTGGGCATAGGAAAGGGGTTTCTTTTTTTGTATGAATGGCCACTTTTGGAAATCGTGGTGAAACTTGGGTTGATCGTTTTGAGAGGATTACATTCCATTTAACTGACATCTTTTCACTCTTGGTGAAATGTGTACACTATAATTTCCTGCAATTTTCCACAACACATGACAAGGTATAGACGGCCTAAGATAAAGTGAACAACTTGAAAAAATGGCTCGATACTGTAACTTTTGATATTTTATCTTTTCAGCAGTGCAGAGGATACTTTTGCCATGTGCTTGTGGCTTTCTACTCTTTTCTATTCAGGTGTTTTGTATTTTCTTTGTGTATTTTATTCCCTTTGACTCCTGGAATGTATGTGGTTCTCATTAGTATGGTATGAGGGTTAGCCGTGCTTTGAAACTGGCAGGTTTTGCTTAGGATCTAGCTTGAACCAGGTTTACAGTAACATTTAACTTTCTTGAAAGTACATTGTGAAAATTCAAACTAAAACAATGCTAAATGTAAACTGATCATCAGAGTAACTCGGTAGAAAGCTGTGTTATGACCATTTAGTCGAAGTAGTGCCAGTTTCTTCTAATTACAGTATCTTGATTTTAAAAGATGGGATGCAGGATTCAGAACACTTTTGAGTACATTCTTTGGTTATGTGCTTTTCATGTAAGTGGAATTAAAACATTAAAATCAAATGTGCTGTGCTCAATGCGTTCGTTTGCGCTCTGTACATGACATTTTTGCAATGTATTAATGCAGATAAATCAAGTCGGGCCTCTATTGGGCCCAAGCTTAGTCTGCCATGTGGTTCCAGCTGCTCATATCCAGACATCCTCAAATGCATGATGAACTAATGTAGCTTATTTAATGAAAACACTATTTCCATTAGCCCCTTTGGTTCTGTAGACATTTGAAACCAGTGGAAGAGATTGAAGTGATCCAGTTTGGTTTTAGATGCAAGCTAGCGTTTCAGCGAGAACACTGCCATCTAGTGATGTAGACGGTTCAGAAGGACCATGTCGTGGTGCATTTTAGATGTCATTAATCTCCTGACACAAACCTAGAAATTATTAGTCTAATCATACTGAGACTGCATCTGACTTAAAAATAAGTCAAACTCACATGTGATGGCCAAATACAAATTCCCCTGATTAGATATTTGCATAAATCTAAACTAATGTTTTCACAGCCAGGCAGATATTAAGCACTCTGCTGTAAACCTCTATTCATGAACGATAGTAAGCAATCACATCATATAACATCAAGGGACCACTATACCATATGCAGTAATATCTATTTCGCACTGATCAATGGCCTTTAACGACACACATTAATCTAATGTTAATCTGAATGTTCACTCAGATAGCAGCTAAAAAGGCCCTTAAGGATTACAATACATAGCATATGCTGTGAGAAGGATGAACAACACAATACTATTTGAAAAAAGGTGCATTTATAGCGCCAAACGGTTGTATTTTTGCATTCCTGCATATATTCGCTAAATGGCCGTGTCACACGAGGAGTAGCATGCGTTGTGCAGTAAAACCTCATGCCTGAGGCGTGACAAGCCCATGACATTCCGAGCAGCGGGGATGGCTGTGAGATGGGCCGTCCGTATGTCCGAAGCACTGCGCAGAAATTCACGTCGCCCCCCAAACAGTCGAAACTTGTGGTCAACCCAATAAGCCAATTTATGTCTTTAAAATACGTTTTTTTACATGATTTCATCATCATGCGTCCAGTTGTGGTATACGCCCCTTTTGTCGATTTTTTCAATTGCACCGAACGTTGATTGGTCCATTCCGGTGACGCGTCCACTGGTATAAAACTCCACTTCCTGCCGCTTACCTACCCTCAACCCCCGGCTGTTAGTGCTGTGTGAGTGCGTGCTCCTGAGCTCGCTCGGAACACGTTCTATAAAAAATAAAAATACAAAAAAAACTCAAAACATAAAAAACAAAAAATCTTTTTTTTAATTTCTTCTTCTTCTTCTTCTTTTTGTAACAACGGTGAAGCTGGAGTAACGCTAGACATTCGCGGACTGGACGGTAACGTATAAGAAGGGGCTGCCTGACGAAACGAACGGGCATTTTTTTTTTCAGTCGACGTGTTACTGGTTCAGAGCCGAAGCTAAATAACGTTAATCTGCTTTTAACAGCCTTTGTCACCTTTTAATAACGGTTTTAATCCCATTAGAAGTCGACATTGTGCCATTTTAACATATTTTATCGTATACGTTTTACTCCGAGCCCTACAACTGACAAGCCAACGGTTGTTAACGTGTACCACGAGTCTTGCCCCGTGCCGCTCCTAACCGCTAGATAACCTAGCTTTCGCACTGTCGCCGAAAACTTTATCCGTTAAGAAAAAAAACAGGCTTCATCCGAGTTCTTAAATAGCCTCCGCCACCAGCGAACATGAATCCCAGTGCTCCCAGTTACCCCATGGCTTCCCTGTACGTCGGGGATCTGCATCAAGATGTGACCGAGGCCATGCTGTACGAGAAATTCAGCCCAGCCGGAGCTATCCTATCGATCCGTGTCTGCAGGGACATGATCACCCGACGCTCCCTCGGGTACGCGTATGTCAACTTCCAGCAGCCAGCGGACGGTAAGCCATTTATTAATACACCGACTAAAATGTTCAAATCGTCTGTTTCTAAATTGACTGTGCGACGAGTGAGGAGCTAGCCTCTTTCTACTACACGTGACTGCGGCCGACATGTTGTCGGCAGTCTCCTCAGTTGAACCTCCCAGCAGCAGTGGCGTAGCGGAAAAGCTCCGGGTCCGCCCTGCCCACTCGGGTGCTGTAGCTAGCTAGCAGCGGGCCGCTTTCGGCCGGCTCTCGGAGCCTCTTTATCTGCGGTCGGTCAGGACAACACCCCAACTGTTCTCCCCGAAGAGCTGACACAACATGCCAATCAGCTTTGTTGTAATCTGAACATCGGCCATTATTGGGAGAGAACACAACTAGAATACCTGTTTTATCAAAATGTCAGCCCTACGTAGATTTTTGAAGCCAAATATCGGCATAAAACATGTTCAGCATTCCCTTGATAAGAGTTTAGCTCTGCATTTGCCTTCTGATTGTCATGGGTGTGTTCCTGTGTTTTTAGAGGGTTATATCTGAGGCTTTTGCAGAGGGAGTCTCTTAATATTGCAAGGGTTAGGCATGGGGCGAGTACATTACATCATGTCACAGTGCATTTAATTATATATTCTGGTCATCTATATGAAATGTAATATGCCAGATTTTTCTTTTAAATTTCGAAAAATACCCAGCCAGAAATGGTTTCTTTTTTTGTTCGTAAAACATAATTGGTAAAGATACTTTAATCACATTGATGCAAACATCTTCTGTATTAAATGGATAGCTTTTACAGTATGGGGAGATTCATTTCAGATAGTTTCAATGCTCTCAATTTATGTATTGTCATACTGGTTGACCACACCTAGGAGGATGCTGCTGCAAACAATTTCTTAGCTTCCCTGCTTAATACCACTCTGTCTATTAAAATGTTTTTTTTGTATTCTCTTTGCAGAGGTTTCCTAGAATACGAGGGCCCTGACAAATCATTTCATTGATTACAAAAAGGGATTGAGATAATTAATTGGTTAAATGTATCTCTCTTGAGTAGAGAAGCCAATGCATTAAGCAGTTTCACCCCTTCAGATGGCAGTAATCACTAGTCCTTTTTATAAATCTTTTGGGGGCAATATCAAATTATGTAAACTTGGGGTCTGGTGCTTGTAGTAAACATTGTTTTCAATATATTTTCTATATCAGACTGAAATGGAAATAATGAAGGATATAAATATCAGGTAAATTGTTAAATGTGGCACTAACTATTACAGTTAATGTGAAATTAGCCCCCCCTCCCATTTTCTATGTGTAGAACAAACTGCCACCATTATTTAGTTAAAATATTCTTTTATGAACTTTCTTATGTTAGTTGGCAAGCTCCCAGAGATTGGGGCAGTACATGACTACACAGTTCTATTACATATACTTATTTGTTCCCCCTGCAAGCCGTAAGCACTGGAAACACCGTCAAGACTCTGAAGACCTGAATGATTAAGATGTAGTAAATAATCTAACCCCCGCTCCTGTGCTCCTTCCCTCAGCCGAACGTGCACTGGACACCATGAACTTTGATGTGATCAAGGGGCGGCCTTTGCGCATCATGTGGTCGCAGCGTGATCCATCACTGAGAAAGAGCGGTGTGGGAAACATCTTCATCAAGAACCTTGACAAGTCCATCGACAACAAGGCTCTTTACGACACCTTCTCTGCGTTTGGCAACATCCTGTCGTGCAAGGTAAACGGGTAGTTTCACTTATCCCACACTAACGAGGTTAATTTTTAAAAGGACAAATTTATCATAGTTTTCTGAAAGATCAGATTCTTCACCGTCATTACGGTTAAGATTCACTCAGACAGGTAGCAGACATGGATGTCCACTCCATTGTTTACAAAGGTCCCAGAGTTTCCAAACTTATACGATTTAACTTTTCTAAACTCCTTAGTTTTTATGCTCTGAAACTCCTGATTAGTGTGGAAGCTCGGCGGGAACTTTCAAAACGGAAAAGTAGTCATGTGAATGTAGCCTCAGTTTCATGTAGTATCCAACCTGAATCGGGGTAGGTTAACTGTCATTGTTATGGTGCAGCGTTGTGTGTGCGGGCATGTTGTTTGCATGTGTGAGCTCCGTAAATGTCCTTTGGTAATTTGCGCTGGAAACATTCCTTGTGTGAAATTGTCCCCCAACAGTTTGCTTTGGTTGCCCTTTACTCAAACTGTCGATGTCGCTTAATATTAGAAATAATAGCTGCATCTTTTCTCAGAGCAGGTCTGCAACAAATTATATTCTTTGGAATTAATAGGTAACAATGGGAGAAAAGGTTTTCAGTCACCCAAGTAAAGTAATTCTGGATTTGTTCCACAAGGAACGAAACAAGAGTCGGTTTCGGAAAGGAGACACATAAGGCGGTTCAGGTTCAATGTGCTGCATGTGTGTGGTCTTAAAGCAGCACGTTTCTCTTTCCCCAAGGTGGTTTGTGACGAGAATGGCTCTAAAGGCTACGGCTTTGTGCATTTTGAGACTCAGGAGGCAGCCGAACGGGCCATTGAGAAAATGAATGGCATGTTGCTCAATGACCGAAAAGTGTAAGTGGATGTTAACTTGTTTCAAACTGTGGTTCAAACTAATATGTGAAATGGGAATATATTTTGTGTTTAATTAATACCGCATGTGGTGTCACTGAAGGTTGCACAATGATGCCCGAGTACTTTCAGAACGTTCAGTCAATGTGTAAGAATAATGATTACGCATGATTATTGTGAGTAGTAATAATAAGCTGGATGAACATGCTTATTCCACTTTTTAGTTGTAATGAGCAAGACATTTAATTATTTCTATAAATAATGTTTGTTTAAAAATGAGCTAAATGTCCTTTTCAATGCAGATTCGTGGGTCGCTTCAAATCTCGTAAAGAGCGCGAGGCGGAGCTCGGCGCCCGAGCCAAAGAGTTCACCAATGTCTACGTCAAGAACTTTGGTGAAGACATGGATGAAGAGAAGCTGAGAGACGTCTTCAGCAAATTTGGTCAGTCAGTGTGTCCAAGTGTTAAATACCTCCTATGAAATGAATTATTCTGCATCTGTGCATAGATTTAAACGGTTTGTTCATCTCCATTAAGACACTATTGGGTAAAATATAGTTACTAACGTTAATGTCTCCGTTTAGGAAACGCAATGAGTATCCGCGTCATGTCCGATGACGGTGGAAAGTCTCGAGGCTTCGGGTTTGTCAGCTTTGAAAGGCATGAGGATGCCCAGAAGGTAAGAGTTGGACCAACCGTCTGTAGATGTCCACTGTTCCTGCCTCCGAGTTGACTTCATTTCTTGTTTGCTACAGGCGGTGGATGAGCTGAATGGGAAGGAGTTTAACGGGAAGCTCATCTATGTTGGCCGTGCCCAGAAGAAGGTGGAGCGGCAGACGGAGCTCAAGCGCAAATTTGAGCAAATGAAACAAGACCGCATGACTCGCTACCAGGTCCTCTATCCTCTTTTGAATTCAACGTAACTTATTGCACCAAAGTGAAGTGTCCTAGTGTGGTGCTTCTAATCGATCCCTTCAGTCTTATTGTTGGGTCAATCGAGTTCTAAGACTGCAGCTGTGTCAAATTCAGTGCTCCCTCCTCAATAGGTTGTACTGGCCAAAATGGCTGCAACAGTGACTGTAGTTCATGGGCCCCACATTTCTTCACCATGATCTCTGGGGATAAATATGTTTTACAGACAAATTCAATAAATAAATAGTAACGAGACTTTTTTCAAGGATTAATTTGACCCAATGTGTAGTGTTTTTCCAAGGAGATCATAAAAGTGAACATTAGTTTTTGTCCTTTTTTCAGGGTGTCAACTTGTACGTGAAGAACCTGGATGATGGGATTGACGATGAGCGTCTGCGAAAGGAGTTCACACCATTCGGCACCATAACCAGTGCCAAGGTATGACATCAGCTGTTTTCTTGCCTTCTGTCTTTTTTTTTTAGATGGTTTAGAAACTGCTTTCAGCCTTCATTCATTATTTACATTTGACTCTCTCTCTCTCTCTCTCTCCCAGGTCATGATGGAGGGCGGGCGCAGCAAAGGTTTCGGTTTTGTCTGCTTCTCTTCCCCAGAGGAGGCCACAAAAGCCGTCACTGAAATGAATGGACGCATCGTAGCGACCAAGCCGTTGTACGTGGCCCTGGCCCAGCGGAAGGATGAGCGACAAGCCCACCTGACCAACCAGTACATGCAGCGCATGGCCAGTGTGCGCGCTGTGCCAAACCCAGTCATCAATCCCTACCAACCAGCCCCGCCCTCTGGCTACTTCATGGCAGCCATACCTCAGGCCCAGAACCGTGCTTACTACCAAGCCGCTGGGCAGATGGCCCAGCTTCGCCCGAGCCCTCGCTGGGCTACCCAAGGTGTCCGGCCACAACGTGAGTGTCTAGCCCTTTCTTAAGCTTCCTTCAATCGTTCTGTACATTTATTCTAATTCTAAAGCGCATAAGACACGCTGAATAACAACGCCACTCTGTTTCTGTGTGTTCATAGAATTCCAGAACATGCCAGGGGCTATGCGTCCCTCAGCACCACGCCCTCAGACCTTCGGTGCCATGCGGCCGACCTCCCAGGTTCCCAGAATGATGTCTGCCCAGCGTGTCGGTCAGTCATCTACGCTCGAGCAATAGTCTAATTGCATATCAAATACAGTTGCATGTGATGTCTGCTACGTTTGGCGTGGTCTTTATACTTCTGTCTCCTTTTCTTGCAACAGCTCAGCCGATGGGCCCCCGACCGGCCTCCGCAGCTGCTGCTGCTCCTGTGCGTGGAGTCCCTCAGTACAAATATGCCACAGGAGTTCGCAACCCCCAGCAGCACATACCTGCTCAGCCACAAGTCCCCATGCAGCAGGTATACATGTCTTATTTCAGGCCAACTGCTACTGACCGATTCTGTGCTCCCTGTCAGGAAAAAGTTCAGTTTGGATTTGTAGTTAACATTTTCTGTCTTACTTTTTTTTGTCCCTTTCCCACAGCCTGCTGTCCATGTTCAGGGACAGGAGCCTCTGACGGCCTCAATGCTGGCAGCTGCTCTACCACAGGAACAGAAGCAGATGCTGGGTAAGCAACAGATCTTCATCACCCCATACCTGATCAGATTGATATAACGCTCATCCCCCACCCGTCACTGGACCGGACATGGTGTCGTCTCAGTCACCGGCCCTTGTTAGTTCTAATTACGTTCTGTATTAAATCCTCTGCATCTGTCCCTCCTCTAGGTGAACGTCTTTTCCCACTGATCCAGAACATGCACCCGAGCCTAACGGGGAAGATCACCGGCATGTTGCTGGAGATTGACAACTCTGAGCTACTCCACATGCTGGAGTCTCCAGAGTCTCTCCGCTCTAAGGTAAGAACTTGAGTTGACGACTTTCTTCTTTCAGTTGTTTCTCTGAAGAGTTTACCAGGACTTGGTATTAAAAGCACAGGGATGTTCAGAGGCTACTTTCTCTTCTTAATCTAAATATCCCTGGACACATTTACATCAAAGGATCTGAGTTTAAGTGCACATATTCTTCTTTACTAGTTAGCTAGACATTTTTGATATGCAGGAAAGGTGGCTCTTTTGTCCCACCATGATGTGATGCTCCCAACGTTCAACAACTTAATCTTTGCAGGTGGATGAGGCGGTGGCTGTGCTTCAAGCCCACCAGGCCAAGGAGGCCACCCAGAAGCCTGTGACAAATTCAGCAGGAGTCCCGAGTGTCTGAACCCACGGTATGACCAGAGCCCCTTTTAACAAGGACGATGTGGACAGGAGATTAGGACTTCACATAATTCATCATACTAGTTGTGTATTTAATGACGGCTGATGTTGTGGTTGATGGCCAACGGCATGAAATGAGCGGTGCCAGCGGCAGCAGTGCTGACGGAGCTTTCAAGTGTACCTGAGGGAACTGGAGGGCTGGCGGCCATTACGCTTCTAGCAATTTGTGATTTGCTGCAATTTCAATGCTTTGAATTTTTTTACCGTAACAGCGGGTCGTCAACTTTCCGCACCATAATTATGTACAGTGGTATTTGGTATCTGATTTGTATTTTTGTGTTTTCACAGGAGTTGGAAACCTTGATACTAGCTTCACCGTTGGATTTTAACAGTGAAAAACAATTAAAATGCATAAAACAAAGAAAAAGAAGATGATATATAAAAAAAAAATACCAATGGAAACAAGTCTCCAGCCAGGCCTCTGATGAACACCAGGCCTGGTTTGCCGAGTTAAAAAGAGAAAATACTCAAAAAAGAGAAAAAATAAAAATAAAAAATGACCAGTTCATGAGAGGTTTTAGAGAATAATTCTGTGGCTAAATAAGATTGAAAGCATTCCGTTTCTGCTATTTTTTTTCCGATTTTAAAATGTTTGGGTCGCTGCAGCCTGTTAAATGTTCCTTGATCTTTGCTTGCTTGAATAAACCTTATAAAGTAATCTGTCTGTTGATTGTTTTTGTGAAATTACTAATGGTGGCAATAATCCTTTTCCGATGACTCGTATTTACACGAGAGTGGAAAGAGTCCATCAGCGTTTCTCAATTCAAAGTACACGACTACAGGTTTGTGTTCTTTTAGAGTCTGGACTTGGGAGTCCGGAGGACGGGACAACGGGAGGACGGTCTTTCAGCGATTGGAACAGCAGCTGACTCCTAAGTTTACTCTAATTATTCACTGTAAATTATTTTTTACAGTCAAATAAACAAAACCTCCTAAAATGATTCTGTGACTCAACAGTATTTATAAAATCAGCTGTTGTAGTTTATTTTCTCCTCTGCTAGTGTTGCTGGTGAAATGCATTCTGGGATATCTGATGGCCAGATAGAGTACGCACAAGTCTCCTCCTCTGCATCCTGGGTAAAGTGGGAGGATCAAGTCACATCCGGGCATTTTGACTGCTTTGAGAGAAGAGAACTTTGAATGTGAACATGTACCCGGGCTGAGACTGAGGACGTTTCACGAGACCACGAGGACACAAGTAGATACATGTACGCATATTGAGAAACGCCGCATATGTGTTGGCCAAATCAAACCGATTCAGATTTCCAATAATAATGTGGCCAAAACAAACACCTGTCATACACAAATGAGATTTACGCTGAAGTTGTGGTTCAAGTTTTTATTGCGCTTTGGGTCAGATGACGTCAACAATCCCTGAAACACATTTCAGCCTGTTGTGCTTCTCCCTGCACTTTCAGGCCAGCCATCAGATGCAAGAGGGTGGTGTGGTGGCACATTGGCATCTTTCGGAAGGTCGGTTTGTTTAGTTGGCAATAGCCATGGTCTGATCCGTCAGCTTCTTGAAGATGGCCTCCATCTGCTTCTGGAAGTTGTCGATCTGGGGCTGGAGCTGAGCCTGCATGTTGGCAGTCATGGGCATGATCTGCTCCTTGACCTTGGAGGCGACGGTCTCCATCTGCTCCTGGATCTGAGCGACCAGAGGCTGCAGCTGGGTTTGCTTGTCCTCCACGAAGGCCCTTTGGGGTAGGACACAATGGACCATTGTTAATAAAACGATTAAGTACTAATTTACATTTTCACTCAAAAACATCTTCAACTAAAAGGAATTAAGTGGCAATTTTATTTCCTGTTCAACCCTCCTGTTAACTTCAGATTTACTAACATCTTTTACCCCTGGGGTCAATTTGACCCCAGCAATTAAAACCCAGAGACAATTTTTAGAATTTATATTGTTTCCCAAGTTTAAGTGTGAGGTACTTTATGTTTGTTTGTTGACGACCTAAATAGCCCTTTAAATACATAAAGAAGTTGATATGTCTTATATGTTTTACACAGTGAAAAACAGCCTGGGGTCAAATTGACACCGATGCGTACACGTTGTTTTCAGGACAGTGAAAACATATCATCATGTTAATTTGATCTTTCCCACTTGGAAAAGTCATGAAATATGATGCAAGAAAAATGATATCAAGAAAAAAAATTGAGACGTCAAACATTGAATGGGGTCTAGTTGACCCCAAAGGTAACAGGAGGGTTACATTGTAGTGTGGTAAAGTCAGATGTACATTATAACAGTGATACAGGAAGTAATCAAGTAATCTACTTAAGTTATAATCTTGAATGTGATGCCGTGACGAAACAGTGACCGTGTGTGTGGAGTCGGAGGTGTCCCGCTTTCACTACTCACTGAGCCTGGTTGGTCAGGTCCTGGTTGCGGATGAGCTCGGACACATCCTGAATCAACTTGGTCTTCATTTCCTCAAAGTACTGACTGAGACTCTCAAGATCGGCAACATCTTGTGCAAAGCTTCCTGTAGGTTTCAAAGGATTAAAGAAAAAAGAAGGTCAATAATCAAGTGTTTTTCACAGCTATGATAAACCAAACACTTGCACTCTTATTTGTAGAGGATGAAGTCGATGTGAAGGTCATACCTTGTGCCAGGGCAAGCAGAACAATGGTTGCAACGAGGGAGAATTTCATGGCTGCAGAGTGGAGGAGACCTAAAGACGCAGGTTGATAGAAGCAGAAGTTAATATTTTGCATGTTCCTTTGTCTCATGTCTGCTCATTTGCAATCTAATCATACCTGTGCTGACTGAGAAGCACCATCCTTTACCACATTATGCTTGAATTTGACCTCCCTGACCATTTTTCATTGTGAAATCCAAAAAGCCGTTAAGATGTTTCATAAAGTTGTTTATCAGAGGTTACATATAAATGTCTCCTGTTGCTCAATCAGGTGACTCACTGATGAAAGTCCTCCGATTTTATAGGAAAGCCAGCCTGACCTTTTCGGCATGAGGTAATACAATAAATATTTGTAGTCGGCGTGTGTTTGTCCAAACCCACACACACATTGACTTGTAAACTTTATCTGGCTTATCAGAGACATCATGTCAATAGCTGCAATAACAATCTGGAGGGAACCTTGACTATCAGTGGTGTGATCCTGAGTCACAAAATGAACTATCTTTATTGTATTACTTTCAATCAAGAGCACACATTATTATTCCTCCTTTAAGTTCCTGGAATTGGATCATTAATGGATGAGGGCTTATATTCTCCTCTTTAGAATTTAAATATATATTTGATGATTTACTGATAACATATAATGAGGAACTAATTACTCCCCTTGCTTTAGTGTCAATCTGACCTTGATGGATCGTTTGTTAATTATTTAGAAAATATATATATTACGTTTGAGAATTACATTTAAATAAAATAAATTGGTGTGACATCATTTTGATATCCTCTTTAGACCGTAATATAAATATACCAATGGGTATCGGTGCTTTGGAGACTTGTGTGTTAAGAATCGCAGATGATAAAACAGACTTAAGAAGAAATAGTATTCATAAACTAATATTAACAGCATTCAAAGAAATGATTAGAAGTATATATAATATTTTTTAAATAGAAGATAAAAATGTAAGGTACAAAATAAAAAAGGATTGTGCCAGAATTTAACATGAACATATTAACATTAAAAACATTTTAAACACAATGGAGAAACACCAACAGCTGCATGTGAAAATTCCCCCTTTACCAACATCTAACATCAGTTTCCTGATTAAATCTATAAGCAAAAAAGGAGTGCAATTAAGTATTAACTTTAGGAACAATTTGTAGTCTTACATTCCCGGAGATTTATTGCAATTGTCTAGTTATTAAAGCCCACAGAAAAACAGAATCAGACTCACCGGTATGGCAGGAGAAGTTTGACTGGATGGTGCTTTCCTGTCGGACTCTCCCCCTTCTTATAGTCCCGCATGGTGCTGCGGCCGTGACGTAATGTGGATCAGATTAGACTTAAAAAGAAACAAAACATTCTTAGAAGTTTGTGCCGGAGATGGCTCTGACCTTTGTGGACTCAATCTGCCACCTGGGCAAACTAAACCAAAGTCCAAGGGTCCTTCTGCTGACTTTTCAACATGAGTGTACATCTTATCATATTGATTAAATAAAAGGCTTAATCACCGGTCACGTCATCATTATGACAGTGAACCCAGGCCAGAGCTTTGATATTGATACATGAGCTTTAACATATACAACAGAGAAGATAACAAAATGTCCTGTTCTATTATTGTATTACTTGGCTTTTTATTGTACTACATAACCCACTCAGGATAAATTCAGAATAATCACTTTTGTGATCTCATGATTTATCAGGTTCCACCATATTCCACTAAACACATGTCAAACTAAAGATAATCCCATCAGCTGTGCTGTGTGTTAAGTAGCAGATGTTAGTATAGTCACATGCTGAACTAAGGTGGTTAACATTATACCTTCTAAAGCATCAGCATGTTATTATCCTGTTATGAGCAGTTATCTCCAGAGTAGACACAGAGCTGTGGTGGCTTTGGGCAGTTGTTTTACTTATTTTCTATTAACTATACATTTTGATCGTTAATTGTAAAGATGTATGTCTACCTACGTATTGAGAGGAAATTCAAAGCATTTCCTTTTTTGCTTAATTTATTAGAACACAGGATTGAAACATATTCTCTAAATAAAGAAACACTATTTTACAAAGACAACAACAATAAAATAAAATAAAATGATATGCCAACATTTTATTATATGTTGAGAAAGCCCCTACTTCCATTCCTCATATTTTATATACCGTTGCAGATACCTTGTCAGGTTATAACATTAATTGGACTAAATCAGCTCTTTTACCATTAAATCAATATGTAATGCTAAGTTCTCTACCTTCTAATATTCCCAAAGTTAAACATTTCAAATACCATGGAATTGAAATCTTCAATCCCTAAATACAATCATCTAAAACCTTATTTTCCAAGTACATATGGGGCTGGAAACCACCACGAGTTAAGATGTCCACACTACAAAGGTATACAACTCAAGGTACCACACTTTAAATATCATTTTTGATCTTTTGTTTTGAGACCACTCTTAATTTGCTTGAATCCAGAGGCTTCGGTATCTTGGAAACCAATTGAAGAACATCTGACTCACCCCGCAGGTTAGAGGACCTGGTTCATTATAATATTCTGCTCAAACTATCTAAACGCTCACCTTGCCTAAGTATATCTTTCTACTATCAACATGCCGTCTGGCTGAAAAAGAGACCAACACAGATCTCAAATGGCATCTCAACACCACATTGTGTAATAACGGTCTATTACTTACCAGTGGGGTCTCATTTTCATCATCCACATGGGCGAGCAAAAAGATACACAAACTAGTAGATATCTTTGATGAGAATGATTTAATGAGGGTTCTTGCTGATAATAACCAAGGGATTAGTATCTTCTTAGAAGAACTTACATATTGAAAGGTATAACTGAAACCTTCAGGAACCCAACCATCAGCAGATTCATCTAAATGTTTTACTATACACCGAGGAAAGGTTTTAATGAAAATAATCCCCTCACCAATATGTACCCTTTGGACAGGAGGACTTGAAGGCTCTTTCGTGCACAAGTTTTGGTTTTCTAAAGATGTAACTCTTTTCTGTAAAATGGTTTCTTTCCTTGTGACTAAGATATTGAACACTGTAATTCCTACTGTGCTGCTTCTCTATGATTTTTTCACACTAAAATCATTACAAACCCTAAAATGCATATTATCAACCGGCCTAACAGCATAAAAAAGTTCCCCACATAGTCTTACAAACCCCCAGTGGTTAAGTAGATATCTTGATGTTTTAACATGGAACTTTAAATAGCTAGAACATGGCAACAAATATCTTACCCTGTTCCCCGACTTTATGCAAAATCCAACAATGTATGTAAGTGTATCATAAAATGTAATACATTCCCTTGTATACTCTTTAGATGTAGGAGGGCAGGGGGGGTCACCAATAGTGGGAGGGGAGTAACTAACAATATGCATATGTATGTGCATATATATGTGAATATGTGTAGAGGTATATGCTTATTTAACATTATTTATATATTCTTATTTGTATTGTTATGTTCTTGTGTAACGTTATGTATGTGTAGTGTGTATATATTCTCTTTTTCATATGCATATCTACAAAATATATAAAAAATGTGACCAGGAATGGAACGTGGTCTCCTAAAAACGTCTTATTCATCTGTCCTTGTGGGAGATGTGTGACACTCAAACATGTGGATGTAACTATGCTACCTTTGGTGTACCTTCATCAGGGTGTTCCATCTTTATGGATGCTGTAAAGTCATTAATACTCAGCCCCACTCCTCCTCAGTCATAAACAATTCAAGTCCCGGGCAAATGGGAACACGGGGGAAATATGTGAGAGGTGAACATAAACAGCACAAGATGGTTATTAAAACTTGAACGAGAATCCGATGACTCTCTTTTTATCCAGTGGGAAAGCCTGCACTGGAGTTTTAAAAGTCAGACTGTACAAGCTGTGATCTAAACCAGATGTGGGAATGTATTCTCTCTGTCCTGAGTCTGTTCACCACGGGCCTGGACTCTCCTGGTGGAAACAGCTTAGTGTGAATGAAAATGTTCCCTCAGCTTCAATCGCTGACGTTAAAAACCACAAACCAAGCCTGAAATCTGGGTGTAATTATGGATTCAGACCTGAACCTGAACAGCCAAATCAACACAATTACAAAATCAGCATTCTATCGCCTGAAGAATCAAGGTTTAGAGGACGTCTCATCTGGATTCGGAGAAACTTGTCCATTCATTTATCTTCAGTAGACTTGACTACTGGTCAGAGGTCTCTGTAAAAAGTTAATCAGAATGCTGCAGCACAAGTCCTAAATTTAAGACCAGGAACGTGGATCACATCGTTCCACTTCTAAAGGTCTCTGCGCTGGCTTCCTGTCAACAAAGAATTGATTTTAAAATCCTGCTGCTGGTTTATAAAGTTTATAAGGTGTATAAAGCACTGAATGGTTTAGGCCAGACATACATTGGTGGTCTGCTGCTATATGAACCATCCTGACCCCTCAGGTGGTCTGGGACTCGTCTACTTCCTGTTCCAAGAGTCAGAACTAAACACAGAGAATCAGGGTTCAGTTCTTCTGCTCCACAGATCTGGAACAAAGTCACGGAAAGCTGCAGAGACCCTCAGATACCCCCATAGACCACCAGAGACCCTCAGAGACCCCCAGAGACCACCAGAGACCACCAGAGACCCTCAGAGACCCTCAGCTCCTTTGAATCCAGATTGAAGACTTTTCTGTTTGCCGTCGTCATTAACTGAACAAGATTCAAGGATACCCATACATTTTTGCATCTCACTACTCCATTTTATTTGTTTAACTGTACTGCAACTTGTATTCTATTTCTTGCTTGTTGACGGTTTTGAATGTTTTAATGAATGTCCTTAATTTAAAAAAAATTGTATCCTCTTTTGCGTTATGTTTTGATGCTTTTAATGCCGTTATGTGACGCACTTTGAATTTCCTTGTTGTTGAAATATGCAATAAAAATAAACTTGCCTTGCCTTACTGTAACGAACATTCAGTCCAGGTTAAAGTCCTTTATTTAAATACCTTCATATGTAATAGTAAATGTTACAGGCAAAAAGAAATGGTCCTTATGACTGGTATGTTATATGTCATGATTATGTTGTAACTGATGCATTAATGTGTAAGCAGCACTTGTTGTGGCTTGTGGAGGTGAATCTAGTTTGAACTTCTTCAAAGTAAACAAGTATTAAGTCCAGTGTTCCCCAACCGAGAGGTCAGCCACTTTTCAAAGAACCACCAGATAAATGTGATGGGTCATACGATGATTAATGTGGGCGGAACAAAGCAAATAAAACAGATGGTGCAACACAAATGTATTCTCACTTCTTGAGATCTAATGGAGCATTTTACATATTTTAGCTTCAAACTGTTATTTAACTGAAACCATCTGAAAGGTTTAAAGGGAAAATGTATTTAGGGTTGAACTGTTAAGAACTCACAGACATCTGAACATGTTTTGATCAGAAATCTCAATCTGTATAGTAACTAGTACTTTTAGCTGCAAAGTAAATGTAGGGAAGTAAAATTACAAAAAGAGTATAAAGTATACAAAGGAATACCTTAAGTAAAGAAATAATGTATGTTTACTGCAATGAATACAGCATGTTGAGGCTGGCTGTTAGTTATTATGGCAGTTATTTAATCAACAGTAAGAAAACGACAAGATAAAAGTGGGGGAAAGTAAATGAACTAAGCATTATAAATCCACTGGAGACCAACATTAGTGATCAAATGTCAATCGGCTGCATAGCTGAGGTTATTAGCTTACGTAATGAAATGAGAGCACGCCCTCCAGTGAGATAAAAACTCATTACAACTCTGATAAACTACGTTTGTGTGTGTACTCAAGTATTTAAACAGGCCACATCTCACATGTTAGATGGTTGTAGGATGTTTACAGTCCCTCATTCTACTCAAAACTGTTAAAAACTAGCTTTTCAAGATTCAGATTTGAAAAAAAGAGATCCTCCTCCTCCTCCTCACTCCTGTGGCCTCGAACCAGACCACAGAAAGAATGAAAATGTACACAAGCCCCAGAGATTCATGAAACCCATTCGGGAACTCAAGAGGATGTCCCATTTCCTTGTGGTCCATTGACTCAAATGTTAACCAAGTTACTTGAAACTTTCATTGTGTTGTTCAAAGAAAGATAATCACTGTTTTCAGCCTCTTATCGAATAACTTGAGTTACTCGGCTTCCAGGTTTGAATCACATGCTCCAGGCTGCAGAGCTGAAGCTGTAAACCCTCTGCAGCTCTGCTGGTGCCAGAGAACAGGGAGGCTCAGGGCTCAGATTTCTTGCCTTGATTTTTCTTTGACTCTCCACTGCTGCATTCAGGTTCGATAGGAAATATCGAAATTATGATCAAATGCATGCACATAACTTGAACATGCTACACGGAATAAGTCATCAAAATATGATATTTAGGAGGTTGTTTTTTAAGGAATTGTATTAAAGCATTAGACAACATCATCTGTTTTCTTTTTGTGCCATTTGAAGGGGAATTGGCTAAACTATTACATTGTCAGTGTAAGTAATCTTTAATATAATTTAAAGGCATCTGACAAAGTTTATAACTGAGTCAAATATTGACATCCTGGTTTTACGAATGCGAAAAACAAGCATCAATCAAACATATCTGGTGAGTAGCCGCAAACTGTAATTTTCTGCTGTGTAGTGACATTTGAACATCTTCCATCACACTTCCTAATATTATGTCAATCCTCATGTTTGTAAATGTTGCATAACAAAGACACATCTTGGGATGTACTTCAAGCCAACCAAAACTTAAATTATGACTTTTCTGTTAGTTGTAAACCTGATACAATAGGAAATCATTGCTAAAGTCAAGGTTGCAATTGTTTTTTAGAAGAAAAAAAAAATGTTTATAGTCACACAAAATCACAAATCTCAAATTTGCCTTAGAGGGCTTTAACAATATTTACAGCATATGACACACTATAAACCGAGTTTCTGAATGTGGGAAACCAAGCACACATCCTACAGCCATAATGTAAGATTTATTAAAGGTAGATAATGCAAAAATTACTAAACATGCACAAATACAGTGACGGTTCTGGAAGTTTGTAGAGTACGAGGGACCCCTGAAGGCATCAGTTGACTGACAACCCCGCAGTCTAATCCAGAGAGAGGATGCACAGCAGCGGGGATATGTGTCGAATGAGCATCGGCTAACTTCTCCTCTCGACTGTGATTCACAAAACCCAGATAACGTTGTGTTCATCAAGTCCTCCAACACCATTTATTGCCCCGAAACCGTCGGGTTGATCGGCACGAATTGAATCCAGACCCGGAGCTCGCAGACGTGACGTCGGGACAATGGAATCTAACGTGATGCCGGACAGTTTCCGCCATCACCGGCTGCAGCCGGGCATCGGGTTCGGTTCGGGACCGACCGGGACCCTCCGCTCCTCTCTCCGGCCGGGGGTGACGGTCCCCATCGCGCCGCTGCTGCCCTCCCCGGCCTCTCTGTCCGCGTCCTTCGGGCCTCCTCCCCCGCTGCCCCCGCTGCAGCTCCACAGCCTGTACGGCGGCATCGGAGCCGGGCTGGGGCCCGGGGCGAGCGGCCACTGCAACCCGGGGAACCCGGCGGTGCTGAAGGAGGCGGTGGAGGCGGTGGTCCGCAGCTTCGCCAAACACACGCAGGGCTACGGCAGAGGTAACGTCCGGGGGGTTAGGACGAGAGAAAGGAGATACAGGAGATAAAGGAGAGGAAGGAGAGGAAGAAGAAGGAGAAGAAGGAGAAGAAGGGGGTCATGTGTGACACATTGTTCAGTGAGGAGTTGAGGAGCAGAAAGCTACTTTCAGCTTAGCAACAGAGGAAACACGCTAACCTTGTATTCCTTTGAATTACATTGACAGAATATGTCAGAATATACATATACATATATAATTATACCGACTTTATGTTGTTTTATTAATGTTTATTTCTGTAATCAAAGTTTTCTCTTTGATAAGTACACACGTCGGATTCATTAAAGGATTAATGACCACAAACCAGAGGATTACATGCGGGAACAATATGCTGCTCGACTATTGTTTCACATGTACTTCCCCGGTCCTGTAATGTAAGTCACGGGACTGATTGTCAGTAGCAAAGATGTAGTTTTTAATCAAAGTTTCACTATTCCTCTTTGTAAATATTGCCAGATGGATTTAATTTGCACACCTAACTTGTTAGAGGAAAAAAGCATGATTTTCTGATGTTCCATACTTATAATTAAAGTTATGCTCACGCACACACACATATATATATATATATATATATATATATATATATATATATATATATATATATATATATATGTTTACAACTGCAGCACTTTGGTAAGAACTATGCATACAACTAGCATTACATCAAATCTGCTATACGTTGGCTATTAAAACAAGTGTTCCTGTCCGCTAATAGGATTTATTTCTGAAAGTGTCCCTCTGTGCTCCTGAGGTACAGCTTCTCGCCCCTCTTCCCCATTTAGGCTCCTTAAGGAACATTGGCAGCTCCATAAAGGCTGCTTACATAATTCGGCACTGTTTATTTCCCTTACATCATGTTGTAATTTGGGTTTTCCACCTCCCAAAACTATTTACACAAGTCATTCTGTCCGTTTTGATTTATTTTGTCATTATTTTATGTTATAAAATGTTTGATATCAACTTAATAATTGTACTCTATTTGTTACGTTTCCCCGTGACACCAAGCCACAGCCACATTGTGGGGTGGAGTCTGGGCCATTGTCACATGTTTCCACTATCTCCTGATATTTCCTGTCTTTTTATTTGATCCCTTTCCTTCCTGAACCATTTCGATGCTCAAAAATAACTCGGTCTGGGTCTGAATGTGGTGTGTTGTGGCCCCTTCTCTACGTACATCAAATGCATTTTCTGGACATCACATGGCTCGTCATGCATGTGGCACCAGTTAACAGTAGGAGCAATAACATTGCAATTTAGGAAAATATGTATATGAATATGTCCCCGCTTCTTTACAGAGGTCTCATTAGTCACAGCGCTGCAGCCCTCAAATGCAGTGATTGGGCTCCAGACTCTGCAGTGAACAAGGCTGCTTGTGTTTGGTATCAAACAGTCAGAGCTCAGCAGGAAAGAGCTGAGGGCAAACAGAAGTCAACCAGCCCTTAATAACATTTGCTGCACTCACGTCTCCCTGCAGAACCAAACCTGTACATGCATTTCTGAATTCTTTCACAGACAGTGTGGAGTTGAGGGAGTGTTTCTTTAAGCAGGTGGTGCAGAATGTCCTCTGAGCAGCCATCTGAATACTTACAGGATAAACCTCTGACATCCTCGGGATGACCTTCCTCCCACCCCTTTCCCATCTTTGTGTTCAGAGAGGAAGCTTCAGAGCACAGTCGGGGACTAATGGCACTTCAGAGTCTGTTGATATACGACCCTGTGACGAGGCTTCGTTTCTCTTCTTTGTCTCTCCAGTAAACGTAGTGGAAGCCTTACAGGAGTTCTGGCAGATGAAGCTGACCAGAGGGGCCGACCTGCGCAATGGAGCTCTGGTTGTTTACGAAATGGTCCCGTCCAGCAGCCCTCCGTACGTTTGCTACGTCAGTCTTCCCGGGGGCAGCTGCTTTGGGAGTTTCCAGGTACCTTGTCTGCATCTTGTTTGCACGATTGTGATTCGATCATCACAGTGATGGAGTTTGGTTTACATGATAATTGTGAGTTGGAGAAACCCTTAAAACGGGACAATTAATGTCAGAAAATGTCACTCTAGAGCCATGTTTCACCATGATGACATCTTTTGTAACTCCAACATAACAAATATGGGTGCACAACCTCAAAACACCAAGTTAACAGGGTTCGTACGGTCATGGAAAACCTGGAAAAGTCATGGAATTTTAAAATGGTAATTTCCAGGCCTGGAAAAGTCATGGAAAAAACTTAAATCATAAAAGTTTGGGAAAAAGTCATGGAAATGTGTTATAATCACGTGCTCAAAATATAAGCCGGCATACGCTCTCAATACGCAACATTTTCTAAATTGTTCATGTTTACACCGAGATTTCAATTTGGTCATGGAAATTCGGTTTAAAGTCATGGAAAAGTCATGGAAAAGTCATGGAAAAGTCATGGAAATCCATCGATCAATGTCTACTTGACACTGTCTTTAACTTAATAACTCTACACACACACAGGCTGGCTTTATCTTTTAGGCTGCATATGCGTGTTTCTGGTTCTATCTGACCACTAATGCATGTTCTCTTCACCGTTGGACAGTTCTGTCCCACCAAGGCAGAGGCGAGACGCAGCGCCGCCAAGATTGCTCTGATGAACTCTGTCTTCAACGAACACCCCTCTCGACGGATCACAGACGACTTCATCGAGAAGAGCGTCAGCGAGGCCCTGGCGTCCTTCAATGTAAGTGACGTGGACGCTGTACGCTTAAGTCCTCAACGGCAGCATGTGGTGGTGATATATTAATAAATAACAATAGAAAGAATATACACAAATGCACTTACTTATATTACTAATGTGTGAATGTATCGCAGTGGGCAACATGCAAATAGCTATATGCATATCTGATACCAATAATTGATGCTTTGAAGGTTACTCTGGTATTAATTGCTTCCTAAAATCTTTTGCAATGGTGGCTTCTCATTATTTTATTCTCAATATTTCAGATAACTACCCCTTACCAACAATGTGTATCCTACATACAGCACACATTTTAGAGATCCTGTCTTCATTATTCATTAGTGTATCTTGATTATATTTACCCAAATGTTCAGTATTTGTCAAACACAGCACGCTGACATTAACTCGTAGTTCTTTCCAGGGAAACAGAGAAGAGGCGGACAATCCCAACACAGGAATTGGGGCTTTTCGCTTCATGCTTGAGTCCAACAAAGGAAAATCCATGCTGGAGTTTCAGGTGCGTGACATTCTGTGTCGTGGGAAGCACCATTTCCTGCTCCTGAGACGCACTAGAGTCGAGTTAAAATAGCACTGGCGAGGTTTGAGACCAGATGGTGGTTTAAAACGTCTGAAATGTGTTCATCGTGTACACAGTGTAACCCAGATAGAGACCATATAAATGTTTTAAAGAGTTTTCTGGTTTGTATGCCTCTGCTACTCCATCGGGGTAACATGGAGTAGTTTCAGCCAACCGGTGACCTGATTCTCTTTGAATAAAAAGAATTGAGCTTGAAGCCAGAACATTTTAACCCTATGTATAAATGTAAATAAGGAATCTGAAGGAAAGATGCTCGGTTTGTAAAACGGAGTTGCTGCATATTGAGTGTGCTGAAGCGAGTGTTGTTCTTAATTCTCGCTGGTTGGCTGTGTTTGTGTTTCAGGAGCTGATGACCGTGTTCCAGCTGCTGCACTGGAACGGGAGCCTCAAAGCCATGAGAGAACGGCAGTGTTCCCGACAGGTACCGCCAGTCGTCTCACGGAGGGGTTCAATTACCCAAGTGCAGTCGTGGCTTTCGGCACTTTTCATCGAGTTTTACAAACAAACAGACTCGGTCAAATCTTTAGCGACAGGGCGTGACTTGTGCAGACAGATTAGAGATGTGAGAGGAGCTGGAAAATAATGTCACGGTAGAAGAAAACATTAGAAATACGAACACGGCCTACAAAAAAAAAAAAGAAGAAGATCTCTCGGTGCGTTAAAGCTTATCGTCTTGCTGTACATGTGACATTATTGTGGAAAGAAGAAGCATCAAATCTTCTTTTGAAACATTCCTATACCTCCAGGCTATCTGCAGATATCAAGTAGAGATCCAATACCAGTGTTCTCTTTCCATCACCTTTAAAATATGGCTATACACTGTGTGGAATTCAGTGGGATCAACTGAGTACCACGAGGCCGAGTGGTGCTGCGGAGCTCAAAACTGAGTTAGCGGTCGGAACACTGAACTTTTGAACGAGTCGGCGAGACCACTTACCGTTCGCTCTATTATTTCATTTGCAGGAAGTGCTGGCTCACTATTCCCACCGGGCTCTGGATGACGACATGCGGACTCAGATGGCCGCCGACTGGGTGAACCGAGAACAGAGCGTAGCGAGCACTATTGCGCTGGAGGTGGCGTCGACGGAGCGAGAGCTGGAGGACGCCCGTCTGGCGGGGAGAGAACTGCGTTTTTACAAAGAGAAGAAAGACATCCTGATGTTAGCTGTGGGCCAACTCAATGCAGCCAACACTGCCACGCTGCCCTCACACTAAACCTGACGGCCATCGGGGAAACATGCCTTCACACTTCGTGGGATTCATGGTAAACAGTATTACCCCTTCATAGATATACAGGTGCTGCATCTGAACTTGTATTTTCGTTTTTTTCTTATCTGAGGGCCAGGTAATCAGGCCTTGACAGCATCCGTCCATGACGCCAACACATGCCGCTGTAGGCGTTACCTCTTCGTGCCTAGTGATTACAGGATAACAGTGTTTCTTTTGTATTACCTGTAAACTTGCTTTGCATTCAACTGACTGGGGTTTATATGTTTTTTTTCTTATTTCATTCTATATTTACTCAAATTAGACCTACAGAAACACGCAGCCTGCCTTTCATCAGTGAATGTACGGGACATTAGTTAATATGACCCATGAAATCAACACACATTTTATCAATGTAGAGACCATCAAACTTTGTTTCTTTCATGTTTTGGGTGTGTTTACTTATGTATAGTATTTTGGACTCTGGCAACTAAAGGAGGTAGAATGTTTGGGTCTTAAAAGATCTATGGCATGAACCTTTAATCTATTAAAAATCTAAATATTTCCTAAATGTCACCACTAAAACAGCTGAATCTACAACATGATGTAAGATCCCACCTTATAACCCTTTCTTTACGGGGACATAAACTCTGCCTACAGAGTTTACAGTGTAAATTGTGCCATTTGCATTCTCAAATAATACCAGAAATTCAAGTAAGCATTATTGTTTTTTGCTTATGTAATAATTTGTGGGTACTTTGGTTAAATGTCAGCAGGTGACTGCCAGCAGCTCAGGTTTTTTTGAAAAATCAGATATTGAATCATCACTATGATTTCATACTTTCTTATTGAAGGCATCTGTCTATTTTAATGTACATTGTACGCTTAGTGATCATGACACTAACTGAATGTATATTTGTAGTGGCCTATCAACGAAAGGTTTTGCAACGTGATGCTGTTTAACATTTAGACGACGACATTAGTCTTTCAAATAGTTGTTGCTTCGGAGACTAAAATGGAGGTCGGGATCTCAGCGGATACTCGAGACTCGAGCGGGATTTGGGGTAAAATGTGCAGGCCAAAAAAGAAAAAGTTGAGGAATCTTTTGTTTCAAATAAGCCGATTTGTAACGTGTGAGTCATTGTGGTCGAGACAAAACACTACCAGCACTTGTGGTTTACATTTTCTTCTCTCTTTTTTGTTACTTATGGGAAGGAGAAACAGTATGTTAGCAGTGCTGGTCTATATCCACAGCGAAACACAATGTATGTAACTCGCACTTATCACCTTTTAAAATGTGTTTATGTTGAAGGACCTGATTTTGTTTATACTGTAAATGTGATATTATATTTCTCTATGTATCTCAAATGTATTGAATACGTTATACAGATGAAGGCATTTCAGTGACTCGCCTTTTGAGGACCCCATGGAAGTGAGAGTTTAATTTGTTGGATGGAAATGTGGGCACTGATTTATGCAAGTTAACCAGCAGGAAGGCTCATGCTCACCGCTGAATGCTGGATTGTCTACAGCAGAAACTGATTACGCTGAATTTTGGGGAGACGGCAAATAACAAACAAAGCAGCAGAAATAGTGTATGATTAAAGCCAGATCTCATTTCATTATTTTATTGCTGTGTCGCTTCCCTTGGATTATTGTGCCTTCATCAAATTGGTTGCATTGCAACAGTTAAGACTCAAAACTCAAAAGAATCATTCATTAAATGAGGTCTTTAAAATATGTTCTACTCTGCTTTACAACGTTTTTTGTAATTCCATGTCAAGTTAAAATGATGGATTACATGTTATATTACTGTTACAGTAAAGTTATGTCGAAGGAATAGTTGGATATTTGGGGAAATTTGCTTATTACATTTCTGGCGGAGAGATGGAAGTCATTCTCATATCTGTGCTTTACATATAACGCAGCAGCCAGCGAGCTGATCTTAGCATGAAGGCAGGATGTTTTCAACTAACTCTAATGTCAAACTATTCCTTAAATAGATTACATGACATTAGATTATGAAGGATTTATTGAATCGTACTACCTTTTGGTATACATTTGTAATCATATATATTGTTCGTTTGGTACTCAGCTTGCAAAATATGTGCTCAGCACAACATTTTTTGGTAATTCCGTCTTCTTGGAAAGGAAAATGCAGCTCTCTTAAATAAATATTGAGAATTTAAACTATACTTTTTTATTGATACAATGAACACTTTGACCTCAAAATTATGCATCTTGAACCCTTTCATTTCCTTTTTTCCCCTTTTATCTACTCTTGCTCAAAAAATGTCATCTGCCGATACGTTTTCAATTTGGTTAGATTTGAAAAGTTCAAACACAATTATGGGGCTGGAGATCTTGAATTGTGTGGTGTGTGTGGTTTGTTTAAAAAAAATGTTTCTTTGAATTTTTTTTTCTAGGTTTGATGCTTATTATGTGTGATTTTCTTTTCATTTGTTTGACCACAAGCCATTAATCTCTGAGTTCTCCTCTTACAAATGCCTTTAAACTTTTTTTAAATCATTATAAATTAAGGCTTTTTAAAACAATTGTTTGTGTTATCCCTTTTATTAACAATACCTTGGGATTTTAATTTTTTGGGTTTGATGCATGGTATGTTGTTGAAGTTTCTGTTTTTATAAGTTTCATATTATTTACAGTATTGTTTTTATAACAGTGTTTCTGATGGCTCTTATTGTATGTATTTTCTATGAACATTTTGTATTCCATGTTTATACTTTTATTAGATTTATATTAAATGGTTCATACAAATATTTATCAATTGGTCATATTACTTATTGTACTGCCTAGTGCAGTTTGTCATGTATTGGTGTAAGTGTAATTGAAACATGTGAAAAAATAGCTTTGAAAAAAACTAAAATTGACACATTCTACACAAAGATAGTTTGCTACAAAACATATTGGACTTGAGCTTATAAATAACAATGCAAGCTTTATGAATAATATGAATATTTATAAGACCCTGGTTCCTTTTAAAAATATTATTCCCACATGTGGGTTCCCATGTGTTGATGATGTTAGCCTTTGTTGAGGATATGTAGTTGGAACATGTTATTTGTTGTATGTTCAGTTAAAAATAACAACGAATATTTGTTTTGATGTTACTCAATTCACAGCCTATCACATTACAACCAAGCACTTGGAGTGTATTGTCACATTCAATGTGTTTATACTATACATTGTTTAAAATAAATCTTATTCAGTTAGTAAGAGATTCTTAAAAACGATTGCAGAAATGTGTTAAATTATTTATTTAAAACGTCTCACTTCCGCATCCGGTACCTGGACCGGAAGAGGCGGGGCCTCAGCGAAGACGCTCGTCTGGCGTTGTTCGTTCAACATGGCAGCGGGACCGATTTCAGAGAGAAACCAAGGTAAAGACGTCTTTGTAAACGCGTTTTCGCCGTTTCTTTAAAGTAATTAATGAATCTGCTTGTGGGCCCCACGTAAACTTGCTCACCTTGTTTCCAGACCTGTTAAACTCTTAGTTTGAAGTAAACAACCGGTCGGTCACATGTATATGTGCTCACTTGTTAGCTTGGTTTGCCGCTAATTGCCCCATTCATTTTAAGTTTTACTTAACTTACCTTAACTTTGGTATATTATACTCTCTTGCTGCATTACAGTCACTGTTTAGCGTTGGTCTCTGTTCAATTTGAAGTATGCCAGCTGGGAGCATATTGGAAGAAGACCGACCTCCTGTTGGCTAACAAGCTAAAGTTAGCTTAGCAACCTCGCGCTAACCGTGAGCAGCTCAACACATTTTTAGATGTCGGTTAATGTTCTTTGAATGGTGTTTGATCAACAAGCCATGTGGTCTTGGAAGTATTAATAGTGTTGTTACAGTAACAATAGGTATGTTATATCATTTATTATCGTTTACTTCAGTTAGAACTCAATCAATGATAACAGAGCTTTTATTTAGCTCTAAACATTTAGAATAAGTAATACGGTTACTAATTCTGCATCAATTTATTGGTATTTCTTTATATTCATGTTCTCCAGCTATATCTTCCAGAATGTCCTTACAGGCACAAATAGTTTCTTATTTCTTTCTTTCTTCTTTTTACTTGTAATATTATATAATATAGTTGAATAGTATTGTTATTTAAGGCGTTCACTTCCTCATTTACTCAATTAGACACATCTCCATCACAGGTTAACACTACAAATCACCAATCTGTACTAAATGTCGTTTAATCTGATCTTATAAAATCATTTCAATATCAAGTTTAATCAAAATCCGTATCCATTTTTTCAGATGCCACTGTGTATGTGGGTGGCTTGGATGAGAAAGTGTCGGAGCCATTACTATGGGAGCTTTTCCTGCAGGCTGGTCCTGTGGTCAACACACACATGCCCAAAGACAGGGTCACTGGGCAACATCAAGGTGAGTTAATGTTCTCCAGAACGGAGACTGTCACTCAAAAAATACAACCGTAAACCTTTTGGGTTCAGGTCAAATTAAATGAGCAATCTTCCCTTCCCTTTTCAGGTTATGGCTTTGTGGAGTTCCTTAGTGAAGAAGATGCTGACTATGCCATAAAAATCATGAATATGATAAAGCTCTATGGCAAACCCATTCGAGTTAATAAGGCCTCTGCGCACAACAAAAACCTGGATGTGGGTGCAAACATCTTCATTGGTAATCTGGATCCAGAGATTGATGAGAAACTGCTCTACGACACATTCAGTGCCTTTGGCGTGATCCTCCAGACGCCAAAGATTATGCGAGACCCAGACACGGGCAACTCCAAGGGTTATGCTTTTATCAATTTTGCGAGTTTTGACGCATCTGATGCAGCGATTGAGGCCATGAACGGCCAGTACCTCTGCAACAGGCCCATCACCGTGTCCTACGCCTTCAAGAAAGACTCCAAAGGAGAGCGCCATGGCTCTGCCGCAGAGCGCCTCCTGGCTGCACAAAACCCTCTTTCGCAGGCAGACAGGCCGCATCAGCTGTTCGCAGACGCTCCACCTCCTGTTACTGCGCAGACGCCGGTTCTAACTGCCATGGGAAGTGGGATGTCCATGCAAGGTATGAACAATTCTCTTTTCAATAGTTAATTTAACACCGTTGCCGTGCGATGAAGAACATTTTCAACCACGCTATCAGCAGATAAGGAAGTATCCCATTAGTAATAATGCAAAAGATGATAATTTCTGGTCATCTGCTCAGATGTGATGCATATCTATAATGCTGGATACACAAGAGAACTGGCGATTGGTGCTATTGGCTTAGCGACTGAACCATGTTTTGAACGTGACACTTTCTGCAGCAGATTTGTCTAATTATATACGTCTGTGCATCTTCTGACTTTATTTTTTCCAAATCTGTAACAGCTGGTGTTGCATTTTCTTAGGTTTTAGCCCAATATCATACACCTCAGATGCTTCTGATTAATTGTGATGGATTGAGTAGTTGATTGTGGTGACTGGTCTCATCGTGACGAGATGGAAGTAGAGCTCTGTAGGTTTGCTTCTCCGACAGATGCGTCTTTCATGAGTAGTTGCGCATGAAATCACTTTGAATTAATCTTGTGTGTCTTTAACTAAAAGTGAGTGACAGCTGACAAATGAGTCCCTTCTTTGAGGAGCTGATCTCACCATACTAACATTTTAACACAATAGTCAAGATGACAACTAGTATTTAACCAATTAATTGTGTATCAGAAGAATATAAACTAAGTTGTAATTTTAACTTTTGTCTGTGCAGGCATGCCACCTCCAGGCTTCCCCCCTATTCCTCAACTTGGATCGATGCTGACATCAATGTCCATGTCTCATAATTCAAACCAACAAGGCGGCGGCGGTGGGCCTCCACCCGGACCACCGCCCTTCCCTCCGGGCAACATGCATCCAGGTAATAGTCGTTAACGGTTCAAATATTTCCACCCTGGCTGCAAGTGGGAAGTAATGCTAAAATTCACTGATGTATGCAATAGACCTTTTTGTCCTCAAATACTGGAATGGGGTTTTCAAAAAACTATGAAAGTAGTTCCTTGCTGGAGCATGCCTATAGACTTTATTGTTTCTCCTACACAGGTATGTCTCAGATGCCCATGCCCCCTCCTGGTCCTCCTGGCATGGTGCCTCCACCTCCCGCTCCCCCGGGCTCAAATCAATCACGGGCACCACTACCACCTGGCATGCCCCCACCCCCGCCTATGGGCATGCCGCCCCGAGCCCCGTACGGAGGTCACATGGGTAAGCACCGTGGCATCTCCTTGAATCTTTGTTATAAAATTGAAGTGTCTTACTCTTAAAAATAGTGTCTTTTGTGGAGAAATGAAATGCTTCAACTATACTATGATTCGTAGTATTGACTCATACCCATGTTGCCAGAACTACATTAACAAAGGAGCTGTTACGGGCAGGTTTGTTATTGGTGAACCGTATTGTGTTGCTGGGTTGTCTTTGAACACGTCACCGTTTGGCTCCACTTCAAATACTGAAGGTGTTCATGAGAAGGTTGTGGTGGGTCGCCAGATATCTGATAGGCATTGAAAATCATTTGAGGGCTTTCACAAGCTATACTTTTTAATTTAAATAGTTTATGTTAGGTTTGGGAATATCGCATGAAGCGAGGATGTGACGCCACATCAAACCATGCATTATTCAAGAGAAAACTTCATGGAGAAACTAAGTGCATCTGGCTTCCTAGATTGGAGAGGCAAAAAGCTGAAAATATGTAATAGATTATTATTGAACATTATTCAGAAATGATGCTGAACTGGCAACCTGTGCGTTATGCGTAAAACCTGATTTTGGTGTAAAGAATTTCCTCGAAGTGTTTTGTCAGTTTCAATAACTGCGTGCCTGAAAATTGTGTCCAGCAAGTTGTTGTGTGAACAGCAGTGAGTCACTTCTGGCACATCTAGGCCTCCCGACGTGGAACACCAAAGGTATTCGCCCAGTGTTGGCAGGGCTGGCAATCCATTTGTTTTGGTCCTGTGAATATTCAAACGATATTCACTCTTAACGACAAACCTCAGCATTTGTTTGTTGTTTAGGACGTTAAACATTGTTTACTGTGGTACACTTTTGGCTGTAGTGATAGCGAATAGTCAACGGTAAAGATCTATCATTACATGTCATTTAGCAGACGCTTTTATCCAAAGCGACTTACAATAAGTGCATTTCAACCTAGAGTACAATGATGACCCTCTCGCTTGCCGTTTCCCAGGTCACCCCGGGCCTCCAGGTATGAGGGGGCCTCCTCCGATGCCTCCACCTGGCTACGGCGCTGGCCTTCCTCCTCGTCCTCCTTTTGGCTTCCAGAGAGGACCTCCAATGCCCCCCAGGCCCCCCGGTGTCCCACCACGCATTCCTATGAGGCCACCCATGCCACAATAATCCGCCTCAAGCTGCCGAAGCGGACTCTCATTTTTTTGTTTTTTAAACCTCTTACGATCTCAAGTTTTGTAATAGTGACAATAATTTAACCCCGTTTGTATTTTTTTTCTGGTCATTGTACAGATGAAGACCGTTGCCGAATAAAGTTTTTAGTACAAGTTTCTCACCCATCTATATTACTTAATGATTTGCGTGTTGCTTATGAATCCCATGATAATGGAGCTGTTTCAGTCACACAATGGAAAGTAAAGATGTAATTGTTAATGAGACGTTGCTACTGTTGTTTGGGCCTACCTGTTATACTGTCGTATCATAATGCAAGTTAAAAGGCATTTATTGTTAACCTGGAAGGACACATTAAATAGGTAGAAGTTGTCCTTTATATTTCAATTAACACTGAAAGGAGCTGTTCTGCATCATGCGTTTAAAGTTCAACATTTCTTTGTGTATTTTTCTCACTGTACCCTACTCCTGTCACTTGAATGCAGCATTGTTACTTTGAATATTTTTACAACGAGCCTCCTACTTCATCACCGGCTATTTGAGCAAAGACTAGGCTCATCCAATATTTAGGAATCAGTGCTCCTTAAAATTAAGGGTTTTCTCTCACATGCTCCAACAGAACCTGTCCATCAGGACAGTGTAAAATCTACAGTAGTTAACTTTCACAATACATCAAATGTTATAACGATTGTAATTTGAGATAGCCTTTAAAATTCTTCAGCATAAATATTAAACAGAAGTTCTCCACCACATTGAACCTCTACACAGCCTGATGCGTGGGAGACAAGCAACTAGAATATTTATTGCATCCACAGATGTTTTCTTTGAACACATGTGAGGACATTACACTGTCTGCAGAGAGCTCGCCTCATAGCAGGGCTTGATGCAGTGTGAGGGGTAAAGAACATGGAAAGTTGTTGGCATGGCAACAGGAGTCAGGTGCGCTTGCACGTGTGTGTTGTCTGTGAACACAATTTTACATTCATGTATACAGACAATCATCTGTTTGTGAGAGAAAAAAGACATGAAGGTAGATAAGGCGCATGCGTGCGATGGTGGCCTTTACATGTAGAGTGAGTATCTAAGAAGTCGGTGTTTCCTGACATGCTACACACACACACACACACTGGGATGGACACATGCTGATGTGAACGGTCTAAAATGGGGAAATGACAAAATGTGCGCAGTGTGTACAGACATGCGCCAAACCCCTCCAGATACAAATGCGTTAATGTGCTCGTGCGCTCGTGAGGTTTTGCATGGGGGAGGGGACCCCTGCACATCACTGTGTGTGTGTGGATGGCGTGGGCTTCTCTCCTCCTATCCGCATCATCACTCGGTTCACACCAACAGCCTCGTACGCATCCTCATCCTCCTCCTCCTCATCATCACCATCTCCGGGTTGACGAGGGACCACATCGCAGGAATAAAGGTGAGCTTGAATACAACGTCAATGAGAATTGGCGACGACATATCGTTTTCTATGCATGTATTATATCTCTGCGTGGAGACATCTTGAGTGAGAGACGACGGGCGCGTTCAGCAACCGGTCACTTCACAGCAATTAAGATTGATTTTGTGAATCGAGTCTATTGCCTATAATCTGATGTAAATCGCGACCAGCTGCTGGAAGTGTGATTTCTGGGAATTAGCACATTTATCAGGATGCCAGCGAACAGAGCCTCGGCTGTGACAGATGTTTTAATCCGGTCGTGTTTGTGGGCTGTGTAAATTGGCCTGTTAGCGACATGGCCATTTTTTTCCCTCCTTCACATCAATGATTTTGACTAAACTGGAGGCTTACATTTACAATTTTTTAATCAGACTCTTGAATTCACATTCTTGCTGCCTCTTTCAGACATTTGCTGCTACAATTACCAACCAATAAACTAAAACAGCACAAATATGAAGATCCTTTTATAAATAGGCCTGGATGAGATACCATGAGGGGAACGGTTGGTGTTATTTCCACGGCGGTGTATGTTATCTTCAGGTGTGCAGATTATTCCAAACGCCGCTTGATATTCAGATATAAATCCCCCCGTCCTATTAAGCTTGCTTGGCCATGCACAGGATATGGTAAACTGAGGCCGATTGATTTTTGGAAAGGGGGAGGAAATATAGACCGAAAAAATAAAAGGGTTGCTCAAACCAGAGAGGAGTATAACATCCATCTTCCTCATCCTCATCCTGCTCTTTACTGGCTGTGTGTCGGAGGCTGCAGGGGCCTAGAGAAGCTTGACAACATGAACGAAATGAGAAAAGTGGGATTAAAGCCTTTGTTTGAGAGGGAATTGGGACCTCCACAATACTCTCGTTTCTGTATGAAAAGGTGTATTTCAATTATTTAGTGTATTTGTAGGTTACTTGTTGCATTAAGGATTCAATAGCGTGTATAGTAGCTGTCTGTCTGCATGTCTGTCTATCCTACCCATCCTACCCATCCATCCATTAATTCATCCATCCATCCATCGAATAGTCATTACTGACCTTAAAGCAGTTTATTGAGTTTAATTTCTATTACAACCCTACAGAGATAGATTTTCTACGAGCATTTAATACTCTGAGATGTCGTGAACGTGCTTTGCTTTCTATATTGTGCAACTACTCTCCTGACTGCAGGCCTGTAAGTGCTTGAATCCAAGGCCTTATTAGGTTAGTGACCGACAGTTTAGCCGGGCTGACCAGGCCTGTGGGGTTCCTTTGATCTGTGCCAGTAAATCTGCTCGTCATCCTGACAGTGAAGGATTTGTGACTGGTGGTGATGTGAATTTAATTTAAACCAATCAAATATATATACATATATATCTATATCTATCTATATCTGTCTATATATATATATATGTATATATAGCTATAGCTATATCTATATCTATATATAGATATAAATATATCTATATATCTATATATATATATATATATATATATATATATATATATATATATATATATATATATATATTTGTATATGTATATTTGTGGCCCAGATAAGGATGCTGACACATATCTCCGATCATTATGAATATAACACCCTGGTACAACAACGTGGTAAACCACACTGTCTCTCGGTCCTTCTTTACAGTGTGATGTTGGTCTTAATTGCACCACAAACAAACACTAATTTAGTTTCACATTATGATAAACAACATTATGAACAGCTAGTCTGCACATCTCACAGCTGTCACATGGATTCCACCTACTCATTATTTGCAAAGACTTAAAGTATAAGTAAATGTGGACATTTTAGTACTTCTGTAAATGAAATTGGTGTTTTAAAGGCTTATGCTCATATTCTAAGATTGAAAGTTATTTTTGTTTCCTCTGTTTTTACAAAACATTAATATATATATATATATATATATATAAATATGATTTAAGATTGCATAATGTGTTGTTGTTGCAGGGTGGAGGAGGCTTTGAAGTAGCTTTGAGATGCTCACATAGCGAGATACAAATTACAGAAAATGAAAAATTAAAATATTTAATATCAGAACCTTTCACATGGTTTATTTTTGTGGCTGACCCCTGAACTCAGCATTTACGAAACCCTGTCACTGGCCCTGTGATACCTGACAGACATTTAAAGGCCTGTCAGCCCATTATTACCTGCCAGACCTTGTTTATGACACAGGGGTCAAAGGGAGCGTGGCGAGGATGTCTCTCATTCTCTCTGCTGTTTCACTGCACCGCAAGATCAATTTGGGATATTTGGGGGTTTCTTTGCACAGCGACATCATATGGATGTGGGAATCATCAGTGAACTACACGAGTCGGTGGCTTTTTCAAAAAGGAGGCGTGATACTGCAGCAAACAGTTAAAATGGACATCCGTTTTCTGACTTCTTTTTCTCAATTTCATGCCTCATTTGTTTTGGCACGCAGCTCCTCTGCAGTCTTTTTGAATTAAGAGACGTATACGCATTTCTTCAATATCGTGAATGCATTCTTTAATCGTTTGAATAATAAAAAAACGTGGCATTTTATTGCAGGATTTTGTGAGTAATCTTTCGAGGAATTAATGACGAGGTGATAATATGAATGATAGGAGGGCCTCGTAAACCGTGATCGGTAAGGCCTTCACTGAACCTACAGAGCATTATGTCACATTACAGTTGAGTCATGGTCACGTATACTACAGCTCTTCACCGGCAAATTCTGCACCAAGAAACATCCATTAAAAATAACATTCACGGTCTTGATGTCTCACCCTGTAATTACCCGACAGTGAACACATGCTGGGTAGATAAGGAAATGCAACAGGTTTATTCTGGAAATACGTTATTAAGGGCTAGTTGGTCGTCTGGTTTCCTCAATAAAAAAAGATTAGAATGATTGGGTCAAAGAAAAAGTCGACGTGCCTACATAGAAACATTACACCTGGACTGAAAGAGACATAAACGATGACAAACAACAGATCTGGCCAATGCTTTTTTTTAGCTTTATTGTCTTTGTGGTAGTCTTGCATCTCCATCTATGTTTCTTTGTCCTAATGTTGTCTTTTAGCTCAATATGGCACCTCTTTGTTGCCTTCTGCCTCTATTTGATGTCACTTTAAAGTCAATTTGGGGTCATTTGCCACCCCCTTGCAGTAATTTTGTGTCTGTGTGTATTGATTGACTTTTCTAAGAAAGTCATCTCATGTCATCATTCAGATAGAGGCACCGGCCCAAAGGCCTCAGGGCTCAGGGTTCATTCAAGAATCCATCCAATGAAATGAATCACCAGAAATGGTCACTAATGCTTTTTGAAGCTCCTTTTTAAATCCATCTCTCCACAACATTCAGAGATGAAAATAATACAAGCGTGACCATGTCTCCATTTCCTCCACAGACATAAGAAGAGCCTGAGTGACCATTCTTCAGCCCTGAACACACTGACGCTTCAGGTGGCCTCTCCATCTTTGAACACATTTGCATCTTCTGAACCTCTTCAAAATGGAGGAAGGGGGCTACCAAAACCGGACTGCCTTCATCAAAGGCGCCAAAGACATTGCCAAAGAAGTCAAGCGGCAAGCGTCGAAGAAGGTCGGCCGCTCCGTGGATAAAGTGAGCGACGAGTACAGCAAGCGCTCCTACAACAAGTTCGAAGAGGACGATGACGACTACCCCCCCCAGGGAAGCCAGGACGGAGGCTATTACCGCGGAGACAGCCAGGCGGCCAACGACGACGAGGGCGGCCACAGTGACTCCACGGAGGGCCACGATGAAGACGATGAGATCTACGAGGGCGAGTACCAAGGGATCCCCCGGGCCGAATCCGGCAAGGGCAGCTTGGCGGGAGGGCCGGGCTCGGTGAGGGCCGGCGCTCCGCAGTTCACGGACATCGGGGCGTCCGAGGTCGAGAGGAGGAAGGACCAGGAGGAGCTGGCTCAACAGTACGAGACCATTTTGCAAGAGTGTGGCCACGGAAGGTTCCAGTGGACCCTGTACTTCGTGCTGGGCCTGGCTCTCATGGCGGACGGCGTTGAGATCTTCGTGGTCGGGTTCGTCCTGCCAAGCGCTGAGAAGGACATGTGCCTGTCTGAACCCAACAAGAGCATGCTGGGTAAGACTCCTTCACAGTTGGGCTGTGTCACAATGCTTGTCGCTTAAACGATGCAGCTTTCTATTGATTATACTTATCTTATAGTCAACAATTCTCCAAAACCAGACAACTAAAAAGCATTGCCTGTGCTTTGGCTGTATATTTGCGACCCGTTCTAAAGGTTTATGTCTTCTGTGGCTGAGAGATAAAATAACTTATAATTGGTTTTGGGGTGTTGCATAAATCACACATGGTGTGTGAAAAGCTGATAATCTAAGAAGAGTAGGAGTAAAGACAGGCATGAGTTACTTTTGTTGCTGTAATATTTTATTTCCTTCTCTCCACAGGCCTGATTGTATATTTTGGGATGATGGTTGGGGCTTTCCTCTGGGGGGCTATGGCTGACCGGATAGGCCGCAGACAGTCTCTTCTCATCTCTCTCTCCATCAATAGTATCTTCTCCTTCTTCTCCTCCTTCGTCCAGGGCTACGGCACCTTTCTGTTTTGCAGACTCCTCTCAGGTGTTGGGTAAGTTATGGTGATCATTTATTTTTCTTATTCTGGTCGGATTTTCTTCACTGTTGGATATGTTTTCATTTACAGGGGAGTAAACAAAAAAAATACACCTTTAACGATAGTTCAATCATTTTACAATTTAAAGAAATTCCACAATTCATACATTTCAATGATACAAATAGAGTAATGATTTAAATATAGTCTACCTCTTTTGCAGTTTAAAAGCTAATTTCTAACCAACACAGTGGGAGGCTAGAGAGAATGAGTAATAAATCAGCAAAATGTCACACAACATATGGTGTTTCAGGATATTGAATATACATTTATAAAATTAGCTCTTGTTTTTTAAGTACAACAGGCTTTTGATCCGGCAACCTAAGATCTGTGTACTTAAACTCTGAAACACATGATACTCAGTTGGTTTGTGATCTTTGCAGGATTGGTGGCTCGATCCCCATCGTGTTTTCCTACTATTCTGAATTTCTGTCCCAAGAGAAGCGTGGAGAGCACCTCAGTTGGCTCTGCATGTTCTGGATGATTGGGGGAATATATGCATCTGCCATGGCATGGGCTATAATCCCACATTATGGTGAGTACAGTAACTAATCCCTGAATGTATGAGGCTACGGTTTGGTACCTTTGCCCTGTCCAAGCCAGCTGATCCTCTTCATTTTGGCGCTTAAAGCAATTGTTCAACTTTTTGGAAAATCCCCAAATAACGGTGGTATCAATATTCTTATCCAACTCTCCACCAGAAAGTGAATAAGTGCATTTCTCAAAATGTCCAACGATTCCTTCATATTGAATATGTTTGCAGCAAACAAAGTGAATGAATGAATGAAATATACTTTATTAATCCCCAAGGGGAAATTTGGTGACAACAGAAGCAGCCCGATAAAACTAAACACAATAAAATATAATTATAAGAAAGAAATAAAGAAAGAAAGTGACAGTGCATAAAGTAAAGTGTGCAAAGTGAAATATAAAATACAAAATAACATAAAATAAAAAGTGTAGGTATTTCATAGACAGTGTTCAGCGCTGAAGAAAAGTGCTGACCTCTGACTTCCCCTGAGGGAGGAAAAATAAGAACATGGTTCATACAGTGTCACATCAAATGAAAAATATTGCAGCCTTTGCTCTATAAAGATGCATTGTCTGACCTTATCCGCGAGTATCGTCACTCACATTTGTAGGGAAAAGCGAAAGCATATATACGGTGTGAGCTCATTTCTCTGTCGGTTGTTTCGGTGTTTCCAGGATGGAGTTTCCAGATGGGCTCGGCGTATCAGTTCCATAGCTGGCGTGTGTTTGTGTTAGTGTGCGCTTTCCCCGCTGTTGCTGCCATCGCTGCCCTCAGCGCCATGCCAGAGAGCCCCCGCTTCTACTTAGAGGTTAGCAGATGCACTTGTTGACAACAGTGTTAGCTGGATTTTTTCCACGCATGAGTCATTAGAAATGTGGAATATGTTGAGTAAAGATTTTAAATGAATGAGAATGAATACGCACCAATAGCAGAGAAAGGTGTGACGTGTACTCTTCTTTCAGAATGGCAAACATGACGAAGGCTGGATGATTCTGAAGCAAGTTCACGACACCAACATGCGAGCAAAGGGGCACCCGGAGAAGGTGTTTTCCGTGAGTATCACTGACACAATATCGTTTTATTAAATCAGATTGTCTAGATAAGCTCGGAAGCAACGCTTTTACGTTTTACGGCCCACAGCATGACAGGTGAGAAAGAGGAGGAAGACGAAAGAGGAGATGAGGAATGACGCGCATAAATGATGACTGGCCTTTTTTTTCTTTTTTTTAAATTAAATTTATCTAGTTAATGCAGCTTGAACAATTTACACCTGTGATTACAGACATATATGTATATTTTATTTTATTTGTCTGATTGTCCGTATAGTTGGTTGTTTTGTAATTTTTGTATTTATTCGTTTTTCATTGTCTGGTGTAACTTGAAAAAACGTAAAATAAAATGATTGAAAGAAAGACATATATATGACTTCTTTAAACTAATAATGAGCCTAAAGTTAATGCAAAGAAAACGTTAGATTTCCCCCCAAAATCTAAATACGTCAGGTGTCAGGCGCTGATATTCCTCTATGGAGGACACACCAACGGAAGAAAGAGTTTCAGGAAGTCTTTTCAGAAATGCAAAATAAAATCTAAATTCATTTCTACAAATCTGTCTGAAGGGCTTGCGTCTCTCTTTCATCCAAGGTCACGACGATTAAGACGGTGAAGCAGATGGACGAGTTGACGGACATTGGCACCGACACTCCGGTCTGGCAACGCTACAGAATGAAGATTACCAGCATCTCCCAACAGGTGAGTGAAGGAGATCGGATGCGATGCAGGCAGTAGTGGACCAACACTGTGGGCAAGTTTTAAAAGCATGAAATATAATAATTTTTATAAAATAATTAAAATTTGCATTCAGCCTACGCTCCGCTGTACGCCTACACCCTCTGTTTCCTTCTGAATCTGTTCCTGCACCACCTGCTTAATGCCTTCTGTGAAAAGTCTTCACTCCTGAACAATGTAGTTTCAAGTGGCATTCAAGGGTCCGTGCAAAGATCGGTGTAAGTAGGAAGATATTTAAGGAAACCAGCTGGGCGGCTGTCATGTTGCATTCAAGTCCGACCTCCTATTCATAAACTTTATTCCAGCAACTAGATTGTTACTGCACAGGATTTACCGCTGCAGTCTTTGAATTGCAATGTGTGTCAAAATAAGTTAACTGTTGTGTCATCCCCTGTTTTCTTTCACATGTTGCAGATACGGAATAACATTCTTGCCTGCTTCAGCCCCGAATATAAACGCACGACTTTCATGCTCATGGCCGTTTGGTTCACCATGTCTTTCAGGTAAAGTAAAGACTCGTATAAAACCTTTGCTATGTGGGGAATCTCGTTCACTCTTGAGGTATATTTCATCTGTCCTGACTCTGAAAACGTTACAGCTATTACGGTCTGACGGTGTGGTTCCCGGACATGATCAAGTACATCCAGAAGCAGGAATATGAATCACGCACAAAGACCTTCACCAAGGAGCGAGTGGAGCACGTCACTTTTAACTTCACGCTGGAAAACCAAGTGCATCTCCAGGGACATTACTTCAACGACAAGTAAGTGGTTAGTGAGCTGCTGCTTTGAGGTGAGGCAGTTTTACATTTCAATTCGACATTACATTTAGACATTTACACCTGTGACCTGTTAGGTTCCTCAACCTGAAGATGAAGTCCATGGTGTTTGAAGACTCCGTGTTTGAGGAGTGCTACTTTGAGGACATCACCTCCATACACACCATCTTTAGAAACTGCACCTTCGTTGCCAGTTTGTTCTACAACACAGGTAAATATGATCAGAAATGGTTCAGTATTGAAAGGCACAGAGGTCTATTGTTTTCTTATTTATTAATTGTGTCTATAAAATGTCTAGAAAAGATGAAACATGTCCATCAGACGCGCGTAGAGCTCAAGGGGAAGTCTTCAAATCACTTTTTTTTTTCAAATTTCCAGTCCAAATAACAATATATTCAATACAAACCATACATAATGATTAATCTAATTACACATCCAGCAAACATAGACAAACATTAGCATTCATTTTAAGTCCTATTCTCGGACAGTCTAATAGTTACTGACCTTTCAGCTCTGTTTTGGGCTCCACCGCCCCCTGGGTGAAGGACCTGTCTCTCTAGCTGCTAAATGCTTCAATATATTCACACACAAGTTACCACCTTTGTGTGCCTGCCGTTGGGTTCTGGGCAGGTAGTGAACTCTTGGCTCAACTGATTTTTTTTACTGAAAACAATAAGATCAATAAGATCAGTGAGACTGGGTCAAAACCGGAAAAGAAAAGAGGTTAAAAGATACTGAAACGCTCTGTGGAGCTCAAGGGAAACACAGTGAGGTGATGATTATATGTGAGCATTTCTACTTATAGTAATTTGACACATTTTTAGTATACACATATTGATAATTATCGCTTTAAAGTGCTGTAAAACACTTTCGGTAAACGGTTCTTAATGATCTTCATAACCCTCTTGTATTACAGCTGCTCGGGGAAAAAACACTAATCATTCCAGAATAAATATGAATTTTAAGTTTTATTGCAGCTTATAGTATAAATATAGAAAAGATTAAACCCAGATGTTCAGCAGGACTGCAACCATGGTAACATTCTGCCGCTAGTATCCCTGGGTTACACTGCAGAGGACTGTTGCCCTAACAACATAAACAAATCCAGACAGCAGAGCGATGCAATTAGATGTGGAACAGCTGCGTGATTACGGACACACAGATGTGAGAATGCGTCTGATGGATGATCAGAAACGACGCTTCACACGGCAACTCGGTTCTCTCCATTTGTCTTCTCTTTTTCAATGCGCTGTGTTTTGTGTCATGAATATCAGCGCCTACCGAAGCAGTAACTATCGCTCATTATATTCAATTCAATTCAGTTTATTTGTATAGCCCAGTTTCAAAAATTACGAATTTGTCTCAGAGTGCTTTACAATCTGTACACAGACATCCCTGCCCCAAAACCTCACATCGGACCAGGAAAAACTCCCAAATAACCCTTCAGGGGGAAAAAAAGGGAAGAAACCTTCAGGAGAGAACAGAGGAGGATCCCTCTCCAGGATGGAGAGAACAATAGATGTCATGTGACCAGAAGGACAGATTTAGAGTTAAAATACATTCAAGGAATTTGACAGAGTTTATCAATAGTTCATATTTAGGCATATTCCACGATGGAGAGTTTGGAGAGCTCCACCATCCATCAGAAGATGGAGGCAGAGTGAAGGATTTGTGTATAAGTGCGTAACTGTACACAGGAGTGTGGAGCCGTTGGTGCATAGAGGGCATTTGCTGAATGGCTTTCGGTTCTGCGTGTTTGCTTTCGATCAGTGTGTCAGTTTCTGCCTGAGGAGACAGAGAAGCTCTTGAATCCAGCAGAAACCTCCAGAGCAGCTTCTACAGCAGCTTCTTCTCCCCGGAGCCAACAATACATTCTTTTGTGTTTATGTCATTTGGACGTCTATAAATATACGACCATTCAGCACTTTTATGTCTGCCTGACTCCCTTTAGTGCACCGGTTATTGGTTATTGGTATGGCAACAGCTTCAACAGTGTCATCCAAAAAATCTAATCATGTAGTTTCTGCAGCTGCAGGCATCAAAGCAGAAACAGAGAATAAGGAGGCAGGCCTTGTGACCTCTTCCTTTTTTTCTCCGTATTTGATTTGTTTAAAGTTCGTAGTGTTGGATGCTTTTTGACATTTTTAATCTTTGCTCGAAAGGGATTTTGATTAAAACTGTCCGCTGCCAGAGGGTTGGTCGTGTGGCGGACGTCCTTTTGCCGAGCGATCATTCAATCCACAATTATGTATGATTTGGTTTCAGGGAAGTCATATTCTTCTTCCAAAAGAAATACGCTTTCCATAATGATAATAAACCAATCATATATATTATTATAAATATACATCATATAAGGCACTCTTATGTGATAAACTGTAAATATACATGTAGATTTGACTTGGACAGTAAGAATGTCTCCTCCAAGCATCCCCAACACACTTAAAGATTACATGAAGAAAACAATGACTTAAATATTTAACTATAAGTAAAGGGAACAAAAGTGAGATTAAGAACAATCCATTATCAGTCGTACAGTTGTATTTATGCAATTTAATTAATCAAGTATTCATACATTTGAGAGCAATGACACATCTCTCTCTCTCACTCTCTCTCTCTTCCTTTTTCTCTTTCATCAGATTTGTTCAAATACAGGTTTGTCGACTGTAAACTGCTCAACAGCACGTTCCTCCACAACAAGGAGGGCTGCATGCTGGACTTCAGCGACGACTTCAACAATGCCTACATGATATACTTCGTCAACTTCCTCGGCACGTTGGCGGTGTTGCCTGGCAACATCGTGTCGGCTCTATTAATGGACAAAATTGGGCGTTTAAGGATGCTGGGTAAGTCCATCTCATCGCTGCAGATAATCCACTTGTGTGGCCACAGGCTGTTTAACTTAACGTCCTTCCGATTCCTCTGTCTCTGATCAGCGGGATCCAGCGTCATCTCTTGTGTCAGCTGCTTCTTCCTGATGTTCGGCAACAGCGAGTCAGGGATGATCGCCCTCTTGTGCCTGTTTGGTGGCATCAGCATCGCCTCGTGGAACGCCCTGGATGTGATCACAGTGGAGCTCTACCCCTCGGATAAAAGGTAACGTGAGTTCCACCAACTCATTGCTAAATGTTAGATGTCAACTTTTTTTATCCGAGCCCCAACTGAATTTAAACGTAAAAACATCTGCCACTAATTAATCTACGAGTTCTGGTTTGTTTAATCCGCTCATCGCCGAGTGTTACATAGAGCTTAACTTTGATTAATGAGCTATATGGAGACCACGCCCATTTCATGTTTTATTGATCTCTTATTTATTTATTTTAAGCAAGAAAAAAAAACTTTCATGACACTCTGGTTGGATTATTATTTTAAAAATCTGTGTTTCAGTAAGGGGAGAGAACCGTATGTGTTGTGGAGTCTGAGAGCCGAGATTACTGTACTTTACTTCAAATGATTACAGAGTCTAGTCAAATAAAATGTATGTGATCAGTAGAGTTAAAGCTCTACTGATCACATCAGTAGAGCTTTAACTTTCAGCTGCTGAAACTCTTTTCCGCCTCTTGATTTCAGGTGCACCGCGTTTGGCTTCCTGAACGCCCTCTGTAAGCTGGCGGCCGTCCTGGGCATCAGCATCTTCCAGTCATTCGTGGGCATCACCAAAGCTGTGCCCATCATATTTGCCGCTGGCGCTCTGGCTGCAGGTAGTTTCCTCGCAACAAAGTTGCCTGAAACACGAGGCCAAGTGTTGCAGTAAATAAAATGAACAGAAAGGGGCAGCAGAGCGCAGCCGGAGCGTGTGTGTGTGTGTGTGTGTTTGACATCCCTGAGCTTCAGCACTGCCCGTCACACACCAACAGAGCAGACTACCATCCCCATTGTAAGCCCAGAATCCTTTGAAATACAGATCGCATCATTCAGAGTCCATACAGTGATTTAATAGAGTGGCGCGAAAACGTAGAACAAATACTTGGTTGATAACACAACTACATCTGAACTTTAAGCTGCCCTGTCAGGTTCTTAAAACACATTTGTTTCTTAAGTGTAATATGCACAGGGTGGTACAGTACAATGTGTGGTGTGCAGCGAGGTTAAAATGTAAATGTGTGAGAGTTCTCTCTCACCGGCCCACGACTACAATAATTGAGAAGACAGATATTGCAAATGAAGGGACGAGACTGCAGAATAAGCCATTCATTGATTTCATCAATGTCTGTGATTGGTTTTCAGATATGAATGCAGTATTTTTCTTTCTCGTCTGGTCTCAGTAACTGGCTTTCAGTGCTGCTTTTTCATTTGCTGCTTGTACAGTTACCTTTGCATTTGCATTCAGGTCGGATGTCTCTGCTTCGGTGAAAAGCTTTGAAAAGATCTCACAATGAATTTCAGGGTGAATATATTTTCTCTGAGATTGCCCGTCACCCTTTGAGTACTGCCTACTACTGAAGCCAGACCTGTTTCTCCCAAATAATATGAAAACCAGTGAGGCTTGATTCATGCAGACACAGATAATGCAATATGTCCTTGTCTCTGCATAAATCCAGTCTCCGCCTCCAAACACAAACAGGTGAAGATGCATTTCACAGGATTCTCTCATATAAATGGGAATAGTTTGATCCAGCTGTTCAGTGTTCAGTGTTAAACCTGTTGTTGTTGATCCATACAGCTGTGGCAGTGTGACGTCTGCAACACAGGGATGTCCGTGGGACGGATTATTATTTTCTTTTTTCAAGTGCGTAACGTGAAGGCAGATACCGTTGTGTAATATTTGCCTAACTAGTCGTGTGAGTGTGCATGTGTGTCTATGTTACGTGAAGCAAGAGAAAGTGTCCATTTCATGCTAAATCAGAGTAGCCACGTAGACCATATCTTACTGATCCTACAGCAGAACGAACGGCACAACGGTCACACATTCATTTAAAAATAATGATATCACTCATGTCTGGTGAAATGTTTAGGCCACGTTCCCAGACGGTTTTATTTTCTAGCACTAGCTACTATCATTGTACATGCAGGATGGTTTTCTGATGTTTATGATGAACCTATCTTGTATTAATTAGTCTCAAGCTGTTTTAATTAGTCTTAACGTAAAAACAAGTCATTTGATTATGGGTGAAAAGTTGATTCTCGACATCGTAAATAGGAGTTTGACAAAAACGTACCATCTTTTTGTGGAGCTCTCAAACACATCTCTTTCTCAGAAGTAGTTTTTGTGTTCATAGAGGGTGAAAGCAGTTAAGTTGACTTTAACCGTGTTTTTATTGTATTTTTATTTCATTTTTTTGGCCAAAAGACATACACCCGATTCAGTATTTTTTTCTCAAAATGGGTTGAATGCCCTTTAAAAGTCACGATGTGACTTCATTGTACTCATAAGCACAAATGAAATGGGACCAAAAGAAGAAAAGAAAAAGTCCTAATGATCAGGCAGTGCTGCACAGCGGGAAAACAGAGATGGCAATCACTTGACTAATCTCCTCTTAAGGGCTCCTGTTCCTGTTATTCCTTTGTGCATCCGCTTGTGAGAAGTTATCCGTCACTGTGTTCCTGTGCGATAGTGCTTAATCTAAAAGTACACAAGAAAAACTGCCAACTGACTTTAATCTAAATTGGACGCAATCACTTTAACGGAAAGCTACCATTATTTATACATATCACTACGTTGGTATCATTTCTCCAAAGGTGTGCGTCAATATGTGTGCCGACAATCAGTGAGTGAGTCTGTGGGTGCTGCTGCTGCCCAGTAGAGGATGATGTTTGACCTAACCACATCCTCCGGGTTACATGCATGCGTCTGTGTGTGAGATTGAGACTTTAATAGAATAATTTCACATTTTGATAAGTACGCTTATTAACTTTTTTGCAGAGTCGAATGAGAAGATCGATACTACTCTCACGTCTGCATTAAGTATGGAGTTGAAGCCAGGAGGTGGTTAGCTTAGCTTAGCTTAGCATAAAGACTGGAAAAGGATGGGATTGCAAGTCTGGCTCTCTTCAAAAATAACAACACCGTTACCATAGAGATCAAATGAAAGGTCCATTAGTGACCTTTAGGAGGTTTCCAGTCTGGATGCTAAGCTAACCTTCCTGTTTACCACACAGGCATGTAAAGCAGTTTGAATTTGATCGTATTGGTCTAAACAATACAATTGTTATATCCTACAAGTGCTGCTGGAGTTTTAACTTCTTCAGTTTAACTTTCACAAAAAAGCTAATGAGAAAACCTCCCAAAATGTTGAACTTTCATGTTGTCCAATCTGCATTGCATTCTAAGGATCAAATCTTTCCTTTGCGTATTTAATGACAAATGTGTCCCGTCTTGTTCATATTGGAGAGACTGTTTGGATGCGTGTGTGTGTGTGTGTGTGTGTGTGTGTGTGTGTGTGTGTGTGTGTGTGTGTGTGTGAGCTGACTCTAAATCTTCGGTCATATTTTTCTACTTTTTTCTGTTGCAATGTTTTCATCCCTGCGATGAATACAGCTCAGTTGGGGACCACGGAAATATATTTACACGAAGAGAAGAAAAAAAACCAATATATGCAGTGTGTAATACAATGTGCTGTTCTTCATGATAGACTTGGGTGCTCTTTTGCTGATACAATTCAGTCTTTAAAACAAAATCCCATCCAAGATGGCCAGTCTCAGCTTGTTCTGATTCGTAATACGGACAAAAAGGATCACATCTTAATTTCACAAAGACAACTTTGCCCTCTAATCCTTCTGTATTCAACCAATCGTGACGCATGTTTGTATCGTGTTGTCTGACTTCTTGGACGTCCTGTTTGCCAGCTGTTTTTGTCTAAAGCAAGAACTAGTGTTTTCATTGTTGTATGATGACAGATGTGTTGTTTGCAGTGATTGTTCTTGATCAAAGTGGGGTTAACATTGGTGACACTTGAGTGTTTTATGAAAGTAAGCTAGTAGTGACTGTTCCTCGTTTACCTTGGACCCAGGTAACCTTTGAATTATATATCTATATAGATAACAGGAGGTAATTGTGCAATTAATCTTGTCAGAAAGGTACAAGAAATGGCCGGAAAATGGCAATATGCTTAAAGGAGACAGAAATGTGCATTAATTAAGTACAATTTAACAAACTTGTGTGTCCACGTTAGTCTGTTTAAAAAGAGGGAAGTGAAAGCAATATTGTGGAGGCTTTCCCCAATTTTGAGGGAACAGGAAGTTAGTGTTCAATCCAAAGGCACCACAGTTGATCACCTCATCAAAAGTGGCCCCTCTTAGCAAATTGAAGCTTCTCCAAAATGTAAAAGTTCACCATTTAATGTCCCTGTGTAGAATTTGCATTCTATATGTATAAACTCTGACGGGTCGCTGGTTTGAGTTTCAGCCATAATGATGGCAGTGATACAGGATGCTAGCACCAGCCTGAAGACTTCTCTTAACGTCAGCCGTCTGAGGATGGAGAACTTTTTATGGCATGGTTTGTCTCAACTCTTCAAGAGCACATGAATCAGTTGTGAATGAATACTGAAAAAAATTAAAATGGCCGACCCATGCGAGAAAATAACATCTGCAAAGAACTACAAGACACATTCACTACAGTTTGGACTGAAGAAATGTATTTTTGCTTTCTTTAGTTTGACCGACTGGTTTATTAAGTGATTCAAGTACTCTAAATGAGTTGAATGAAAAAAAATGTACTTTGTGTAGAAACTGTAGTTGTTTGTATGTGCAAGTTTGGAATTTGTGAAACAAAAGATCAAGGAATACAATTCCCAAAAAAGTTAGATATGACACTAAAATCTATTGTGTGTTGTTTGTGTTTTGTAAATGAAGACTGAAAATCTTGGTGAATTCAGTATTACTTCTGGTTGAGAATATTTTAGTGATGCTGAAAAGGTGCTGTATTTACTTTATGTGAGAGTTGTTTATTATGCTGGGATTTGCACTTGTGCCAGTTATCCAGTTCTATAAATTATGGAAATAAAACTTTAAAAACTATTGTCCTTGTTTGCATTACACAGCATGAAGTCAACTTTCATTTAATTGAATTTCCACAAACTGTAAATATTAGTCTGGAAACCTTAGTTTGCAAATCTATCCTAAATAAGAGACCGCAACACTGAACGTATATTAACACATTTATTGCCACAAAAGTTAATTTGCCTTTACCTCCCTAAATAGTCAATGGAGGTTACTTTCTTACAAGTTAAGTCTATACAAAGTGTGCAATTGTTCCTTCACGTCTGACAATCTCAACTAGATTTGTTTAAACTAAGGAGTCAGAAACTATTATTACACAGAAATTCAAGTAGTCAATGTAGTCTCCTTTGAACACATCTTAATCCTCTTCTAGCCTGCTGTAATTTTACTCTATATATTGTCAAGCTAAATTTAAATATGTGGCTTAGGTACAAATGAAGTTAAACATGCAGCTGCTTCTTTGAGGCACGTCACTCAAGTTTGTAATTAGCAAAAAAGCGGTGAATATAATAGCCAAATTTAGTCATAAAAAAGTAAAAAGCCAGAAGTAAAGCATAAGACTTTTAATACATAGTCCCAAATACTGCTGAGAAACAGATCACATGATGGGGTAACAAGCATAGAGAGCGACTCCACACTGGTTGTGTCTGTTCCGAGCCATCTTGATGTAGCCTTGGTCCCCATATTTCACACCCCAACTAGAGTGCAAGAATATGTAGATTAACACTCAATTAAAACTTTATTGCAAAACCTTGAACTGCAATCATTCACATTCAAAGCCAACACCTGTTTTTGATCAGCCAGTAGTCGTTCTGCCCCTCAGTGCCGTAGCCCACAACCAGCACTCCATGGTTCACTTCCTGGGTGCACGTGTTGTCCTTGTACACACCTGTAGGAGCACATATACACAAAACGGGTGCAACACGTTAAACTAGTGCACAATTTAATACAAATAATGAAGAAACAACTCACCATGACGGTAGAAGACAAACTTCGGCCTGGACGCATCAATAGCCACAGAGATGGGGCCGACGGTCGCCAGAGCTTCCCTCAATGCGAACTCATCCCCCTCCGGTATGAAGGCGTAGCCCGAGCAGTTTGCAGCCCGGTGGTGCGGGTTGTAGCCACATTGGCCACGCTGAGAAGACAGGGAAAGTTAAGTCACGGTTCAACCACAGTAAACCTAAAATGTTGACACGCGCCGCAAGCTCACCATCCCGGTGTAGGGGTAGTCGACGTCAGAGTCTATGCCTTGGTTCTTCATGACATACTGGAAGGCGTTGGACACGAAGCCACCTTTGCAACCGTTGTTGCCGCATTTCCTAGAACAATCCAGCAGGTTCTGAGGACTGAGGGATAACAGGACGCCTGTAGACTTCTTGAGTTGCCCTTCCAGGGCGCCAACAGCACTAAAGGCCCAACAACAACCACAGGAACCCTAAAAAAACCAGGAAGGTTGCACATCTAGACCATCTCTTCTTCAGAGACAACCAAGTCCTAATGGTCCATGTTTACAGATACTTTGGGGTATACCTCACCTGCATTTTAACCGGAGTTACCAGGCCTTTATCCCTCCAGTCCAGTGACCGAGGTAGAGAAGTGTTGAGCCGGACAAGGTTTAAATTACCCCTCTCCAGGGAAGGAGGCACACTGGTGCCCGTCAAAGTGCTGGTTATCTCCTCAGCGCTCTACATTAGAAAAGTAAATTGCCTTTACATTGTAAATAAGTGTCTGGTAGGACAAATGTCTGTGGAAAAAACAAACATAGCTTAAAAAGAAAATAATTCCGAATGCATAGTTTTATGGCATGGCTTTGAAGAGACAGTGGAATCCCGTAAAGTAAACAAGAGTGTAGTCCACTAACCAGGTCTCCCATACGTGTGCAAGCCCAGAGAAGCTTCAAGGTTATGGCCATCAATCATTTCCAAGTTTTCTTCCCATATCCGCCTGCGACCAGACTCCTCAATCTGGAACACAGCATTAATATAAACCATGTGGGATGCCCACATTACCTGCCTGCGTCTAAAAAGGAGAATAGGTTCCAAGACCAAAGAAAGTAACATTTGCATCAAGGAAGAGGCAAACACATTCAGTCAGATGTCACGCCTCAGCTTGGAGCTACAGACTATTTAATTGTTTTTAAGACCTTAAATGTACCTGTTGAGAATAGACTTTAAAATGCAGCTTCTTCCATAGCAGCCAGTGTCGATCCCGTTGTGAACTGATGGCGGCTGCTGCAAAGCCACACACACCGGTGAGCAGCAGGCTCCACAACATCTCTGGAACCTGGAAAAGAAGAAATCGTCACTGTTATAAGGTGTCCTGCATACGCCTTATGGCCTGGCTGAGACTTTGATTGGATCGCTGCAGCTGCTCGAAGCACAGCCAGCTGATATTAATGAGGGGGGAATCCTGGCTGAAGTTCTAAAATGTATGCAACACCATGCTCACTGCACGCCAACGTATCATTGAATCAACAACAACTTAAATTGCCACTTGGGGGAAGCAGAGACAAGTTGTAAAGACAACATAGACAGAAGGTAAACCCGAGGGCTGCGCTCCAACAGTAAAACAAATACCTCCTGACATCAATTCATCAACACTTTTACTTGATCTCTGTGGAAGACGTCACGTGGTCAAGGAAAGTTGGGAAGGAGAATTCATAAGGAGTGAGGAAAAGACATCCAAGGTTTTTAGAAAATCAGACTCCACCGTCACTAAAGTATGTGGGTATGACGCGACGGCAGGCGGATGTGACGTCAGTCTGCAGCGGTTAAACTACAAGGTTCAGGAGACGGACTACAACAATGCATCTACGATACTGTCCATGTTCTTAACGTGTTGTCTTATGCAGACGACATAATCAACCTGGTTCATCATTTTACTTTATTGACATAAACAACCTGGTTCATAATATTACTTTATTAACATCATAATCGACCTGGTTTATATTATTACTGTATTAACATAATAATCAACCTGGTTCATAGTTTTACTTTATTGACATAAACAACCTGGTTCATAATATTACTTTATTACTTCATCATAATCGACCTGGTTTATAGTATTACTTTATTAACATAATAATCAACCTGGTTCATAGTTTTACTTTATTGAAACAAACAACCTGGTTCATAGTTTTACTTTATTAACATCATAATCAACCTGGTTCATAGTTTTACTTTATTGAAACAAACAACCTGGTTCATAGTTTTACTTTATTAATATTATAATCAGCCTGGTTCATAGTTTTACTTTATTAATATCATAATCAGCCTGGTTCATAGTTTTACTTTATTAATATCATAATCAGCCTCGTTCATAGTTTTACTTTATTGACATATACAACCTGGTTAATAATATTACATTATTAACATCATAATCAACCTGGCTCATAGTATAACTTTATTGACAACATAAACATGAAGCATTGGATTTCCCTTAATGGCAGTCGTCCCAGGGTTCAGAGCGACAGTAACTAAGCCATCGCTCATCAGTCATCTCTGTATAACAGATTGCAGCATGGCGTACATAGCCTCAGTAAATATAAAAAATGCAAATATGATGTTGTGAGAGTTCAGTGATGCCTCTACACAGCAGTGCTCTTGATCACTTTTGACACATTTAAATAGCAGTATTGTTACATCAGTTCCAGGACACAATGAAATGCATGCCAGTTTTTAATTTGGCTGCAAATTCATCTCCATCCCTATTTAGGGAATTCCAATTAAGTACGTTTTTATTTTGCACAAGGTGTCTGTTGGCCTCGGAGAAACCAACAAGAAATCATGAAATGAACCACGAGTTCTTCTTTTAAATTTTAAACCTCTGCTTTTAGAAAAAAAGAGAACAAAATATAAACCACAAATTCAACATCATTTTCATTTTATTCATTATAGTGTTGCACCACGTCCAGAGTCTCACTTCTTCCCCTTATTCGCTGCATGGTTGCTATCAGATTTGACTTTCACTGTAAAGGTGTTAAGAACATTTTGTCCTCACATTTATTTCCTAAGCAACTGAAACACGTTGTCCTTTGGGATCTCTGACAGAAATCCATAAGCTTGAGTGTTAATATCGGCCAGGATCCTGCAGAGTTAACACGTCCAACCCACTACACCTGTCGTCTCCCTGCCGTCTCCTTCAAAACAAAAACAATATCATAAATACCAAGTCATAAATACCCTTCTTATGTTTTGAAGGCTTTTGACTCCCTCAAGCTTCATCAACACTTAAAGTCAGCATTGTTACTTTAATACATTATCTTTCATGTTGCTGTATACATGCATTCAGTGCATAATCATAAAACTTAAGTATTATAATTCAATTGCTGTCCACACTCTTTGTAATAACATCAAATAAAGTCAAATGCACAAATATTATGATGTATAATATATTGTTTTCATAATCATCATGTGATTATTTCTTGTCTGCTCCACATATTTCAATTTTTTTAAATACTAGAAGTGACAACAAGACCAAACCTTTGTATCGAAGTCACTAGTTTACCTGAAACCTTCTATGTAACTTAATATATATATATATATATATATATATATATATATATATATATATATATATATACATACCTATGAACTTATACTGAAAACTGTTATAATTGTTCAACTTTAACAACAACATAGTATGCTGCATGTAAGATATACAACACACAGTATGAAAGCAGGAAATGCAGCAGGTGGGTTTCTCTCATGGACGACAGCTTGAAAGAGTTCTTCACCTCAAAGAGGAAACATTGAAACTTGTTTTGTTATAATCTCTGATCGTCGTTCTCAGAAAATAGTTTCTGCCTTCTTAAGCTCTATTTATCCACACCATTCAAACACACACAGAGCCAGGAGCTTCAGGAGATCAGCCACACAGTGTCATTGCAGACTTGTTCCAGACATTGGACACATAAAGGAGGAAGTATAATTCCCTCATGCACACGCTGTTGTGTTTTTTTCTGCTTGTCATATGAATCATATGAATCTAATTTAACAAGCTGCAATGGCCCAAAATACTGCTCCATTAATGTGGAAGTAACTTACAGAAATATATATAAATGAAACCTATTGTCAAGAAAAATACATTTGAAAAAATAATCTGTGGATGGAAAAGTAAAACATTATGAAACTATTTAGCAAATTCACAGATTATTTGTGATAATGTAACTGGTATCACCATCTGCCAGTTTATATTTAATCACTTTAACACCAAACAGAATAATGTTTGACAACACGAACTGAGCTTGTTATTTGGCAACAGCAAGAAACTACAATCCAGTTTTACTGCTAATGATACACATTCTAGCAGACTGAGTTTATTATTAGAGATGCAGTTAGTTTTAACTTTCTGAGGAAAGGAAACACACCATCAAGCCTCTTCACATGCAGACATGCTGGATATATAAATAGACTGGAAGAACTGGTTCGACCTTTGGTTTTCTCTTCTTAACTTTTGTGTTGCTATTGTGCTTAAAGACAAAAAAAATCCTCTAGTTGCTTTACATTTACAGCTGCTTCCATATGTAGGAGCAGTGTGTTGACGAATGGGTCCCCCCATTTCTCTTTCATTTGGCTGAGGCTGTAATTGGCGTTCTTCACAGATTTTCTCTTCCGGAGACGCGCTGATGACCGCAGGTTCCCGAGCTACCAGATGGTAAGTTCCTGACTCAGCGGCAGCTCTTCTTCTGTGGTGATGAAGCACCTTTTGTGTCCACACACACCTCACCTCACCCACCCCCTGGCTGACTGTGTCATCCCCAGGACATTTCTTTTATCTTATAACTCTGTAAATGTAATGTTTAAATTATGCACAATGCTGACAGTTGGTTGTTGTTGTTGTTTGTCTGTCTAATGTCTAACACCAAGTCAAATTTGTGTCTAACACACGTAAAAAATAAATGTTTCTGATTCTTATAATCCTGCAGCCGAGCGGAGAAGCAGGCAATTATAATTGTTTTTATCAATGGTCAGCATTAAGATGATGTTTTCTAATATTTATATTGAGGTCAAATGATATGGCCATTCCACTTGGTTCCAATGGCACACTGGATTCTGGAAATATTTAGTCTCAGTAACTTAAGATGTGCCTGAATATGGTTTCAGTTTAGTTATGAATGAGTGTTTCCAGCATAATATTGCATTTTAAGGATCTAAAATGCAGATATCTTAACAGTTGGACACATTGTTTGAACCCAACGGCCCCCTCGAGGACAGTTGAAGTGTCTTCATCAAACTTTGAAATGTCTCAGACCAGAGAGCTGAGAAAACTTTCTCCGTGGCAACGCTGAGATTCATTCCCATCTGTTGTTTGCTCCTATATCTCTGCGTTTGGCTGACCTGTGTGCTCGCCTCCTGTTATCCAGTGCAGAGTGTTGGGTGCATTCCAGGAGCTGGTGTATATAATCCCCCAACATGCACCAAGCACCCGCGCGTCCACAGCCAGGTTGTTGTTGCCATGAGGACAGCGAAGCAGCAGCAGAGAAACCGATTCCGCTTCTTCAGGAGTTGAATGTTCCAGAATGGGAGGATGAAGCTTCTTTGTTATGATATGTTTGTTTATTTCTCTCACATTGCAGGTTTCATCTGGATTTATTTCTGAGCAACGACAGCTTTTAAAGACCTACTCTGCTCTTTTGAATTCTCCGTCCTTCTGCCAATAGTTTATCCAGTGAGAATTTCAGAAGAATAGTCGCACTCACAAATACACTCTTGATTGTTTTTTGATATTCATTACAACATAATCGTGAAGATGGAGCTATCGCAATGACAAGCCTTCCAGACTGAAGAGCCGGTGAGTTACACTACTTGATTTGCTTTTGCCTACACAATCACTATTATCCTGAGCCTTTTATAATACTGTAACCATCCTCTGCATTTGAGCCCGTGAAGCCCCGGCATATAACTGTGATTTCCCCTCTGCTCACTGCTTCCACTCCCAAAGGAGTTCAGGAGGAATCATCCTCCATCACTCGGTGCTCAGGGGAGCTGCTGTCATCACCATGCAGTCAGACTATATAGTATTCCCCGGCTCCGTACTGCGTCATGATAAAATGACCCGCTTAATAATAGGATGTTAAAAATAGGAAGAGATGGTTTTCTCCCTGATGCGCTCCTTGAATATGAGACTATTTGGGAGTATATTGTCATAACCTGGATCCATAAACTATGATGACATTTGATGACAACGTAAAGTGTTTATTTGAACTAAATAAAGAAATAGTTAACTGTATGGAGTGTAGAAGTCAGTAACATCAGTAATGCCAAGGTGAATGTGTGTGTAATGGAGTGTAGGTGTGTGGGAAGCCAAAACCGAAATAACCGGCAGCAGCTGATCCCTCCAAATATACAGCCTGAGCAATGCAGAGCAGATCTTTGTGCCCAGCTGCCTGTTCCCAGACCAGGTGCTCTGCATCAGGTAATATGCTCTCTAGGGACAACAACAATCCAATGATGTATATGTAAATTATTCAATTCTATTTATTTTTAGATAGCCCAATATAAAAAAATAGAGATTTGCCTCAGCAGGCTTTACTATATGTATACGCCATCTCTGTCCCAGCACCTCACATCTATCTTTTAAAATATATAAGCACAGTTTTTTTTAAAGTTGACCATACATTTATATAAATTAAATTTAAAGTTGAGTTTTTCTTTCGTGAACATCCATTCTTTCATAGTTAACATTGAGAAACACATTTCTGAAAACTTTGTTGATACATCAGTCCGACTGTAGTTTCTCTCTCTTTGTCTGTGTTGCATTGTTCATTCAGCACAACAACATGTGTAGGGCTCTGAGGGTGATATCACACTTTTTCTCCCCAGTGTGCACACTGTTGGCAATTTAAATGTGTTTCAGCAAGTCACATTTTTTGATGGGCTGATGCCGTAGTAATTTTTAAAGGGTTACAGTCGGTTTGCCACCTGGTATTCTTGTTTCCAGGTTGAAATCAATGATGTATGTTTACATGTTAATATGACATGTCAATATAACTTGTTGAGTTATTATGTGATTACTGATAGCACTTTTAGTAACTGTTGGCAATTTACTAGTTACAATGAATCTTCAAGTCTTGTTATATAACCATTAACCCTGGACAACCAGAAATATATTATTTGCTTTTTCTGCACCCTAGTGGTGAATTTAGCAACGGTCACATAAAGAGAGATCCTTTGATGATAAGTAGTGGCAACCTCCATTCTCATGGACGTTCTTATAATTAGTTTGAGGACCTTGATCTGCTTTTTCGTGCAGCCAAACATTGTTGTGTGTTGCTTGGAAGAGAGACAATCAGTTCTAAGTTTTAAAGTAGCCTTATGTTAGGACAAAACATATGAATTAAGACTTTTATAAGTTCTAAATCAACCAGAAAAATAGAAAAGAGGAAAGCAATATCATTTCTCGATCTTAAAAATCCCTTTTCAGGATTTTTTTCTTTTTTGTGAAACTAATCCACCTGCTACATTATCGTACATTATAGTCCTGCTAAATTGATTCTTCAATTCTCAAAAGTCAAAATAGATGGTCTTGTCTTCTTGCAATTACATTCACACTTACTAGAGTATCAAAATTAACTAAATATAAAATGTTGAATGTAATAAATGCCAAGAAATATGTGTCTCTGACAATAAAGTGTCCAGAGAGAGATTATTAACATACTTAAGAACAGATAATTGAGCGGTCAGGTCCTCAATGTTTTCCCTCATGTAGTGCAGGTTGACACTTTCTCCCGATTTATGCTTTCAAACAGCGTCAATAATGCAACAACAGTGAGCAACTTTTAGACAACCTGTTCTTGTTTTGCATACGTTTTTTTTTTTTAAATGTACTGAAGATGTGTGCACGTCGGGGGGGGCAACAACATCTTTCAAGTGTATCTTATCACTGCAGAGAATATCAACCTCAGCATGGAAGTTCATCCTTGACATTTAGGAACAGAATGTGCGCTTATTAATCTCAGCTCAAAGGCCCTTATATTAGCTTTGAAAAGTGGTAGAAATGGAGATAACGAAGAGGAGAAGCAGTTTTTTAGCACAGCTACTAACCCACAAATAAAAGCTATAAAAGCTATAAAACCAGAGAAGACACATGAGCTGGTACCTGCCTTTTAATGAAGTGTGCTGATATGGTTTCTCTGACTGTTCTGACTGAACGACACCGCTGTTACCTCTGTCATCTTGAAATATTGCAGTACCGCAACAAAATAAATGTGATCTGAAAACCATTGACACTTATAGTTTGACAAAAATGGTTTCGTCATCACCCCATTCTTTCTTTTCTTCTTCTTTAGTATTTGTAAAGATACAAAGACAGGATCCTCCATCAGCACAGGTCTGGGATCTAAGAGATGAGACCAAATAAAACAACTATTTGAAGTTTACATGAACAGATGAATGCACTCAACCTGTTACCAGCTGTCTTGTATTTATGTGTTGCAGAAAGTCATATCTCCCCTCATTTCTGCTGATGACGTCCGTAAATATCACTTTCTCACTCCTTTCTCAGCTGTGTCTCTCACATGCAGGAAGCCAACCAGATGTTTGAGGGGATTGGTGTCCACCAATGGCTGAGCTGGGGAGCTCTCTGCCTGTTGTCAGCGAGGGTGTCATTGACGTCTGAAACACGCCGGCCGTGTCCACCGTCCTGCCGCTGCAACGCCGCGCTGCAGGAGGTGAACTGCTCCGACGGCCAACTCACCACAGTGCCCAACAACCTCCCACAAAACACAAAACTACTAAACCTAACACACAATAAGATCAAGACTCTGGCGCATCAGCAGAGTTTACCACACCTTTTAGATCTGGATTTGAGTGACAATATAATGGCAACAATTGAAGTGCGAGCATTTCTCGGCTTGGGAAGCCTGGTAACTCTGCGTCTCGCTAGTAATCGCCTGAAGATTATTCCTGTTGGTGTGTTTGCTGGTTTGCCAAAACTAAAGTTTCTGGACATAAGCAGCAATGAGATTCTTGTTTTTCTCGATTTTACTTTCCGTGATCTAACTTCCCTCCAGTTTATTAAAGCAGTAGACAATGACTTAGTTTTTATTTCTCATCAAGCTTTCACTGGCTTAACCAGCCTGCAGGAGTTGCACCTTGACGGCTGCAACCTTACTGCGGTGCCGACAGAGGCGCTCACACAGCTCAGTGGGTTAAGGAGTCTGTATTTCCACCAGCTGGGCATCGCCACGCTGCAAAACTACTCATTCCGTCAACTAGAGCGTCTCAAGGAACTTGTCATCACTCGTTGCCGTTGGCTGGAGACCCTGTCAGGAAACAGTCTATTTGGCCTAAATCTTACATCACTAACCATTAGACACTGTAACCTCAAAGTGGTCCCCTACATCCCGTTACATCACCTTGTGTATCTTGTGTACCTTGACCTTTCTTTTAACCCAATCACCGACATTAATGGGAACTTGTTTGGAGACTTGCTCCGGCTCCAAGAGCTCCATCTGGTCGGCGGCTCATTGCTACGAATCGAAATCGGAGCCTTTAAAGGTCTGGCTCATTTCAAATTGCTGAATGTATCGAGAAACCTTCTCACCACACTCGAGGTGGGAGCTTTTCATTCAGTGGACACCCTGAAAACTCTGGGACTCGATAACAACCCGCTAGCGTGCGACTGCCGTCTGCTGTGGGTGGTGCCAAGGAGACTTTATCTGGACTTTGGTGGAAATCCACCGACTTGCACGACGTCAGTTCAGTTGCAGGGAAGGTATTTTCTAGACTTTACCGAAGCTGAGCGACCGGGCCTGCTTACATGTCGGAAGCCTCGTATTCTGAACCGTAAACCTAGAGAAGTGAGAGTAGATCAAGGACACACGGTGGTGGTTTATTGCATTGCAGAAGGTGACCCTTTGCCATCTCTCACCTGGATAAGCCCACAGCTAAAACCTCTATCGCCCTTTGGTAGGATACAGGCTCTCTCTAATGGCTCACTGGAGGTTCGCTATGCTCAACCTCAAGACAGTGGTGTTTATCTCTGCGTGGCTTCTAATGCGGCAGGAAACGACAGCCTGCCCGTCAGACTTCATGTCCGCGCCTTTCCTTCGTCTGCAAAAAAACTCTTTCGTCTTAAAGGTTGGTTTGCTTTTCCGTCTGCCTCTCCAGGTGTGGATGGAAATGAGAATATCCCATTTGATGTCAAGACATTACTGGTAGCTGCAACCATTGGGTTTCTTTCATTTTTCAGCTCTGTCAGCGTATGTTTCATCTTTATGTTCTTCTGGACTAAGAGTAAGGGCCATCTAAAGCACACGGCCACGATAGCGTACGTCCCGCGACGCACCGCGTCAAGTAGTAATGAAGGGAAAGGCCACTATAAGGAGACAAGCAGGTTCACCATGAAACTTATATGACTCAATAAGTAAAAACTCTATTTATTTTTTTACTTTGTATGACTTGGTGCATTCAAATGTAAAACTCTGCTAATCACCCAACAAAATCCAGACTGTTTGGTGTCCTAGCTCCTCAGTCGTGGAACGAGTTCCCCACTGACATCAGGTCAGCAGAAAGTCTCTACATATTCAGCCGGAAACTAAATACACTTTTCCGACTATACCTTGAATAAAAATAGATTAGCACTTCAGTGGCACTTACTTATGGTATTACTTATTGTATTTTTGTAGTTTAGCTTTCTTGAATAATAGTTACTTTCGTGATCCTTGCTGTACTGAGTTTGTACTCATGGTTGAATGCACTTATTGTAAGTCGCTTTGGATGAAAGCGTCAGTTAAATGATATGTAATGTATTGATTTCCATTGACAGAATTAATTTAATTTTGGAGCATGTATACTTGTTTCCAATGGAGACTGGCTGTTAATTAATTCATATAAGTAAGCATGTTAGCTCAAACCTATATTTTGCAAAAGTAAAGACAAGACATACATTCATATCTGTCAAGCTGCACTACAACAAAGCCTGCATGTAAAGTAACTACAGCCAACAATATTTCATTAGCATAATGGATGTAATATGAAAAGATGTACATTATTTTGTTATTGCATGTTGCTTCTGCCATTGTTAATGTGTATGTGTAAAAACCTTAAGAACTTTCTTGTTGTGTACATTTTATATTTGAATGACCTCAGATGGTAACCTTATATTAAGGTTAATGTGCACAATATTTGCATATAGCATGTCATTTCTATAATTTGATTAAATATTGTCTGCTAGGATACTAATATTGGCACTTACTGCTGTACTCTATTATTTAATGGATGTGAAGAATGTATGTGTTTCATTTAATTGCCTAATAAAGCACTTCACTGGTTTTCTTTATAACAGTAGCATTAAATAAAATAATGCTTTCAATAATGTTTTTTTGCTTTGTTGGTTTTTCAGTGGTTATTCGTCCAACATGTACATAGAAACATCAGATTCAATAAGCATCGTTTGTTTTGTAAAACCGTAAATACATTATTTTAACACTAAATGAATAATATCAATAGTATATGTTAAAGACAAGCACACAAGGATATTTATGTTAAAGGATAATGAGCACACATGTGACACCAACAATTTCCGTTGAAACAAGCCAATGACCAACACATCCACGGGCAAGTCCGTACAAATGATGTTGTTGCCATGGCAATTCAATGGTTTCCATGACAACAGTACGAAACTTCACAATTCAAGGATTCAATGATAATATATGAAAGTCAAATTGTATTTACAGTTATGTACAAATCATATACATAAATATAATAAATATCAGACATATGTGAGCATTTCTATTTTGAACACAACTTCGTGTTCCTCGACCCGGAAGTACATACATCGCACCGGATGTGAGACAAGAAGCCAGCGGCAAGTGTTAGCTTGGTAGCTCGTATTCCTGCAGTTAGCTTTCAGGAAACGTTTTTCTCCATATAAGAGTGAATCTAAATAGTTTTTTATAACTTCAATAAAGATGGAAACGAACAGATAATACATTCAGTGAAGCAAGAGGCAACACAGGTGTCCCAAAACAACTTGTATCTGTTACGCTAGTAGCACAACAGCTAGCGAGCTAACGTTGATACCCACTACACTCGTTGGCATTGTTTAGACGTCGCAGCCATGACTCTGGCGGTGGACCGGGCTCCCAGGACGACTGCGGGAAACCGCATGTCAAAGTTACTGGACGCGGAGGAAGAAGATGACTTCTACAAGACCACGTATGGAGGCTTCAGCGATGTGAGTAACCGAATTGACAGAGAGAGACCAGAGCTAGCTCAGCTCATAGGAAAGCACTGCTCCCTGACCACTTGTGTTCGTCTCGAGATGATTTACATTACATGTCATTTAGCAGACGCTTTTATCCAAAGCGACTTACAATAAGTGCATTTCAACCTAGAGTACAAACTAAGAACAACAAGAATACAGAAAGTAACGCTTCCTCAACATAGTCAAACTACAAAAGCACCATAATAAGAGCTGTTTAAGTACCACTAAAGTGCTAATCAGTGTTTTAATCCAGATATAGTCGGAACAGATGTGTTTTTTCCGGCGAAAGCTGTAGAGATTTTGAGAGAGGTTTAATGTTGGTTTAACGAGTTCCCCCAAAAGAAGACAATTCCTAGTTATTATGATGATTTATTTTATTTGCATTTAACATTCATGTACAGTGACGGAGGTGTTATTGACCCTTTAAATAAATCAACACAAATGTGCCCCAGGATAATTTGTTATCTTGTAGAATACTTGTGCAATGTACCACACACTTACTTTAATTGTTCCTCATGGACGTTGTCCGTTTAAGTGTAAAAGGCATGAAGTCCAGATTATATAACGTTAGTTAGCCAGTAGTACAATGAATACAATACATACAAGCTCAAAGATGCAATAGATATCTACTAACACAGAAAAGAAACACCAAAAGCTGCATCAACCAAATATGTAAAGAGAGATTTCCCCATACTAAATCTTACAGACCCAACATTGCTTATGACACATGCACATCACTGAAGTTAACTATCATACACTAGTCTATTTGAACTTAAGTACAGCTAATTAAAACTAATAGATAATCCATCAAACAATTGTATCGTATTACACTTTGATTCTGAATGTTGTTGCTTTTAAAAAGGTAAATAATGGCCTTTTTTCTTCTTTTGTCTTCTTTTTAGGAACCGGGAGATGATGAGTACCATGGAGAACATTCAGACACAGAGGATGAAGTGGACAGTGACTTCGACATCGATGAGGGCGATGAGCCAGACAGCGACCAGGAGGACGATGCACCTCGCAGGAAAAGTCGAGTGGTTACGAAAGCATATAAGGTAGTGAAAATAATTCCAGGAACTATCAAACTTTTTACCAAGTTACTGTATTAAAAGTAAATTAAACTATATTCATCAGTGTGTATTTATATTTGAGAGACTTTTTTAAATGACAATGCAGCAAAAATGAACTTCTCTTATGACAAGTGTTTTTGGTGACAGATTCACTCCATGAACACGACAATTCATACATGAATGACATTTGTAGTTAATATTTTTTTGTCTTTGTTTAATCCAAGGAACCAATAAAGGTGGCAAAACCCAAACCCAAAAAACCCTCCGAAGAACAGAAGAAGACTGAGAAAGTTAAAGTGGAGCTCAAACGGAGGATTCCACAAGAATTCCAAGATTTTGCAGAGAGTAAGATTGATACCGGTCTCTCAAAAATGCCAGCTCACAGTTTTCAGATACCTCCCCATACATTATCCCAAACACTTACTTTGAACAGTTTAAAATCGATTTATGATTACATCACAACCTCATCAGAGGGTCAGTTTTTTTTAACATATGAATAATCTTTTCTTTTTAACAAGATTCTTCCGCCTACGTTTTTTTTTTCCAAAACTCTTTGTGTTTTCATTACTTTTTAGCTCGGAAGTCTGTGCGACAATCCACCAGTGAACACACGCGAAAGACCAATCTGCGCTTGCAAGAGCGTCAGGATGCCCCCCGGCGACGGAGAGGTGCTCATCGGGACCGGCCCCTTACTCAAGACGAACTGCTGGCTGAAGCCAAGATAACAGAAGAGATCAACATTCGATCTTTAGGTAAGAACATGTCCGTCATGTGACTCAAGTGTGAGGAGTTTTGCATCTAAAATGTTGTCTTTTAATATAATGTTGTGTCAAGTACTTTTACTAAAGCTTCCTTATATATACACTAGTAGTATGTTGCAGTAATGACTAACATGAACAAACAGTATGTCTAACTTCATCAGGGTAATTCGTGTTGTGCTGTTTTCTTTAATTTGTTCCAAAAAAAAACATGTTACTATTTTATAAGATTTTTACACAAGTCCCAACTATTCTAATACATAGACAAAAGATACATGACTATATCAATATTAACAATCCTGCATACCAGTTGAATTAAGGCCAATGATCTTAAAATGTACAGTATGCTGATTAATATTTCTTCTGAACAAATATTCCCCCTGATGTAGTCAGACTCCATGTCAAGTTCATAACCTCCCCAACATGGCTCTATGAGACGGATTGTTGGGTCTGTTCATGGTTACAGTATAAATAGAAACATGGTGAATTTGTGTTGGAAAAGAAAATTGCAACTGCATTCAGAATATATTTGAAGATATGGAGCAAAATCACAGTAAATATTTTACAAGGATTCATTTTACTGTGATAATTAGTAAAGTAATTAGTAAGCCTTAGAGATAGCGTAAGGAGCTCGGACATCAGGAGGGAACCTGGGGTTGAGCTGCTACTCCCTCATGTTGAATGGAGTCAGCTGTGGTGGTTAGGCTCATCAGGATGCCTCCTCGGCGCCTCCCACTGGAGGTTTTCCAGGCCCGTTCAACTGGGAGGAGACCCGGGGGAAGGCCCAGGACACGCTGGAGCGATTTATATCTCCCAATTGGCCTGGGGACGCCTCGGGATCCCCCAGAGCGAGTTGGAGAATGCTGCGGGCCCGACCCCGGATAAGCGGCAGGAAATAAATGGATATAATTGAATGGTTGATTAGATGCCCTTTTTATTTGTATTTCTGCGTGTAGAGAACTATGAACGTTTGGAGGCGGACAAGAAGAAACAAGTCCACAAGAAGCGACGGTTTGATGGACCAACCATCCGGTACCACTCCGTCTTGATGCCACTCGTCTCTCACTCTCTCCTAAAAGAAGAAAACGTGGATGTTGAAGGGTATGTCAACCATATATTTACCGTTGTCAGCTAGAATAGTCGACTTCAACCACATTGACTCCCAGTATTTATTATAAAATCAACAGCATGCAGATTATTTGTTTAAAAATAGTAATCATTTGTCATTCTTCAAAGGTTGGATCAGGATGTCCCTCAAACCGCACAACAAAACCCCCCGACGCCGTCCCAGCAGCCCGCCGGAGGCCTGTGCTCTCGTACCTACGTGACATTCAGCGAAGACGAGGCTTTCGAGGCGTCCTTCCCGCACGGCGCCCAGTCGAGTCCTCCGCTGCCCGTCCAGGAGGTTTGTCCTGTGACCCACAAGGCCGCGCTGTACAGAGACCCGGTCACGGACATCCCGTACGCCAACACGCGGGCCTTCCGCATCATCCGGGAAGCGTACCGCAAATACGTGGCCGCTCATGGATTCCCGAACACGGTGACGGGACTCGAGTCCTCGGCGACGAAGGGTTCCCGCCAGAAAATGGTTGTCAAGCAGAGTGCCATGGCAACATAGCATAAACAAATTATTCATGAAAGAAGTCAGTGCTTCTGGTTTGAATTCATTAGTCCAGGTGGAGGGACCTGATCCAGTGATATGAGGAAAAGCCACACGACCAGCCTCTACACCCCCGCGGTGTAAAACATGTTCTTCATCCACATTCATACTGACGGTATGAAACTACAAGAATTAAAATAACAAATCAGCTAGCGCATTCTCTTCAACTGCAAAAATAAAAGGTGTTACTTGTGTCTGTGTTTAAGGAAATGTATATGGTGCATAGTCATTACCCTGACAGATCCTGGTTGAATCATCTGATATGAGGCAGGGGACCTCTGGCTCTGTGTGGGTATGTCCTTCGCCTATCTCGACAGCGTTTCATCCAATCTCCTGCACATTGTCACACTCTGCGGGTGTGTTGCCGGGGGACGGCCGCGTCTGCAGCAGTAGGGGCGGGGCTTCAGCGTGTGATCCGCACGACTTGCATTCACTGCACTTCTATTTGCGGCTGTATGGTGGACAACGTCTTTAGGTTAAATGGTTGAAGGGGAGCAGATAAAATGTTACAACCGAGCGGATAATCAACAGAACAGGATCGTCTTTCACTCGCGGGAGCGGGAGTAAGTCCCGTTCACACGTGTGAGTGAATCTATTTCCCAAGTGACGTGATACTAACTTAAAACACTAATGATGCAACTGCAAGAACAAATAGCTTGTTGTGGCAAGTATGTCAAAACAAGTGACTAATACTCGTATTTGGAAATGACCTCCGCTGTATTTCACTGATGTTTCTGACCCAGTAGCCTTGATTTGTGTGTGTGTTTCAGGGCAGTCAATCCCCGCCTTGCTTTACGTTTCATCCTTTCTCTAATGTTGGTATCAACAGTGTTAGAAGAACACATTCTGGTTTCCCTCAACCAGAATGTGTTTAATCTGCTTCTAACCACGAGTAGCTGCGACTTTGATGTAACTAAGTCATAGCAGGTGTATTGCTCAAGGCCCAAGGAAGTGCAGTGTGGAATGTGAAGCTGTGTGTGTGTGTGTGTGTGTGAGCGGTTCACGAGAAAGCTGCAAGCTTCAACACCACGGGCCAAAGCATTTGGACCGGCTCTCGGTGGCAACGGCGCTAGTAGATGAAAAACTGCTTATTGGCTTTGGAAGCAAAGCAGTGCTCCATCTTTGCTTCGGCGTTCTCTTTCTTTTTGAATTAAATGCCCTTTTTTACTGTCATTATAATCTATTTCTACAAATGTTCATGCGTCTCAACAAAAATAAAAATCTAAGCTGATTTAATGTTTCTAATTCTAAAGTCGTGTTTTACAGCCTGTACAACCGATCCATCGTCAGTATGAAATGATTCCATCTGTAATGCCCTTCACAACTTCAAGTCAACACAGTGAGAGTTTTGTGTCGTTAAAAGTGACGACATTTCGTATTCGTTTTCAAATAATCAGTCAGATGTCATGACTGAAATCGCATGAGCTAGTTTTTTGAGAACGGCCCAGAAGTAAGATTCCTGTATCTGGAAAATCATTGTGACAGTCTTAGATGATGTCATTCTTAGATGATGTCATTCTTCCTCGCTGTTCTTTTCTAAATGTTAACAGAACAAGAAACATTAGAATATAAAATAGCTTGTATGGTTTGTTATTAACAGCCAACCTGCTTTATAAGTCACTTTACAGTACCTAAATGAGAAATGACAGTCATTTTAGTCGTCCGTGAAGCTGTTAGAAAAGGTTTTATTTCCATTCCTGGTAAATAACAGGACATTGCTTGAGTTCCAGTCTTGAATGTCACGGCGCACAATACCGCTGTGTTGATCTTCAAGGACTTTAAATGATGTTTTGATATATTTATTCTCCCGGGGCACAATCGCAGAGCAACAGGGTTTCTCTGAACACCGTCTAGCGTTGGTCCAGTTGTCACCTTTGACCTTTCGCTCTGATCAAGAGTCTCTCCGCTGCACAGCGCCCCGGAGCTCTCGGCCATCTCGACCGCTCTGTCACATAAAAGTCCACCTGGGAACTAAAATCATTTAAATGGTTAGTCACCTCGGTTTAAAGGGTACAAAACACAGTCCTGAAATGCAGCGAGTGTCTTCCCCGTGACGACTGTTACCAGGTGGTTGTTCAGCAGCAGACTGGCAGCTTTGACTTTCACACCTCAGAAACATGATTGATGAGACGGCCGACTGGTGAAGCCGACCTCGTGTTCTTTCGGAGTTTTCGGGTACGAATCTTGCCAAGTTTGCATTTATTTCCGTTCGGCCCCCAGCAGATGGTTGGGGCAGAAATGTAACCTTATGAAGGAACGCTCCCAAATTTCCAACTTGACGTTGCTGCCAAAAGGATCATGTGACATTGGAGCGGATTTCCTCCTGCTGCTTCTCTCGTGTCGTGGTGCTATCCAGTCTTTGTCTCTGGTGCACAAAAAACACCTTCCTTTAAAGATCTACCTGTCAGATGGTCTTTGATTCAGGGTGAAAAAAAGAATTCACTCATGTTGTCTCTCATTTGTTTTGATTGATCTGAAAAAGAATCTGATTGAAAAATGAATTTATAGTAGATTCATTAAAACCAGGATGAACTGACCAAGACGTTTGCATTTAGAGGTGAAGCGATGACATCGATGTGATGCACATTCCATTGGTGGAAATTTAACCAGCAGCTATTTGAATATCTTTCAAGCAAAGACTGGTCTCATCCTCTTGAATATTGATATTAAAACAAAATTAGATTTGCTGCTTTTCTTTTCTTATAGAAATCTGAATGTATTTTCTGATTTGTAATTGTTGGTGTAGAAGAATAAGCAATTTCAAGAAATTAAATACAATTCTAGGAAACTGTAACTGGCATGGTTTCACTATTTTCAGTTTTTACAGACAAAACGATTTCTGGAAAAAAAAAGTATTGTGAATATTTGCTGCTTTTCTTTAGTTTGTTGAATTGTTAGGATAATATCTTAGGTTTTAAATATCTACGGGTTGTAATTTTGAGAAATTGTGACCAATCCATTCAGTGAGAAAATAATTTGCACATCAATAATGAAACTAATCATCAGTTGCTTATTTATTAAGATATATGTCTTCCGTGACGTAATCTCGAAAGACTGACTCTGCATTTGTGTGCAGAATTTTGCATTTACATGCAGGCAACAGGACAACATTTCATCATGGGAAGGGATCCAGTTTCTGCTTGTAGCCCAAATAGTATTGAACAATCAGGTCAGAGCAGGCTTCGGTTGAATGCAGTGGAGAGCAGAAGAGGCCTGAAACTGAGGCCTCTGAACCCAACTAATGTCTTGACGATGATTTAGCTTTTTATTGGTTTACAATTAGCTTGTAAAGTTCTTGTTAATCAATCCAGTCGAACACTTTTTCTCTCCACTCCACTGGCGGCAGACAGAATGGGCTCTGAGATTGTCCCTGGCTCCAGCTTCAGGAGTTAATGGATTCCATTAACACACCTTTTGCAAATAATGTCACAGGTGAAGGTGAACAATAAGTGCAATTAATTATGACAATGATGGACTAAAAGGAATAAGTTAATTATCCATTATGCAATAGGAATTCACACACATATGAGCATTGATTTTATGTAATCATAAATGCATTATCCAGGGCTGTACCGTAAGTGGTGACGTCAGCGGTCCTCTCACGTTAATAATAAACCTGCTTCAGGATCGCCCGTCTGGAGGTCTGCCGACCTCACCACCTCTGTATCTCTCATATGCCGAGTTGATGGCGACAGACTGTTTACACTTTGTCTTAATCACGACAGCCTGCCAAACAAATTAACATCGACTTGACAGAAGACCAGACGAAGACAATCCCCCTCGGACTGAAGTGGCCAAACACCACGAATGGATTCTTCTTTTTGGTTTCCTGAACTCGTTATACTAACTGACGCACACGACGCTGCTTTGGCACGTGAACGAGCCGTTTTGAGACATCTAAATTAACCCAAAACAGGATGAAGTGTTCCGTGAAGAGATTGCAACAAAAAAGGAAAAAGTGGGGGGATTTTGTGTGTAGCGAAGGAACATTGTCTTCCATAATCTCACCATCCATTTCAGGGTTGAGATATGTAATTTAGCACACATTTGCTTCCCACAGTAACGCCCCAGGTCACACTGTATTGGGCAGAGTGTGTCTTCACTTTTTAAGGATGCAGATAACATGTCGCACAAAACCATATCTAAAGGTTTTGGATTGTCACGGTGTCACGTTACACGAGCAGCAACAGCAGGCGCGAGATCGGAGGAAAGGCATTTATTTTCTAATGCCTTTTCAATTCTACCAACCTCAATACTTGTTCTTTGAAGGCGACTGCTGCCCACACACTGTGCCACTTGCCTTGGCGAGGAGGAAAAAACAAACACATTTTATTCAAAAATAACAAGTTATCCCTTAAAGCGATGGTGATGAATTCAGTGTCAGGCTAAAGCCAGAGTCTCTGGTGGATAGGCGGATGGAAGAGGACGGAAAATACAATTAAAATATATGTAGCCAGTATTTTTTTTATGAAGCGTTACATTAGTAACATTTATCACATCGTCTGCAACACCAGAATACTGAAAGCTTTGTCTCCCACATGCTGCACAGTGCATACGGTACCAATTGAACAGTTTTCAGCATCGGAAGAGAGAGAACTGCATTATCACTCGTTCTAGTGTGGTAGTTGCCATGGAGACGAGTGTAGGTGGTGTTCTGTGCTGCACTCCTTTCCTTGTCTTCTCCCCTCTTCTGTTGCCCACCCTCTCTCTTCTGCTATCTGCAACATCCGCGCAACTTTCATTCCTTCATATTTTGCTCAAATAATTCTGCTTGATTTTGATTCTGCGGGATGTGGATTCAGAACATTTTCTATTTGAGTCACACTTGCGTGCAGCCTGTAACTACACCCCGCTAAAAGAACAGCAATATACAGAAAGTATAATTGTGTTGAGAGCATTTTAGGTTCTACTCTTTGTATATTCGAGAGTATTATATTATTCAAGCTCTTTGACGTGAGATTTTCATTTATCCTGCTGTTCCTGTGTTATAACCATCTTTGTTCTGCTTCGATTCCTGACTTCATTCTAAGATTTCTTCTTTTCCCCATAGATTAGTTTATTGCTTTCCATCCAAGTTTGTGTATATTATTTGTATCGCTTCTTTTTGCAGACCAGCTACTCTTTTATCAGTTGCCATGGAGATGTATGTGATTCTGTGTGTGTGAGTGAGGGTTGAGGGTGAGTGAAAGAGTGGGATGTTTCATTTCCAGTTCATGTTTTCGGTGTATTTTTGACGACTGCATGTGCTGTCCACTGTCCCAACGTAGTCGGTGACATCAGCTGATGTTTGCTTCCCCCCATCAAATCTCTTCTTGCAACCTGCGCTTCGCTTTTCTTCGCTGCAGTTCGATCACACTTGAAAAAATCCCAATACAAATAATAGTGAGTAAGTGTAAGGCATGCTGTCTTTGCATTTTCAATAGATCCAACCTGTAATGATTAAGACTGAGAGGTTTATTAACATTTAGGAAAACAGTTATCTTTACTTACGTCTTTGTTTTCTAACCATTTTATGGCCATCAGCGTCATGTCTGTGATATAGAGACCGACAAAGAAATAACCGGATTACACCTTCTTTAATGGGGATTTATGTAACACTGTCTTTATATAGACCCGCACAATGATCTATGACACATTCAGGATATAACAATTAGCAATAGACATTTATATAACATTATCACCTAACAAATACCAAAATATAAATAGCTGGTGCCTCCACATTTTTGCACCTATATGGACAGTGTTTTTGGAATGACTGAAATGATAATTAAAGGACAGAATATAATTATACAAATGACTCACATAGACTGACTTTTCCTGGGCTAAAAAAACCCCATCACTAAGCACATTAAAGGACAGGTTCAACAAAAATTTAAATTCTGTCCCATTCCCATATGTTGTATAGGAGGTAATGGTTGTTGATCCTGTTGCTTCATACATCTGTAAACATCTGTAAAGCAAATCCACAGTCTTCCCGCAAGAACGTATCTTCTAAATAATCAAGCCCAAGCTAAAAAGACAGACGTCCGTGAGGATCAGGTTACTTGTCATTGAGAGTCCTTCAGTTGTCACGTTTCCGTCTGTGCTCAAGTGCTTCGGTGCAACTGGAGCTTTCCAAAGTTTGAGAAACTAAACCTGGTGATGTCATCAGGGTTATCTCAAGATGGGCCCTTAGACGACTGCAATGTAACATAAAGCCTGCGTTACAAACGGACATTTGAAAGTCGTCCGTCTACCAGACAGGGGGAGTCTGAGGGTAGACGCTATTGAGTTGCCTTTTAGGAAATGTAGCATCCAGTGTTTTTGGACCTTGCTGCACACTCTGGACTAAACTGGTCTGTTACTCCAGCTGGACTCGATGGTGTGTCATATCTCAGCGTACCTGAGGCAACATTCCCCACCAACGCAACCAGGCTGATATCCGTCTGAACTCCCACTATAAGTCTGGATATCTACTGCTTCAAATGTAATTACTCTTTATGAGTATGTCCTCGAGACACGGTTATTACGATCACAAACTATACCTCAATGTGACAATGCTTCACTCTGCCTCTGTGGCTGATTTGAACAAACTTTAATGGCCCATGTGCTCCATTTATCCGTGGCAATATTAGTGAGTTAGGGGCATTATTCCTATGCTGAAATATGACCTTGTCAGTTTGGAATATACATCATGTAGCAACAATATTTTGATGGTGTCGGTCCGACACCATCAGGGGTGTCAAATTAAATTTCACCATGGGCCACATCAGCATCACGGCTGCCTCTTAAAGGGCCGGTTGTACCTGAAACTCTGTATAAACTACTCCTGAACATATTGTGAAATAACTCTCTTTGCATGTGATTATTGTTTATTTGAGTGTAGAACTATTGCACATGAGAACATATCTCTAATATTATCACATTAATCCAATTTATTTGAAACCTTTTTTATTTTTCTGAAATTTCTTCGAAGAAAAGGTGATCATATGTTTCTCAAGCCGCCACATAACATGACGTGGTGGGCCGGATTCGGTCTGCGGGTCTTATGTTTGACACCTGTGGTGTATAGGGCCTCAATATGTGCACATAATTTATTATTAATTTATTATTATTTATTATCATGCCGGTTGTGCCTTCGTAACATATCACTATTTCTAAACTTTGAACCGTGGCCGTTTGGATTCTCTGGTCTACACACACACACACACACACACACGCACACACACGCACACACACACACACACACACACACACACGCACACACACGCATACACACACGTACAAATACACGTACAAATACACGTACAATTACACGTACACGTACACACACACACACACACACACACACACACACACTCACACACCTCGCAGCTTCAGACACCACTGTTTCAATAAAACGTTGTTTACGTCAAACAGTACGTCTAAAGCTATACAAATCATCAATACATAAGTTTCCAGGAGCGCAGAGAGAGACAATCAGGCCGCTACGCACATCCAAGGAGGAACTTGGATGCACTTTGTTATCCATCGTAATTATTCAGCGCAGTGGGCGGCCGGCGGGTTTCATATAGTTTTATTTTGGGGTGTAAGTAACTCTGAGCCGTTTCCAGCGCAGGGCGGACTCCAGCTGCATTTGGAGGCGTTGGTTTCTGTCCCGGTCTATTACGCACTATCTCCGCCCCCCAGGGAGAGACTTCAGCGTTTACCGAACACCTTTCCCCCCCACCCCCACGCACTGCCGTTCAAATCAACATTAGGTGTGACGGACTGCAAAGGACAACGGTAACGTCAATTTATCACCGGATCACACCTCCCGCCCCCGCCTCTCTCCTCGTTTTGAAATTTCTGGATTATGGGGACGTCGGTATGCCGCGCAGGGTGAACTACAGCCGTTTTCCCAGATACGATCGCCACCGCTAAGGAGCCACGTCAAAAAGAAAAGAAGTAAAGAAGAAGACGAAGAAGAAGAAGAAGAAGAAGAAGAAGAAGAAGAAGAAGAAGAAGAAGAAGAAGAAGAAGAAGACGCAACTAATGAGCATGAATCAGATGCCGCTGCATCTCGTCGGGACGCCGCGTGTCTCCACCGCGGGGATGTTTATTTGTGTGCTCTTGTGATTTAAGTGCGCTCAGTTCGCAGGAGGCTGCCGCGCCGCCTTCAGCATCGCCTTGATCGATACCCTCCTTTTGATATCGGGGATCGGGTGGATCGATGCCATGCAGCACCCGCTTGGGGTCGTCACACTCTGCAGTGTTGTGCATGTACATGCGGGTTAAGTGATGCATGCCGGACTAATTGGCTCCGCTGGTCTTTAGAGCAAAGATGGGACTTCTCATCCTCCCCGTATCCTAAAGCGACTGCGGCGGCTGTTTGAATTCACGCGTGCACCAGAACTAACACCTAAGATGACCCACGCCGTGTTCAGAGGAGATTCTCTTCATTGTCGAGGAAACTGCATTGAGATCACATCTCGGTTTCTGGATTGCCAGAGAGTTGGAGGACAGGGAGCGCAGGAAGAAGAGAGGGAGGAGGAGCAGAGGAGAGCTGCTGCTGGGAGGCAAGCTGTGGCTTCCGTGATGGACTGAGCTAAAAGGTGACGGGACCCCTGTGACAGCCAGCTGCACGTTTTCCTCAACAGCATTCAGCACTTCACAAAGGCATGCACGGACACACTGCAGCATAGGGGAGAACAGGAGGAGCTGCCTGCATCCAACACCAGACATTGGCCTCATGATTGAAATGCAGCCGTCTCTCAAAGTGGACAACGCTGGCCTTTTATTTGGAAACAGTCGCTCAGGTCTGCACAAACTGATTCTACCTTGATCCCCCCCAAAAAAGCAAGTACACCTGGAACCTCAGCCGCTTCCCAAGTGCCCTGGAAACCCACCGGATTCCATCTGCAACCACAGATGTAACTAAGCTGTCAAGATTTCGTCGCCAGGAAGTCCTGTGTTTCTGGGTAAGTGTTGTACACGCATGTGTGGGCGGGAAGTAAAGTGATATACTCCAAATATCTACCCCATCTCACAGTGAAGTGTTGGCGGCAGCGGGCCCGGAGAGGCTCACTAATGGAGGAGTGGGAGCTGGTCGTCCACCCGACAGTCTGCATATTATTCTGCAACACAAGCAGGAGGCTCTGTAGCAGCTGTTAGTGCTCAGGTGTTCAGGTGTGCCAGGGGGGGGGGGGGGGGGGGCTCTTGCTGAACCTGTTTTTAAGGTGATGCATTGTAGGCCCGGTGACCTCCGACGACACTGTGAAGAATTCAGCCGAATGGGGACATCAGTAAAAAGGTAGAGCATCTACGATTTGCATAATAATTGTGTACAAACGACGGGTCCTTGTGAAACTTGTCTTTCATGTGTTTCATTTAGAAATCGTTCGACCAGTTTATGTTGGAGACATTCTCCTATGAATCTGTAGGTTGTTTAGAGAATTTGGCACACAAGCAAAATGGTCCACATTCGACTTCCCTCCTCGAGCGTTGTCCAGATGAATGTTTGATACGACGATTTATGGAGGGTTTCCACGTAAAGTTATAATTATGCACCGTGATTTTTGCAGAATATGAGGCCTTGAGTATCAGATGCTAAATTGACACAATGTGGGTTTTGTGCAACAAAATATGTGTTGGTACATTTTATGAATGTGGTTTTCTGGCATATGAAGCCACGTTTCATGATTTGGCAATTAAAAGTTGCATAACTGCATTTTTGAATGCAGTGTCTGCAAATTGTCACAGAGCTGCTTTCATGAAGTGTCACTGCCCCGAGATGCATTCGTGGCACATCATATTAGATATCACATATCGTGGCAAATAATGTGACACTTTGTGCCCCACGCTGAGTAAAATAGGATTTCTTTCATGATATCTATTTTAAAGCGAATTTTAAATCAGGTTCCTGCACCCTCCCGCTGATTGATTGATCTCTGGGTGTTGCACATTGAACACCTGTATAAAATGGCCGCGGAGCTCTGAGACAAGTTAATCTGATTTAGGAAATAGATTTCCCATAATTATATAACTCATGTGACTAATGGAAGCATTTAAAAGATAAACGAAGCTCCGCAACTTTAGTGGCAAGAGCGCCGCCATGTTGCAGAACTCCTGTTGGCCTGAGATCAACATCAACAACGGCGGAGACGGAGAAAGACGGACACCGAGGAGCCACAGGACGGAAGAAGAAGACAAAATGGAGGCTGCTGTTGTAGAGCTCCGGGATGGAAAACTAATTGGAGAGCAGGACTGCTGTGCAGAAAGCCCTCCGATGGGAACCGACTCCAGCTGCAGCTGACTTGGTCTCCCCATCTGACCGGCTAGCTGCCCCCTCAACGACAGCCAATCAGAAAGCAGCGCCTCAAAGGAACTCTTTTGACCGATGTCACCAAAACAACCACGAGGGACCTCATCGGCCTCGAGCCGCCGAGACGTGCACCCCCCCCCCCCCCCCCCCCCCCCCTGAGATCTGCTGGGCTTTCCAATCCACCGTCTATTCTCCAGAACAGAGGCGACTGCCCACCGTTTTTCCCGAGCGCCATTTCTCTCGTGTCTTCGAGCTTTTCCTGTTTTAGGACCTCTTCTTTCTCGGCGTCTTGTTTCATGGTTTTACAGCGTCATAGGATTCCCTGTTTTCTGTCACTGCCTTTTTTTCTCTCCATATCAACTGCCGATAATTAATCGCACATTTTTACTGGCAATTAAAAAGCAATAATACCGCAGCTGTTACAAACTAATGTAGCGCACATACTTTACTTTTTCAACAATATCTTAGTTTTTCAACCCAGAGTGTTTCTGACGGCTGGAGGCGAACCAACGACGTCCCTCCAACATGTCGGCTCGCTAGCTAGATAGCGTGGTAAAAACAAACAAATACATGTATCATATCTTATCAATCAGATTTTCTGCAAAGAGTTTTTTCTAATACCATAGTGCCAGAGTGTGCATGTTTCATGTCGTCTGTAAGTAGGAACAAAGTGGAAGTAACCAAATGGGATTTTGCAGCGTTAAAATTTTTTATTTTTCTCAAATTAGTTTACTTTGACATTTGCCAAAGTGTCGCACTTTCCCAGAACATTGCACTGTTTTTTTGGGTGATGAATAGATGAAAAGCAGATAGATTATTTGTTTCTGCTGTGACAGTCTTCCTCCTTCGCAGCTGGCAAAATCCATTTTATTTGACATTTGGACACTGTGAAGTCTGATTGTGGGGCACTGTCTTTACAGCCCATAATATTGCACTGCAGGCTCTTCCATGTGCAGCTGAAACCACCCAATGCAGTGGAGAGAGAGAGAGAGAGAGAAGAGCTTCAGGTAATGAAATGTCTGAGGCTGCACACTTGATGGAAGGAGATAAGTCCGGCCCCTCTGACTCATTGCACCTTGCAGGATTTCCTCCTCCTCCTCCGTATGAAATACCTTCCAGAAATGACGTACATCTCTTTATGGAATTATAATCTTCGTTTAGCTGAAATAGAGAGGCGAGAGTCATGGAGATTTTTTTTATCTTTCTCTATTCCTCCTGCACTGTTGATTATCTGGACTCCGTGCCTCTCCGCCACAGCTGTCAGCCGGGAGCCTGACAGCCGGCAACGATCTGAATCTACTCCAACACCAAAGCTTCCGTCATAATTCTGCTGCTCCTCAGCCATCTTCAATGCGACGCATGGAGGGGGCTTTCTCTCGCTGCCAAGGACAGGAAGGCTTTGTCAGTCTGTTTGTCAGGATGTTCTAAGAGTAGGATCTCCTGTCAGCGAGCTCCTGTCCCGCAATCTCCTCCAATTGATTTATTATTGCCTCAGGCCATAACTTTCTTCGTCACCCTCATTTTGTGAACAACCTAACAGTCGATGACACACTGTACTCTTGTTTTCTCTTGCAGAACTGCTTCATAAACCTCTCTTCATATTCTCCTCCTCTCAATGTCTTCCTACATTTCCACTAGTTAGCCACCTCCGATTTTCTAAATGCCCCTGTTGGCAAACGGAAGACAACAATATGTGTTGGTAGTTTTTATTTTATTTCAAATCAGAGAGCCAGGCTCAGTATTCACTGATGTGCCGGTAGGTGTGCTTATCAATTAATCATAGTAACAGCTTGTGGTTTGGCAGCATCATGACATTTAGTCTATACCGCTATAAAGGGCAGCTATGATAACCCGAGCCTCGCTTGTAATGAACACAACTATATCATTTACATTTAAAGTGATCAAGTGTTGTTTTCATCATATTTGTCTATATTACTGCTACTGTCTTTTTATTTAATTTTGTATTTCCATGCACAATAACGTTCATCTTCTTGCCATTGTTGCCGGTGACGGTGTGTGAAACTTAACAACTAAAGCCTACACTTGTGTCTGTGCGCTGTAGCTGCATGGACACACCTTCAAAGACGTGGCTGCCGCATCAGAGTCAGTTTGGGTTGGTTGGTCAAGCGGAGGTCGGCTGTGGCGGACCTGGAGTTTTAACCCCAAGTGAGTCCGTTCAGAAGTCTCCTTCTCTCTCCTGTCCATCTGCCTCACTGTTACAGCCTCTTCTCCTGTGTGTCGTCGTCCAATGAGATTATCCTCTGTTATGTGTTTGTATATGTTCCCCTTCTCTCTGACATCCATCCACACCCCTGTCGCTGATAGTAAGAGGAAGGTTAAACACGCACTAAAGCCTCAGCTGGGACCTCGCTCCTTTTCCTGCCCTTTACAAAAGTACCTCAATATATTGTGGATTTTTTACCACTCACTCCTCCACCGGAGCATCGCTCACCCTCTGAGCCCCGCTTTGTCACACTCCCAGAGTTTTATTTTGACATTCTCTAGGTTCGATAGCGCCATTTGCCTTTTACTCTGGCTTTGATACACTCCAGTCTCCCTCCTCTCTCTATGCTGTCCTTACTTCCCCAGATGAAAGCAGCCATTTCTGCTCCCTCCTGGGACAGGAAGTGCAATAATTTCCTGTTAGTTAGCACAGCGTGTAAATCTGTTGTTTCCCTTCAAACATTAAGAGCTACGCAGTAACGTTTTGACGTGTTGGGAAGAAACAAACAAGGGCTCGCTCGTTTTGACGAGGAATTCTTCGTCGAGAATCTCCTCGTTTTTATTGTGACGTGATAATACAGAAGTATCTCAGGACAAGCTTCAAATTGCTGCTTTATCTCAAATATAATTTTGTACAATCTTCAGCTATTTTAATTAGGCTCCGCTCATTTACAAGCGCAGTAATAGTGCTTCTAAATGCAGTCGTGAACATGAAGGTAGTTTGATGGAGAGCTGTGCACAAGCTGCGAACATGTTCCTATGGTAACTAGGCCACACTCCCCTTGGCCAGCTCTCACACACCGGCAGAGGAATGCTGAACACACACGTGACGGAGAGCAACTTGATATTGTTTTTAGTTATTTTCCAGGTTACTGTTTCTTATGCATAAAATGTGTGTCTCTCAGCCTTGAGAAGTCGCGGTTACATTGCTGGTTACATGCTGGAAGTCACTTTCTTATTGTTCCTCCCATGATATCAAGCTGCTCTCAGGTTCTTTCCCGTGGCTCCCTCACGCCCACACAGCCCCTGCTTCCTCAAGAGCTCCACCCACCTGTGCCCTGAGATCTTGCAGCTCTACCTCTTCTGAGCATGTTACATTTACGTGATTACAGTTTCCAAGAGGGGTTCTGAACACTGTGTGAGGGTCACTTGGGCTCAACTCTTTTACATGTACATGTAAGTTTAGCTTTGGCTGAAAACGATGTATTTCTGCATCCCGCCTACTTACAAAAATCGAGAGGTGCATGACCGAGTGCGGATGGTGTTTTTTTTTCTTCTTCTGGCGCGTCACTCCGGCGAGCATAAACCGAGCTTCAAGCAGCTCTTGGAGCCAGCAGTGTGTGTCTGCGTGTGCTCGGCATCTCCAATGCTGTCCTGTGCTTTGTAAATCACAGCTCACACTTAAACCCCCGTGTCCAAACCTCCTGGGTCGGCGCCTCCAGCCTGTCAAAGAGCCACAAGCTCCGTGCAGCAAAGTTTTGCCTCCGTCAGTCATGGCGGCTGATCGTGTGGACAGCTCACACATTTGCACGGTCTGTCATCCGTGATGCTGCGAGGAATTTATGATGCCTGATAATACTTTTGACACGGTGTGCTTTTGGCATTTTGCTTTTTTTTTTATACGTGCACTTCAAGAGTTGGCTTAAGGAGTCAATTCACCCAATTAAAAAATATTTTAAAAACAAATATATTTTCTCACTTGCCCCTTGTGCTATCCATCCACATTTTTGATGATGTAAAGTGTGACTTAACACCCTGTTTTGGCTTGAATACTTATTGTTTTTATATGATTCAAATCCAGCAGGCATTGGTCGCAGTGGACTTTAATTTGCTTTGTAGGCGTGGAGTACGAGACGTCCCGGACATTGTTTCTTTTATTGTTTAGTCAAAAGGGTTTACAGTTTTAAAGATATCCTTTTTTAAAGCAGTATAATTCAGATTAGTCTATAACAGTAATCGATCATATCTACAAATATAATCATTAAATGGTTTTAGTTGTCTATAAATGTATTAAGTAGGATCCTTTTGAATCGATACATACCCTAAACTAGTAACTCTGAACTTGAAATGGCTGAACTGCTGTGATATATGGATGTCAATTATTTGTCCAAATGTAATAAAGTTGCATTCTTTTGACATTTTAACAAGATACCGAATTTGCCCCAACAACTTTTGTTGTGAGTGGCAGATCACAACAGCATTAAAATAGGAGTTAGTCAAAATACCTTGGCATATGGACTCATTTTATAGACATATCCGAGCTGTAAGAAAAAATATAAAATTCAGAGCAGTAATTACCATGTTGCTGGTGACATAAACAGTATTTACTAGTCAAAATATGGCAATTAAGGATGCTTCCATATGACATGAAGGTGACACCAGCCCCAGCAGGCCCGCCTGTGAGTCACCAGAGGCTCCTCATTGTCAGATGCTCCAGACCAGACATAACAACATTTATGTCTGTGTCCGTGTGTGTCCGTGTGTGTGTGTGCGTGTGTGTGTGAGTGAGTGAGTGAGATCTGTAACCAGAAACACTGTCACTCCAAGACAAAGTGGACTGCTGCACCATCAACACTTGATTGTGTCCTCAATGCAGTGGATGGTAAGACAAACATCATAAAAGAGTCCTCACTCGTGACATAAAACAAACACAACACCTGTCTGAGGGCACGCCGCCTCATTCGGTGGCATAAACCATGCAGAGGCAGATCATTTATCTCTCTGTGTCCACGTGTTTTGGGATGTTGAGTGGCCTCAGTAAAAGCATCCATATCAACATCATTTCTATCCAAACCAAAATACATATAAGTATTTATAACCAGCTGCAGTTAATATCATCACTTCTCTGTATAAAACAACTTATCACCTTGACATCTGACTGCCCACAGGTCCCTGTGGGCAGTCAGATGTCCTCCAGAAGACACATAACAACACACAACTAAAGGAATAAGCTTCTTTGTGATCCCCTAACTGTTCCTCTAACGCCACTTTGAGATTGACATGTTATATTCTCAATTCACCATGGATGACCAAGTAATTTGGTACAGATATTAATGTCCTTATCGGGATGGTTTGTGAATTTTTTTCAGATCCCTGATAGTTTGCTGTTATTTTTTTATATTGTGTTAGTTTACCAACTTGTTTCAGGAGATCTTTCTTGCTTGGACTGAATTAGCAGGAACACCAAATTGTTCATTAAAAATGGCAAAGGAAATGTATTTAAAGTGGATCGCTGTCGACATAGCTGATTGGACAACGAGGTCGTCGCCGGTATCGGTGCTGATATCGACCTGTCGGATGTCATTAAGTAGATCTTTTAGTAAATGTATATCTCCTGTGAGATTTCATTAAAATACATCTTTGCAGTTCTTACCCAGGGTAAGGCTGCTCATCACTTGGCAAGAAATGACACCTGCGAGAACGCTATTGATTTTATTCAATGCATTGCAATAACAACATTTCCAAATGTGTGTTAATAGAGAGAGATATCTACTAAAGGTTGAATATGTTTCTCCAACACCCACTCAGTCTTCTTCTTTCCTTCTTTTCCTCCCTCTGTATCGCTGTTAGCTGGAGGCTGTTTCCACCCACACGCTCCGTCCTGACAGCGATTTACATTCTAAATACTCCATGTGAACACAGCCATGTGTTTCAATGGGTTGAGTTTACGTAAAACATGAAGCAGGTGCCCGTTTTAGTCGCCGTGGTGGTAGAAAGCAGAGATATTCTTCTGCGCGGGTCATTGGGTGAGAAGTGTCGGGAGACACAGAGAAGAGAGGTCTGACGAGTTCACGCCGTTCACATGCAACAGTGTTGTGCAGCCTGCTACTTAGTGTCTCTCATCATCTTTATTGTGCTGTTTTGTGCCGATCTCTTCCCCAGTTCATGTAGAAGCCCTTGGTGTTGTTTCCATGGATACCAAACAATTAGCTTGGATTCAGAATAGAACCTGGAGAGCCGCCTATTTAGAGGCTTCGGGAGCGAGGAAATCATCGGATGACAGAGGATCTTGTTCCTCTGTTGCAAAGCAAAAAAAACTGCTTCTTTTGGGTAATTAAGAAAATATACAATAAATATATAGTGCTTCAACGGATCAATAGCAGAGCAGAATGAATGTCTACATGAAACAAATTCATGATTTTAGCTTCAAGAGGCACCAGTGAATGAATCTGCATGCCATACTTTCAAAGCATCAATTATAGGAAGAATGGTTTTGATTACACAACCAGCTTGGAAAATGCATTCTAGCCTTACAATATATGAATATATATATATATATATATATATATATATATATATATATATATATATATATATATATATATATATATATATATATATATTATGATGTATCATTATACAACAAGGGCAACAATAAAATATATATATATATTTCATCTTTGGCAACAACTAAGAGTGACATGTTCAATTCCATTCAGTTTATTTTGTATATCACCAATTACAAATTACCCTCAGAGGGCTTTACAATCTGTACGCATACAACATCCCTCACCTTTGACCTCACATTGGATCAAGAAGAGGAGGGAGAAACCTTCAGGAGAGCAACAGGAGGCTTCCTCTCCAGGATGGAGAGAAGCAAGAGATTTCATGTGTACAGAAGGAATCATTACAGAGATACAACACATTCAATGAGTATGACAGAGGGTATAATAGTTGGTAGTAGGCATGGACCACGATCCAGACCTCCATGATCCATCAGGCAGATGGAGGTAGAGAAGAGGAGTGGGCGGGGCATCAGCAGGGCCATGGCTTCAGACCCAGCCAGGTCCAATGGACCCTATGAAGTCACAAGGACTCCGGGGAGGAAGCGGAGTTAGTAACGTGCGATGGAGAGATGAAAAATACATCCATAAGTAGAGAGAGAAGAGGAAAGAACTGCTCAGTGTATCCTATGTTGTCTTTAGACATACTTCATTCCCCTATTATTCATGTGAAGCCATCGAGTCGTAACGTCTACGTCTCAGGTCGACACTGTTAGCTCGGTCAACACTGTAGTTCACTGCGCTGCAGTTTGCCAAGTTCCTGATCAGACTGAATCTGTTGGTTTTGCACTAATCTGGTATTGGCCTCCTGTCACTGTCATGTCATCATTCACTTGACGCAAAAACTTCAGTAGTCAAGATAATTTAACTTAAGTGATCAAAGAAATATGGCAATTTAGACGTTGTTATTCCTGCAACTCTATGTGTACCGGCGATAAAGAAAGAGGACGTCCCTCTTTTTTATTTTGCCACTAAACTGCGATCGGTTGATTGATTTACCGAACAGCCACCACTGGGTATAAAACCAGACCCTTTTTGAATTGTTGAACAAATTGCATATGTCGGTGGCGATTCTGAGGTCTCGAAGCAGGCTAGGAAATAGGCCAATTTTCAAGAGGAAGAAGAATAGAAAGCTATGTTTACGAAACCCGGCATGCATTTATGTTGTTCGTATGGAGGGAAGAGGATGTTTTAACCCAAAAGATGCTCCTGCTTTTGTGAAGAGAAAGCATCAGATCGTATTCCCTACACTCAGCTGTCTGTACTGTTATTGATCTGTCATCATATTCGTGTTTGCACATGCCCAAAGTCCATAAAGTTCAAGATGAGTCATAGTTACTTTCCCCACTAGATAAGGATCCAATCTTGTTCTCGGTTTGAGTCTTTTTGCACCGGCCTAGATACAGGAAGCTTTACAAATGAAAAGCCTCTATAACTGTCACAGAGTTGTTCTTTGTGTTTTTCTGGAGGCTGTCTGTCCTTGATCCGTCCGTGATGATGTCTTATTTGTGAATATTGTGCATTTGTCTGTTTTTGTTTAATGTGTAATACAATGACCATTTTTAATTGATTGGAAATTTAGTTAAGTGGGATAAGACCTCTTAAGGGTGAGAATGTATTGTACATTTTAGCGTTAATGTAACTATACCATCAATAAATACAAGATAGTTTACGAGGAAAATAATATGCTATTTATAGTTATTATATCATGATTCATTATTATAATGAAATTATTTGATATGGTTAAGCTGCAATATTGTTCTCATGATTTGTGTTCCTTTTTGTGACTCATTTCAAGTGCAATTTTCTTATTATAACAAAACACTTTTCTTACGTAATTTATTCTTTAATTTTCTTAAAAAAAAGAATATTTGGATTACCTCCAAAACTTTCTGATTTCAAACCATTTCCCTGTTATTGGCCACCAAAGTAAGCGTGACACATTTGACATTAAATTGTCATAATTGTTGAAGTGTTGGGTAATTGTTGTCTAATTTAAACGACATAAGCACGGAGCAAAATGTAATGGAAAAGTACTCAGCCCGACAGCAACATGATACAATTAAATGGCCTCAACTCAGCAGTCAGTAGTCTGACTCCCAGACAGGGTTTGCATTGCTCATCATCAAAATCCTAATATACTAGTCATTGTGTATACTCTAAAACATCTTTAATTACAAATAATGTATTTGTATGTTGTCCCTGAATTCAGACGCATGAGAATATTATCCTACACTTAGGCACCCCTACATTTGTTAACTAAGTATACATATTTCATGTCCATGTCCTTATTTATTTATCTCTTTATCTGTCTCTTCTCAAAGACCAATCCCGCAGGGCAAGTTTTGCCTCTGTAAGACAGTCGAGCATGGAGACCCCTCCCAATGCCACTCCTCAGCCCTTCAGACAGCCGGTGAGTACAGCAATGCCGGTCACACTCTGCCGGTGTAGACACACACACACACACACACACACACACACACACACACACACACACACACACACACACACACACACACACACACACACACACACACACACACACACACAGCTTTTTTGGGTCCCGTTCGATTTTGATTAGAAGCCACTGGTGAACCAAAGTGAATGGGATGCCCGTCTACACGTTTCTAGATGCTTTTCATACATTACGTTTCTAGCTCATCCTGCTATTATATAAGCATATTTGTGTCTTTGCATTGCACGGTTTACTCCAACAGTCGAGGCAGTGTTTTTACACTATATTATGTTCTATTTTACCTTGTTGAAACTTCAGAGTTTTCTCAATCGAAGGCTGAAGGGCTCCATCAAGAGGGCCAAAAGTCAGCCCAAACTGGACCGGACCAGCAGCTTCAGGCAAATGATTTTGCCCCGGTTTCGAAGTGCTGACCAAGAGAGGTAAGTTACCTTAATTCAAGGTAAAACCAAGCGTTATCTAATTCAGTGTCACATGGAGGTGGTCGTCTGTTCCAGCATTGGGCCAAAAGTCGTCTCTCACAGTTATTAACAGGTCTGACAAATACATCCCTATATATGAGTCATTTAATGTTCAAAGTTCACTTGATATATATTACATTTGTGTCAGGTTATCATAAAGTGCTTCCTTCATGCATGCCTGTTACATGCATGTTACCTTTTGTGTTGAATCCACATCCATAATGATGTGATTATGCAAAAATAAAACGTAATAATAATTGCAGCATGGATACTGTGTTCCTCGGGATCATATTCTTGGACTGTGGGAGGAAGCTGGAGCACCCAGCGAACACCCACACAGCGCCGGGGAGCGTACTCTTAACTGCAGAGAGAAACAGAGACATGTTCCTATTTTTACCGCTCTTCGATTGTTCATAGTGTGTAGAGCCTCACATGAAACGTGAGGACACAAAGAAGTGTACGGCACAGAGGAACAGCGCGGCTGTCTGTGTTTTAACCACTAGGAGGCCCCTTTTTACCGTGAGGGGATCGTGGTACACACTGAGCCACAGTTCTGCCCCATCCCAAATACAACATAACTTAAAAAGCTCTATTCATGCACTTGGATCAAGAGCAGATTTAAGCCAAGGGTGCTACTTAACCATCTACAATCAAAGCTGTTCTCTCTTGAATGGTTGCCGTGCCGCTGAGTACTGACTGGTACTTTAGTGGGTAAGCTGTGACTACCGACTACAATCTCACTTTAGCTGCCGAAGACTGCCTTTATGTCCTGAGCGGCAGCAACAACGTCGCTAACCTCTATCCCCAGCTTTATTACAAGCTGATTATGTAATATAATTATAGTACAGTATATTATATTGAGTGTCATTGATTATTGTGCAGTGAATTGAAGTCAAGGTCGCTGATGAGGAAAATAATTATTTCAGCATATGCTATACATAGCAGCATCTTAACTTGAACTATGGCTTCTTATCAACCACGGAAAAGCATGAGCACTTAGTCATACATTGACAGATTGCTTGAGCTTTTTCTAGAGCTGTCAGGCACCCTGGGGGGTTTGATGGTTCATTTTGTCTGTCATTAGGTCTGCATTGATCAGTTTTCTTTCTGTTTTCCATTCATCAGGATGCAGTGGGTTTTAACTCCGTCTCATGACAGCTCTTTCTTGACTTAAGGTCACACCCCGGAGGACTCGTGCCTGCACAGCGACAGACACGTTATGCAGTTTATACAATCCAGTCACGACGCACATGTGGGAAATGTAAAGATGTAGAGAGGCAGAAAATAAAAATGTAATGCTGACAGGACACTTTCCTCCCACCACAGGAGATGCATAATATACTTTTTTCAGGGCATGCGTGGTTGTCCATACTCAAAGATGTAAAACACAGGATGCACACATCCTTTTTTTTGTAAAATGCAGGGTGAGTGCTGTGGCAGAAGCTCAGTTCAAATGTTAAAAATAACCCTGTTATTATAAATGTCTTCTGTGGAGGCAGCGTTTAAGAAGGTGGTGGGGATATCCTCACGGAAAGGGGCTTTCTCCCTCGAACAGCAGCCGTTAACCACAGCTGCCTTCACAGCCCGGTTTGAGTTCTGCCCACACTCTTAATCCACTCATAGTGTTAAGTGGACTTTGCTATATACCGTCAACGTCCAACTTCACACACTAGCTTTCCAACGCAGCTGCTCTGCCCCTGCTGCCAAGTTGCTTTAAGAAAGCCTTTTTCATATACTGCATTCTGCGATGGCACTGCTCCTCAAACAAGACGATTCACTGCACCTCTGACTAACATTCAGTCTGGGCTTAAATTAGTGCTCCTGGTTTGCTGCATAATTGTCAGGTGTTTTTCAATTCAATTCAGTTTATTTGTATAGCCCAGTTTCACAAATTACAAATTTGTCTCAGAGTGCTTTACAATCTGTACACATAGACATCCCTGACCCAAAACCTCACATCGGACCAGGAAAAACTCCCAAATAACCCTTCAGGGGGAAAAAAAGGGAAGAAACCTTCAGGAGAGCAACAGAGGAGGATCCCTCTCCAGGATGGACAGATGCAATAGATGTAATGTGTACAGAAGGACATATTTAGAGTTAAAATACATTCAAGGAATCTGACAGTTTATCAATAGTTCATATTTAGGCATATTCCACGATGGAGAGTTTGGAGACCTCCCAAGTGGAGGAGTGGGCGGAGTCCCAGCAGGGCAGTGGCACAGCTGGCGACAGGAACTCACGATCCAACCATCGAAGGTCCATCAGCAGATGGAATCTATGCCGTCTCATAGGGTCCGATGACCCCATGAGACGTGAAGTCAGAAGGACTCCGGGAGAAAGCAGAGTTAGTCATGTGTGATGGAGAGATGAAGATTCATCCATAGGAGAAAAAAGAGGAGAGAGGTGCTCAGTGCATCCTAAACATCCCCAGCAGCTATAAGCCTATACCAGCATATCCAGGGGCTGGACCAGGGCAAACCTGATTCAGCCCTGACTATAAGCTCTGTCAAAGGAAAGTCTTCAGTCTACTCTTGAATGTGGTGACTGTGTCTGCCTCCCGGACTGAAGGTGGAAGCTGGTTCCATAAAAGAGGAGCTTGATAACTAAAGGCTCTGGCTCCCATTTTACATTTTAAGACTCTCGGAACTACAAGTAGCCCCGCATTTAGTGAGCGCAGCTCTCTGGTGGGGCGATACGGTACTACAAGCTCTTTAAGATATGATGGTGCATCACCAATTAAGGCTTTGTAAGTTAAGAGAAGAATTTTAAAAGTGATTCTTGATTTTACAGGAGCCAGTGCAGAGCAGCTAGTGCAGGAGTAATGTGATCTCTTTTCTTAGTTTTAGTGAGAATACGAGCTGCAGCATTCTGGATCAACTGGAGGGACCTAAGAGATTTATTAGTGCAGCCTGATAATAAGGAGTTGCAGTAATTCAGTCTCGAAGTAACGAACGCGTGAACCAATTTCTCTGCATCTTTTTGAGACAAGATGTGCCTGATTTTTGAAATATTACGTAGATGGAAGAATGCAGTCCTTGAGATTTGCTTTATGTGGGAGTTAAAGGACAAGTCCCGATCAAAGATAACGCCGAGATTCTTTACAGTGGTGTTGGATGCTAGAGTAATGCCATCTACAGAAATCACATCACCAGATAATTGATCTCTGAGGTGCTCAGGGCCGAGTAGAATTACTTCGGTTTTGTCTGAGTTTAACATCAAGAAGTTGCTGGTCATCCATGTTTTTATGTCACTAAGACATGCTTGAATTTTAGTGAGTTGGTTAGTCTCCTCTGGTTTTATCGATAGATATAGTTGAGTATCATCTGCATAACAATGAAAGTTTATAGAGCGTTTCCTGATAATATTGCCCAAAGGAAGCATGTATAAGGTAAATAGAATTGGTCCAAGCACAGAACCTTGTGGAACTCCGTGACTAACGTTGGTGGTCATTGAGGCTTCATCGTTTACAAATACAAACTGAGATCGATCTGATAAATAGGATTTAAACCAACTTAGGGCGGTGCCTGAAATACCAATCGACTGCTCCAGTCTCTGTAATAGGATGTTATGGTCAATGGTGTCGAATGCAGCACTAAGGTCTAACAAGACCAGTACAGAGAGGAGTCCTTTATCTGCTGCCATTAAGAGGTCATTCGTAATCTTCACCAGTGCTGTCTCTGTGCTGTGGTGTTTTCTAAATCCTGACTGAAACTCTTCAAATAAACTATTCTGATGTAGAAAGTCACACAACTGATTTGCGACCACTTTCTCAAGGATCTTAGAGAGGAAGGGAGGTTAGAGATCGGTCTGTAGTTAGCCAAAACCTCTGGATCCAGAGTGGGCTTCTTCAGGAGAGGTTTAATTACAGCTACTTTGAAGGAATGTGGTACGTGGCCTGTTAACAAAGACACATTAATAATATCCAAAAGAGAGCTGCCAATTAAAGGCAAAACGTCTTTAAGCAGCCTAGTCGGGATAGGGTCCAAGAGACAGGTAGACGTGTTAGAAGTAGAAACCATTAAAGATAATTGGTCACGGTTGATGGAAGAAAAGCCATCTAAATATATACCAGGACATACAGGGGTTTCCAAAGCCATTCCACTTGAGGACAGATTGGCACTGGTTAAGGGCAAGAGATTATTAATCTTGTCCCTAATAGTTAAAATCTTCTCATTGAAGAAGTTCATAAAGTCATTACTACTGAGGTCTATAGGAATACTGGGCTCCACAGAGCTGTGACTCTCTGTCAGCCTGGCTACAGTGCTAAAGAGAAACCTAGGGTTGTTCTTATTCTTCTCTATTACTGATGAGTAATATTCTGCTCTGGCATTGCCGAGGGCCTTCTTATAAATTTTAAGACTATCTCGCCAAACTAAGCGGGATTCTTCCCGATTAGTTGAACGCCAAATGCTTTCAAGCTTTCGTGACGTTTGCTTTAATGTGCGGGTCTGAGGGTTATACCAGGGAGCAAACCTTCTCTTCCTCACTGTCTTCTTCTTCAGAGGGGCTATCGAGTCCAGTGTCATTCCCAGTGAGCCTGTGGCACTATCAACAAGATGATCAATCTGGGACGGACTAAAGTTAGACCAGGAGTCCTGTTATATTGAGACATGGTATTGAATCAAGTGCAGAAGGAATCGCTTCTTTAAATTTAGCTACAGCACTGTCAGTTAGACATCTGGTGTAGAAACTTTTGACTAGCGGTGTACACTCCGGTAGTATAAACTCAAAAGTTATAAGGCTGTGGTCTGACAGAAGAGGATTCTGTGGGAAGACCTTCAAATGCTCAATGTCAACGCCATATGTAAGAACAAGATCAAGCATGTGGCCAAAGCTGTGAGTGGGTTTCTGTACTCTCTGACGAAAGCCGATCGAGTCCAACAATGAGATGAATGCAGTACCTAGGCAATCATTATCAACATCCACATGAATATTAAAATCTCCTACAATAATAACTTTATCAGTTTTAAGAACCAAACTTGATATAAATTCTGAAAATTCTGATATAAACTCTGAATATGGACCTGGTGGCCGGTACAGAATCACAAATAGAATCGGCTGTAATGTTTTCCAGGTTGGATGTGAAAGACTAAGAACAAGGCTTTCAAATGAGTCGTAATTTAATTTAGGTTTAGGATTTATTAAAAGGCTCGAGTCAAAGATGGCTGCTACTCCACCTCCTCGACCGGTGTCTCGAGGAATGTGAGTATTAACATGACTTGGAGGAGTCGACTCATTTAGGCAGACATATGCTTCATGGCGCAGCCAGGTTTCAGTTAGACAACATAAATCAATGTGATTATCTGTTATTAAATCATTTAGTAACACAGCTTTAGATGACAGAGATCTAATATTTAGGAGACCACATTTAATAGTCCTGTTTTGTTGCACTGCTGAAATAATGGTGTTAACTTGTATAAGGTTATTGTGTACGACTCCTCTTGTGTTTACTTTAGATTTATTTAATTTAAGTGGCCGTGGGACAGACACAGTCTTCACAGTCTCTATTCTAGAGTAATGGATGGGTAACTGCTTGACAAGAAGAGCAGAGAAGGTGTTAAACTACAACTCTGCTCCCGGTTCCTGATCTGAACCCCGGATTGTCATGGATTAGGTCCGGTGATCAACGTGGTCATATTCGCAGAAATGAGACGCGCTCCTTCCAACGTGGGATGGACGCCGTCCCTCCTCATCAGATCAGGTTTTCCCCAGAAAGTCTTCCAGTTGTCTACGTAGCCCACCTTATTCGCTGGGCACCACTTCGACAGCCAGCGGTTGAAAGACGACATACGGCTATATAATTCGTCAGTTTTCAAATTTGGGAGAGGGCCAGAGAAAATTACGGTGTCCGACAACGTCTTGGCATAAGCACACACCGATTCCACATTCATTTTACTGACTTCCGACCTACGGGCTCGGGCGTCGTTACCACCGGCATGTATTACAATCTGACTGTACCTACGCTCATCCTTAGCCAGCAGTTTCAAACAAGACTCCACGTCGCCCGCTCTGGCCCCCGGGAGGCACACTACCCTGGTCCGCGGCTTCGCTATGTTCACGTTCCTGACTATAGAGCTCCCGATAACCAGGGTGTTCTCCTCAGCGGTGTGTCGCTGAGCAGGGAAAAGCGGTTCGAAACGTGAAGTGGTTGGTGCACAGCAGGCTTCTGTATAGACTTACTACTCTTGCGAACAGTTACCCATCCTCCTGGCTGGCCAGGCGCTGCCGGGGAAGAGCTAGTAGCTACCTGTGGCTCCGCAGGCTACGGGAGAGGGCGGGCTAACTAGCATAGCTGGCTGAGTTTCGATGGCGCGGAGCCGTGCATCTAACCCACTTAGACCTGCCTCCAACCTAGCAAATAAACTGCACTTGTTGCATGTACCGTTATCATTAAGGGAGGCAGGGAGATAACTATACATGAGACACACTGAGCAAGACGGAAAGAGAGGGAGAGAAGGAAGAGACATGCTGTAGCTGCGGAGCTTACCGGCGCGTTGAGACGATGCGTTCAGGAGCAGCTGGGAAAATCAGTGATGCAACTTCCCAGTGTCTCCCAGTGTCTCCTCCACTCACAACAAAAGGTCGAGGGCCATTGCTTTCTCTTTTCCCTCGGTTTCACACCACGTTCAAAGCCAGTGTTAATAATGCAGCTTCCTAGCTCCAGCTTCTCTGTACAGATGAGAAACAGCTAGTCTGGCTCTGTCCAGTGAAGATGGAGAGATACACTTCTAGTGTTAGAGTTACATGAGAAGATTGATAACACTTTCATGTTTGCGTGTTTGAAAAAAATCGCCTGCAGTCAATTAGCGTAGCTTAGCACAAAGTCTGGAAACAAAGAGAAACATGAACCGCTAGCCGTTTGAAAAATAGTAAAAACACAACTTGTTTTTACACAAGGGTTTTTGTATGGATTAAACAAATAAAATACGACATGTTAACATTAGCTTTAGATGTTTTGGTGGGCAGAGTTTGTTACCATAGATTCCCGGTTTCCAGTCTTTATGCTACGCTAAGCTAACTGGCTTCTTGTTGTAGCATGGAAATATGAGAGTGGTATCGATGTTCTTGTGCAACTCTGTCAGAAAATCAATAGCTGTATTTCCTAAAATGTTGAACAATTGCTTTAACTTTCACCCTGCAGCTTTTCTTTGTGGAAAAACTCACATGTTCATTGTATTCTCATTTAAAGCTATTTTTAGACACACACATTATAGGAATAGTTTTTGGACAAACCAGGTTAGCTCTCCCTGTTTCCATCCTTTATGCTGAATTAAGCAAATCACCTGCTGGCTCTAGCTTCACATCTGACACAAACAAAATAAGCACAATCAATCTTTTGATCTTACTCTGAGTATAAAGTGCTTTCCTCACTTCATTTGTTTTCAATTAACCCCGCTGACCTTGCTTCTCATGAGAGACAAATTTGACTCATCTTTCCTCGTTCTTTTTCCTGATAGAGCTGCCCTCGTCTAAAGGTTAGCCAACAATCAGGTCTAATTTGTATAACTGCAATACAGCATTTCTGCAGACCTCAGCCCACAGAACAGCTTTCATGAATCCCCATTTACACAGTATTCAATACCAACATAAGATTTAAATGTGCATTTTCTTTTTATTCTTATGCCATTGTAGAACATTTAGGAGGCGCTGTGGCCCAAATTCCCAGTCACTTGAGTTGAGTAAATAGAAAACACAAACCAGAACTGAAAACCTGGTAGTCTTAGCTTTTCCAAAAACTAATTTTAAAAGGATCAAATCTCAAAAATCCTATTGAAACTGTAGGAAAGAGAATTTATGATCTGCCAGGACTCATTCTTTTGTTATATAAAACCCTTTCTGGATTGTTAATCTAAAGACCATTAAATAAAATATGATTCTAACACATAATCAAATCTGAATTCTTCTCTCACCAGGACTCGCTTGATGCAGAGCTTCAAGGAATCCCACTCCCATGAATCCCTACTTTCTCCTAGCAGTGCTGCGGAGGCGTTGGACCTAGTTTTAGATGAAGATGCCATAATCAAACCTGTCCACTCGAGCATTCTAGGACAAGAGTACTGCTTTGAGGTGTGTTGTATATCCTTTTATTTCTGCCTAGCTTTAAAAGCTTTCTAATAACAACACATTGTGGACTTATTAAGCAAATCAATCAGTTTAATTGAATACAAAAACAAGCTGTAGTATGTAAATATGTCCAATCAGGTTCAACTGTGAAACCACTTCTCAGCTCTCTGCGAAATGTGATAAAAAGTGTTTTATTGACTGTACATGAATAATCCTAGCGGTGTGAAGACTTTAGTCGGTCTTTACAACATTTTATAAACCAACTGTTGCATTGGGGAAAAACAATCAACAGATTCATCAACAACGCGTAGAGACAGAATGACATGCTGCTGTGGAGACGATCAATAACAGACGTTTAGTTTAATAAAAGAACAAAGACGTCTTTAAGAAAGGGACCTGGCATTACTTCTGCTGTCATCTGGAGGATAGAGAAAGTTACAGGGGGGCGGGCGGAGATTATTATTTTTTTAACTCAAACTCAAAAGAGCCATATGCATCACCAGAGGAGCCATATATGGCTCAGAGCCAGAGGTTCACGACACCTGATCTATCGTAACTGGGTATTTACGACACTGAAGTAAACCTTAAATACCTGAACTACATAATGGGGCTTTAAGCCATAATGCCATAACTTTATTTTTTCTCTCAAGGTGACGACCAATTCAGGGACAAAGTGTTTTGCTTGCCGTTCTGCTTCTGAGAGAGACAAGTGGATTGAAAACCTCCAACGAGCTGTCAAACCTAACAAGGTAGATACAATACATTTTACATTTTAAATATCGGTTAAATGACAAGATCCAAGGTGTAATTCAAGGGACAGGTGTTAATAAGGACTGTAATAATGCAGTAACAGAACTCCTCGTCTCCCTCCCAGGACAACAGCAGACGGGTGGAAAATGTGCTCAAGCTGTGGATCATCGAAGCTCGAGACCTTCCAGCTAAGAAACGCTACTATTGTGAACTGTGTCTGGATGACATGCTGTACGCGCGCACCACCAGCAAACCCCGGACCGACACCGTGTTCTGGGGCGAGCATTTTGAATTTAACAATTTGCCTACCATTCGTAGCCTTCGTTTGCACCTCTACAAGGAAACTGACAAAAAAAGACGAAAGGTAATGTTTTCTGTATTGACCTTTAAAACGCCCCACTAGAAACCCATGGAATTTTAAAATGGTCATTTCCAGGCCTGGAAAAGTCATGGAAAAAACTTAAATCACAAAAGTTTTGGAAAAGTGATGGAAATGTTGTTATATTCATTTGTTCATTTACGCCGAGTTTGAAATAATGAATATGTTTTAGAAAGAAAGACTCAAAATATAAGCCGGCATACGCTCTCATACTGGCGACGAAATCGTCTTTTTTTCCCGCGTTTCAAGTGAACGCACCTTAACTGGAAAGTTCGATAGCCATAGCTCGGGAAGCAAATGTTTATTCTTTAAATAAAATATTGTCTCTTATTCATTTGTTTCATTAAATGTATACTGTATGCTTTGGAATTCACATTGTTTAAATACTAAATGTTCTTACTTTCTCATGTATAAACCGAGATTTCCCAGTTTGGTCGTGGAAATTTGGTTTAAAGTCATGGAAAAGTCATGGAAAAGTCATGGAAATCCATCGGTCAACATGTGTAAGAACCCTGGAATAACTGTTGTTGCTCTTGGTAATATAGGAGAAAAGCACATATCTTGGCCTTGTCAGCATCCCCATCTCCAGCATCACGGGCCGGCAATTTGTGGAGCAGTGGTACCCGGTGATACAGTCCAGTGTCTTGGCCAAAAGCGGTGGAGTCGGGAGCACCAAAGTGATCAACGCCTCACTGCGCATCAAGTCTCGCTACCAGACGATGAACATCCTTCCTATGGAGCTGTACAAGGAGTTTGCGGAGTACATTACGAACAACTACAGAACACTGTGTGCAGTTCTGGAGCCGCTGTTGAGCGTTAAAAGCAAGGAGGAGGTGGCGTTCGCTCTGGTGCACATCCTGCAAAGCACCGGGAAGACAAAGGTAAACACGGGGTCAAACGGACTCTTTTTACATAATCCGTTGCTGTTATCTGTATGATCTGTCAATTCCTTTTCTACTGAACTTCACCGTCTTCTCAGGAGTTCCTGTCTGACATGGCGATGTGCGAGGTGGATCGGTTCATGGACCGAGAGCACTTGATCTTTCGTGAGAACACGCTCGCTACGAAGGCCGTGGAAGAGTACCTCAAACTGATAGGTCACAGATACCTCAAGGATGCTATAGGTGAGGGTGCTGTAGATTAAGCCGACGCCATATTACTGTGTATGTCATCAGATTAAAGAGTATTTTCAGTTCAAAGTGTGTCAGACAAGGCTTGATTCCATTATAAACATGCCAGTTAGCAGAAAATGACCAGCATTGTTTAGTGTTGCGCTAATTTTATCTACATTCGTAAATAATTTGTGACATTTTCCAATTTTTTTGTGGTAGCAGCATTTTAGAAATACTAGTGTTTTGAAGCCATGTCACATGTCACATCAACACATGAGAATTGTGCTTTAATAACATTTCAGTGGGACGACATTATCCTTTTTTTCTCTAAAATAAGTAAGGATAGTTGCATTCACTGTTAAAGGTTTTTCTTGATGTACACAAACACAATCCGGTATACTGTATTTAATACAAGGGAAGACGTGTTGTATCGCATTCATTCTAAGGTTGAATATGACCTTCCTCCAAACAACTTTGCATATGTGCAATTGTGTCTTTCTGAATGTTTTCTGCCTTTTGGGAAACGTAATGTCGGTGGGATCTACGATCAACAGGTGACTTCATTCGAGCCTTATATGAGTCTGAGGAGAACTGTGAGGTGGATCCCATGCGTGTGCCGCCGTCAGTCCTCGCCGACCATCAAGCCAACCTCCGAATGTGTTGCGAGCTGTTACTCTGCAAGATCATCAACTCTCTCTGGTTGGTTTCCTCCATATCCCTCATAACACTATGTGTACATATCTGTTCAGTGTGGATTTGGGCCCTTTACGGTCTAAAACTGGCTAAACACAACTCTTTGTCAAACGTACATGTTGGTCCATACCCACCACTTTAATAAGGAGCGTATACAATTCAGAGTCCTACCGCTCCTATGATTTAGCAAAGGTTTCAATCCCTTCCCTCCATAAGAAACAGAACACTGGGAGTCTGAAATTGAAAGAAAAACGAAAGATCTGACGCTAAAATTATTTAGTATTGGAATTTTTATTTAACTGATGGCTTTACCATCTGTACAGCATACTGTACCTCATCATCTGTCCTTGGACCCTCACATTGGAAAAGAAGTCGGACACTTCCCCCATAACAAAACCAAAAAACAATAATTAGATAAAACAGGTTTATATGAGATATATATATCTATATATATCTATATATCTTTATATATAGATATACATATCTATGTTTATAGTATATTTATAGGGTTTAAGATCTAGCTTTCTCTTTCCAATTTACAAAACCTTTGGCCTCCATGTGTGTCCATTTCTTTGTGCATATGAACATAATTATTTACAATTAAAATGTTTTCCTTCAGTGATACAATCAGTAATATCATCAACATCTTGTTGCATTTTGCGCACTTTATATATATATACATATATATTTTATTTTATTTTGTATTTTATTTTTCACTTTGCATACTATACTTTATGCACAGTCACTTTCTTTCTTATATTTATATTTTATTGTGTTTAGTTTATCGGTGCTACTATGTCAACAAATTTCCCCTTGGGGATTAATAAAGTATATTTCTATTTCTATTTCTCTATCTTGTTCATAAAGACATCCTCCATCCTCTATACGGTCAAATGCTTTTCCAAATGTTTTCGTCTCCTGACCTTGCTGGATGCCTGGATGCTTTTGCTAAGCTTTAAAACGACCTTTCCCTTCACCTTGACAACAGGGGACGTAAAACAATCTTCTTCTTTCAGCATCTTTCCCCGAGAGCTGAAGGAGGTTTTTGCCTCTTGGAGAGCTCGATGCGCTGAGCGTGGAAGAGAGGATCTCGCCGACAGCCTCATCAGCTCCTCCCTATTTCTACGCTTCATGTGCCCAGCCATCATGTCCCCCTCCCTGTTCAACCTAATGCAGGAGTACCCCGCGGAGCGCACGTCCCGCACGCTCACGCTCATTGCCAAGGTGATGCAGAACCTGGCCAGCTTCAGCAAGTGAGTCCCTGTCGTTGCCTCTTACAACGAAGCGCTTTGGATTCAGCTCCCTTTTAGATTTCTAGACGCTGGCGCGAGTCCCTTCATGGGAACGCAGGCTTTCAGTTTTAACTGCGAGGGTACAAGCTGTTACTCACCCACAGTGAGCTCCAAGGCTTCTAGCTGCGACACATTTATTCCTATCTTCCTGCCATCAGTTCTTTGAATATTAAAACAGCTCTTCTGGCTTAAATATGCAGGTACACTCACTTTACAATGAAGACGTCAAAGGTTTAGTGGTAATTTAACAGTCACTTGGGGAACATTCGATACACACGGTCAGACCTCCTAGAACACTATAACTTATGTGTGTTTATTTCCTCATTAAACTCAGGCCTTCTTAAGAATTTACCAAAAGTAATACACATAATAAAGAATAAATAGCGAAATGGTATAAAATTAAATGAAAAATAAAGCTTAATTCCCCTTTTTTACTGAGAATACGAGCAACTCGTTCAAAGAAAAGACAGCAGAAACATTGTCAGGTGCTCTGTGTAGAATGTGTCTGCACAGCCGCTGTTGTATTGTGTGATTTTATGACTACACATTCATCTCGAAGTTATCAGACAAGACGCTCGGTACAGTGTCGGTGAGATCCATCAGTGTGTGTACCGATCCGCTAGAGAGAAACACATTATAAAGAATGTAATGGTGGTTTATGTTTGCAGCTATTATGAAAAACAAAGATATGACTAACAATGGGTGTGTAAACATATACTTACTGTTACATTGTTACATACCTTCATAAGTCTTAATATATATGACACACTATACAAGATGTTATTCAACTCAACTCGAGTGTAAATATTAGAACCGTCCACAGTGCAACGTTTCCATCTTCTTCTTCGTCATTATTGTCTCTGCAGATTTGGACCCAAAGAGGAATACATGTATTTCATGAACGAGTTTCTGGAAATGGAGTGGGGCTCCATGCAGCAGTTCCTCTATGAGATTTCCAACATGGAGGCCGGAGGAAACGCCGGAGGCTTTGAGGGCTACATTGACCTCGGGAGAGAACTGTCCATGCTGCACAGCTTACTGTGGGAAGTCATGGGCCAGCTGAGCAAGGTAGGTGGAAGAGCACCAGCTGCAACTTTATAGGAAACATGTTAATAGGATTTCTTTCTCGTTGGAAAACGAGGTTCTGTCAGACAGGATTAATATGATTTGAACTCCATTAAAACTGAGGTGGAATTAGCACTTTAATATTTAACTACAGTGCTTTTATTGTTAATTTATTGAAATTGTACTATGGTTGTAACATAATGAAAGTTATACTAATGTTATGCTTCGCCCTAAATTGCCTTCAAAGTATATGCTTCTTAATCTCTGAATTCTGTGTTCCTTGAAAGATATTATCTGTGTTTTCTGAATGACATTTAGATTTTATGAATGAACAATCATATTGCATAGAGCAGCGATTTCCAGCCCCTGGGGCAAGTACTGTGCCGTAGAACATTTTTCTTCTGGGCTGCATAAAATGCTGAATCTCTCTCTTCCAATATCTATTTAGAGACATACAATGAGCGTATCTGCCATTAATGAGTCCCAAGCTTTCTTTATCCCCAAGTTAAATATGTATACGGTTAAACTGATAATGACTTTGAGCGAAAGTTGGTTTTGAGTTCTCGAGTAAATCCGTTTCCTCTTGCCTCCTACTCGTAGTCTGCACAGCGGCGTGATAATAAAGGCGGGGAACACGCGGTAACAGGCATGTGAGCGTTGGATCTTCTTGATTTCTAAAACCTTTCCGTGTTGAAGGATGCCATTCTCAAACTCGGACCCCTCCCAAGGCTGCTGAATGACATCAGTGTCGCCCTGAGGAACCCGCAGCTCCACATGCCCACCAACCACCAGCCGGACAGACCCAAGGACCGACTGTTCTCGCGCCCATCCTTCAATCGTCTCATGTCCTCTGACTTCCAAAGCCTTATGATGCGTGACCTCAACAGGTATCCTCGCATGGTCTCCTTTCCCGTGCATTTTTTCATCTTTATCCCCTGAAATTGTGCTTGTTAGAGGATCAATTCAATTTTTCAATTCAGTTTATTTGTATAGCCCAGTTTCACAAATCACTAATTTGTCTCGGAGTGCTTTACAATCTGTACACATAGACATCCCTGCCCCTAAACCTCACATCGGACCAGGAAAAAATCCCAAATAACCCTTCAGGGGGAATCCATGTGACTTTATCGAGACGATGCGATTGGTCATAGTGGCAAATATGCGCCGACAGCACATAAACAGAATAATTACACTTTATGGCTGTAATTAACAGCAGCATATAAAAAAAGGACAAGAACACATAATGAATAAGGATTCAGTTGCACAAAAAAACAACAACACTGGCATATTTCAAAAAGCCCATCATGCTAATGTAGCTCTTCAGGCTTTTTAAGTAGTGTATCAATCAGGAGTTGCCAGCGCCATCTGTTCCCAGACTCTGTTACTCAAACCTGTTTCCTCCGTGTTTCAATTCATGTCGGCACTCTGCTATTGTCAAGAGACATTTGCTCTCATTACAGCGTAACTGTAATAAGTAAGAGGAACACAGTGGGGTAATATCAGAGGACTCCACTGCAGATATGTTGTGTTTATTATGCAAAGCACTAGTTGTGTTGAAGCAACATATTTAGCAGTAAACATGTAATTGAATGAGAAAGACTTTAATCAGCTGCTGTTCGCCGCGAGGAGAGAACGATCAAACGTCTGGAAATTGAAAGCGACAGAAGGAACGACGCACCTGCTGTGAGTGACTGACAGGATGGAGGTCACCCGGCTCCTCACAGCTCATAATGCAACTATTACATCATAAAACTGTTTGGTTATTGCATAACACAAACGTTTAAAGAGCGCTGCATAGGATCAAATACTCTTGAATGACAGAATTATTTCGTTTTTTCACACATTTCATTATGAAATGAGAATAGCAATATAGGAATAATGCTACCTTTGTTTTATTAATTCATCCTTGGCTATCAATTAGTAAAATCATTATTTAAACCAGGCCACGGGTCGGACCCTTACAAGATTAATCTAGTGGGATGTATGATCATTTATAAATGAGAAAAAAACCTCACTTTTCTCTCATCTTTTTTTCTTGTGAAATACTGCTGACCTTCCAGGTCTCTGAAGATTATTCCACAAAAATCCCTCTTTCATTAAACTTGCAATGCCAGTCGTGCAATGAGGAGCATTGCCAGAGATGGGACCATCTGTCCTCTGCTCGCACTTTTCTATCTACACAACAATGTCATGGTATAATGTAGAATATAATCAAGTAGGACATACTGTATCTATATGAAATGGTGCTAAACATCCCATCAGAGCCATTTGTAACGCGCCTCTGTTGTGCATCTGCAGTTCTATAGACATCTCACGCCTGCCGTCCCCCACCACTGGAGTCTCAGCTGTAGAATCCCTCTCGTCGAATCTGAACATGAGGCGCCACGCCGAGCGAGACCTCCGCTCGTCGAGGGAAGTGTTCTACGTGACCCGCCCGCCGCTGGCTCGATCCAGCCCCGCGTACTGCACCAGCAGCTCGGACATCACTGAACCGGATCCAAAGGTACATGTCAGGGTCGGGTATTACACTGTTATTACACCGAGGTGAGCGCTTCAGCTTGATCGCTTCCTTTGTCTCTGAGTTAGTTGGAGAAATGCATTTGTATCAGTAATGACGAGATTTTCTTTATGAATTCCTATACCATGATTTGATTTCTTTTGAGAGGATTATAATTACACTTCAGAATGTAATAACAGGTTTGTAAGTGTTGTATTATTTAATCATTAAAGCCATTTTTCAATCACAATGCTTTTGATTTGATGACACAGAATTTGGTTGCAATGTAAGTTTTTTTGAAATAATAACATATAAAGGCCAAACATTACAAAGTGTCACTTCATTCCCGGTCGTCTTTGTGCGCTGATTTTACAAACAAAAGACAAATTAATTAGTTTTTTAAGTGCAAGATTTGGAAAGGCAAGTTATTGGCATGGGCTTTATAGAAATAAAGAAATATAAAAGAAAATCAAGCCAATAAGTTTGCTTTGAAAGTTTGATGAATAAACTCATGGAAAAAAAACAAGAGTAAAAACCTTTGTGGAGCATAAGCATATAAAAAGAATTAACTTTCTAAAAGCATATATGTGACTATATTCTTTGCTAAATCTGAAATTCAATTTAAAACGGAAAATATACACATTTACTGTACATTTAGAAATGTAGTAATGTAGCCTCCAGAATCCGGTGCAAAGTAAGGCTGCACTAATGGTTGTTACTGTTCCTCTCAGGTCCACAGTGTGAATAAAAGTGTGTCCATGATGGACCTTCAGGACTCTCGCATGAACAGCATTTCCAACCTCAACTCTGTGGGAGACATGCTCACCTCCTCTCAAGCCTCCATCGCCGGCTTGGGTCACAGCTTCGGAAACCTCTGCGGTCCTCTGCGTGTGGGAGGGCATATGCCGGCGGGCTCTGCGGGCTCTGGTTTGAGGCTGGGCCAGATGGGCCACATAGGGGGGCCCACCGAATCCATCTCTCAACAGCAGCAGCAGGCAGCGGCCGCCATGCACTTCCCCCTGTCTTTCCAGAACCCGCTATTCCATCTGGCCGCCCAGAACTCCCCGGCTCAGCCTCCCCCTCCTCTCCTCCTCGCCCCAGAGCAGGAGAATGGCCACCACGACTACGCGCCGGCTTTTGGCAACAGTGCGTTCTCCCGCAGCGAGGACTTGTCCGCCCTGCGGTCACAAAGCAGCCTGGTGCAGCCCAGCATCGTGCACTCGCACAGCTACAGCGACGATTTCACCCGGCAGAATCAGAGCAACGACTTCGCCTGGCACCAACTGTCCCTGCAGGTGCAGGTAGGAATCTCTGACTTATCGTCACGCACTTCACATTTGACAGAAAGACAATTTGTAAATGATTTGCAATTTTATTTTGCGTTAACAGGGTTAATTTTTTTCTATTGTGCAAATCTTACATATGTACATATGTGTATATTTACCTTCGCATTGAAAATGCGGAAGGTAATGTTTTGATCTCCGCGTATTTGTATGCGTGTGTGCGTGTTATTCGCATAACTCAAAAAGTATTAAACCGAATCGCAATGAAATTTGGTGGGGTGATTGGTTATTATCCGGGGAACATTTGATTAGATTTTGGGATCGATCGGGGCAAAGGTCAAAGGTCAAGGTCATAAAAAAAAGGTCAAAATCGTCTTGAATCGCATGAAATAAGGTTGGATGATTGGTTATTATCCGGGGACCATTTGATTAGATTTTGGGATCGATTATTTTTTACCATAGCACAGTCAATTTTATCCAATTGGCATGCATAATGCCAAAATGTTCATAATTCAATGCCCAATCTTGTGATATGCGAAGGTATTCGCTCTACCGAGTGCCCATTCTAGTTATGGATATAATCGGTAACAATCGATAATGAACGTTTTTTATACAAACAGTGGACATCTTGCATAACTCCATTTTATAGCCAAGAGGTGACACAGTCATCACAGATTGTAAAGTTAAATGTGTAACAACAGAACGTCTCTCACCTAGTAATGAGTGTATGACCTGTAAAAGACAAAGGAGAGAAATTGATTTTTATATTTATTCTGGAGTGTAGCTGAGTATCCAGATTGGTGTTGCTTGTTAAAATCGTGTTTTAGCTCTCACTGATATTCATATCTCTCCTTCGTGTGATCTCTAACTACCTCTATCGATCTTTGCTGTTTACAATATTTCAGATCACATTTTAAGTCTTGAAACTGTTGAGTGTTAATTGCTTGGCGCTGGACGGTGCTATGGTGGTTGGTTGCCTGCCTGTCAGACCTGTCACAGTAAACTGTCATTTGCCACTTAATTGGTGTGCATTATACTGACAGGTGCAATTATATTGTCCACCCAGATTTATATCAATGAGGGTGGGCAAAATAATAGAAACACCTCTATATATTCAACACACTTCAAACTCCTGGCAAGCTACTATCATTTTTAGTGGACGAATACACTTTATATCCCTCATATAAGAATACACAAAGTTTTAAGGCTTCTTGGTTGCACTTTAAAACCAACAGGCACTTCTGTTGAGCAACAACCTCAACATCCACTGATAAAACGTGATGTTTGTAAAGCTTGAAACTGCAAAGATGCTTCATTTTGGGGATAAACTCTATTGGTCTTCTGGTTTTGTCTTTCATTTTAGCAATCACTCAATTTCAATATAGTCTATGCAGTATTATCATGATCACCATTGGGTCTACAAATGTTGTCACGAGGACAGTCACAGACAGAAATGTTCTAATTTTTCTGAAAAAAACTGTTTCCAACATTCTTGTCAAAGATTCTTCGTGTTTCTAACGCCTTGATTGAGCAACGAGGAATGTACGAATTCAGTGTGACCCCTGCAGTTCATTGGCTGCTGCTCGAACTTTTTAGTTTTCTCTGGGTTCATTCTTGATTGTCGGATTACAGACAACGCTTGAGTCCGAACAGAATAGGAAAGGTCCATCTAACAGGCATGTGAGGCCCTTTTGAGGAGCACTTCATATGCTCCAACCCTCCAAGAAGAACATTCACTGGTCTGAACCCGGGGCCGATCACTACTGTTGATATTTCTCACCATGGGTTATATTATTCAATTCAATTCAGTTTATTTGTATAGCCCAATTTCATAAATTACAAATTTGTCTCAGAGTGCATAACAATCTGTACACATAGTGTTTTCCTGTGTATGCATATCTGACTTGGATTTCTTGAGAGTCCATACTGGAGTTTGAGCATTTCCATTAAAGCCGACCTTAGAGAAAAACTATTTTATCCACACGCAATGACTCTACGTGTAATTGGTGGTAGCCCACATTATAATCTTAAATTAAAACGTCACATTTTTGATGGAGTTCAGTAGCATTCTTGTGTTTTTGGGAACAGCTTTTTAAGTAATGTAAACTGACCTTTTTGGCTGGGACTTAATGATGTGTGCAGAAGTCTGTTCAAAATGATAGTGTTTAGTGCTGTTGTCATGTAGCCTTGAGCTATTTCTGTCTTGCTGCGTGGGCCTTAATGGATCGAACATCACAGGCCTGCTGTTTATTAATGCAGCTGGTGTGTCGGAAAACAAGGCTTCATCCATCCATCCACCTACTTACCTTCCTCGACATTTCTGGCCATCCAGACCTCTCAGGTTGGCTGGGACAGGGTATGCTTCTGTCCCCAGATTCAGAATAAAACATCAGTTTCCAGTTTCTGTGCACAATATTTCTGGAACAAACCCAGAAAACCTGATCCAACTCCCAAGTTATCGAAACCTTTCTGCTTCCCACTGCCTTTGGTTTAATCCAATCATTTGGGACTGCTTCCTTCATATCTTGTACTGCACTATAACTAAACTGAATTTGTACTAGTATTAGTAATTTAGTAATAGTGCTCTTTTTAAATCATACGTCTATGTGCCGTTTGATGCATTCTTATGTTTAATGTTTGGTACTTTGAATGGTCTTTGGATGGCCACATGCACTCAGGGTTCCTACGGTCATGGAAAACCTGGAAAAGTCATGGAATTTTAAAATGTTCATTTCCAGGCCTGGAAAAGTCATGGAAAAAACTTAAATCACAAAAGTTTTGGAAAAGTCATGAAAATGTGTTATATTCACTTGTTCATTTACGCCGAGTTTGAAATAATGAATATGTTTTAGAAAGAAAGACTCAAAATATAAGCCGGCGTACGCTCTCATACCAGCGCCGCAATTTTCTTTTTTCCCGCGTTGCAAGTGAACGCACCTTAACCGGAAAGTTCGATGGCCATAGCTCGGGAAGCAAATGTTTATTCTTTAAATGAAATATTGTCTCTAATACATTTGTTTCATTAAATGTATACTGTATGCTTTGGAATTCACATTGTTTGAATACTAAATATTCTCACTTTTCATGTATAAACCGAGATTTTAGTTTGGTCATGGAAATTTGGTTTACATTCATGGAAAAGTCATGGAAATCCATCGGTCAACATGTGTAAGAACCCTGTGCACTGCTGTTGGCTTATTGTCTGATTGGGCCACCGGGGGGCATCAAACATTAGCTTAAGTTCCCTGACACTTTCTTTTCTCTGTCCGTCACCTTCTTGTCTCCTCTCAGGAGTCTCTTCAGCAACAGCACCTGATGGGAGTTGTATCTCAGTCTGGGACGGGCACCCCCGCCTCCTTGGCCACACCACCTACTACAGTTCACCCTGTGCGCCAGTCGTCCATGGCTCAGGCACAACACCTCAAGTCACAGCGGTCTATCAACGCCTCAGCCACCGCCACGCCTCCAAAGGTTCGCCCGCAGAGCAGGAACCTCCTCCTCGACTCTTCTGACCCAAACTACAGCGGCAGTCAGTCCAAATCGCGCCATTCTCAACATCAACATCAGCATCAACTGCAACTGCAACAGCAACTGCAACAGCAGCTTCAACTGCAACTACAACAGCAACAGCAACAGCAGCTGCAACAACAACAACAACAGCAACAGCAACAACTGCATCAACAGCAACATCAGCAGCATCAGCTGCAACATCAGCAGCAGCAGCAACAGGAGGCGCAGCTGTCGGTGACAGACAGTCCTGCTCCCGGACTCCCGTACCAGACGAGCTCCGCCAAAGAGAACCAGGGCACTCAGGCAACGGCAGAGGAGTCAACAGACACGCCCACAAAAAGCACCAAGAAGTCTCTACAGACGCAACTGCAGCCGCCGCCGCAGCACCTGCTCAAACCAGGCAGTAAACAGGTCAATCTACCTATAGTCTCTTCATTTAAAAACGGTCCAGCCTGAATGAGCCATTCTGCTGTTTTCCAGGCATTTCTATTATGAAGACACGAGTTTGAAGCATGACCGACGTGTGTTGATGTTGTTTCAGGGTTCCCAGTCGACCTTGAACGCCCCGGCCCTCAATGAGCGGACAGTGGCGTGGGTGTCCAACATGCCACATCTCTCTGCTGACATCGAGAGCCTGCGGCCAGACCGGGAGGGTCAGCTGAAAGAGTACTCCAAGAGCATGGATGAGTCACGACTAGAGAGGGTCAGCCATTTTTCATTTACTCCCTTTTTTAATGAAGTTAACGCACTTGCTTACTGTGAGTACTTTATATTACTTTTGAAATGATAAAAAATATCATCTGGACAGTTGACCTACAACATGAAGAAACTCTTCTTGACTTGCATTCAGAGCTCTTTAGTTTCAGTACATAGACCTCCATAAGCTTTCTTTACAAAACAACGGGAGAGAATGTCTTAAATAGGTGGTTAGATCCACGTAGACCAATCAGGTCACACTAGACAATGACGTCACTGAATAATGAATATTGCATCATGCCACCTAAGGCCTAGAATATCAACATGAAAACATACACATCATTTCAGATAGTTTAAAATAGACATAATGCCAGACCAAGATAAATGCAATGAAATTCAGAAATGGTTTGCGATCGACAAATATGTCTTCTAGATCTAGAATATATATATATATATATATATATATATATATATATATATATATATATATATATATATATATATATACAATCAACTAGCTAATGAAGACAACATTATTTATATTACATTCAATTTTGCTGAGTGTAATCTATTTGGGATGACTACATAACTAACAATACATCAGAAAAATAACCTATATCCCGACATTACATTGAGATGTAGCTCACCAGTCAAATGAAGTGAAACACAGTCTAAATCACAGCTATAACATAATCATACATGAGTTGCGTTATGGTGGCTATTTTTCTAGGATGAATAACTTCCACATTCTTGCCATTATTAATAACTCATGTCTAGAATCAAAATGTGTGAATCAAGCCGCAGCGCCGTGTCATTCCTGCAGCGATGACACAGGTGAAGTGACTCCATTTTGTATTTCAGGTGAAAGAGTACGAAGAAGAAATACATTCCTTGAAGGAGCGGCTGAAGATGTCTCATCGGAAGCTTGAAGAATATGAGCATAGACTCGTGTCGCAGGAACAGCAGACGAGCAAGATATTAATGCAGTACCAGAACCGCCTGGACGACAGCGAGCGCCGGCTGGAGCAGCAGCAAGTGGAGAAGGACTCTCAAATCAAAGGCATCATCAACAGGTGACTAGTGCTCAGGTTGAACTACAGCTGGCAGAAGAGAGGCTGTGCCAATGACCGCTCGGCTTCCTCTATCCACACACATTTATACCAACTTCATAAAGTCGGAAATATATACATATACAGTGGGGGAAAAAAGTATTTAGTCAGCCACCAATTGTGCAAGTTCTCCCACTTAAAAAGATGAGAGAGGCCTGTAATTTTCATCATATTTAGAACTCAACTATGAGAGACAACATGATGAAAAACCGAGGAATTTACCAATAAATTCTTTAAAAATCAGACAAAGTTATTTTCTGGATTTCTTTTCCTCATGTTGTCTCTCATAGTTGAGGTCTACCTATGATGAAAATTACAGGCCTCTCTCATTTTTTTAAGTGGGAGAACTTTCACAATTGGTGACTGACTAAATACTTTTTTTCCCCACTGTATATATACATTTGAGTGAAGTGAAAAGATTGAAGTATAGCATGTTATGGATTTCAGCTGGATGTTAGAGGGCTGCAACAAAACACACCTGCAAGGTTAAATGTATAAAAAGGAAAGGTGGTTAGATGTGGTGACGAGCTTTACGAGTTATTTATTTGCCTCCATTTAAAGACGTGTTTTCGGTCTGCTGTATAAATAGTCAGACACACACTGTGCTCACTGGAGGAAGATGTAGCGAATAGCAATTACTTTCGGAACGTCACAAAAACATGATTGATGGCAGAATAAGTAGGATTTGTTTGTTGCCGTTTATAAATACAACATTCAAAGTTGGCCCATCCTCCCTGGCTCAATGTCGCCAGAAGGTCACACTCCCCTGAACACACAGCAGCAGCAGTTCAAGAGCGGTGGAGCTGACTTTGAGCTTTGTCTGCTTGGTGTTTTTCGAGTTGATATATTTGCGTTTTTTCGGCGCTGTGTCCATGATTTGTGTAGCTTCCTCTTGGATGGGTGCTTACAATCTGAAAGCTGCTCGCTGTGCTCTTATGGAATCCAGCCCTCATAGCGTGCGTCGTGTGGCTGGAGGCGACACACCCAGCTATCAGAACATGATGCCAAGAAATGTCCCGAACATAGCAGACCTAAAAGAAAAGAGAGGGGCAGGCAGAGGGGCTCTGCACATACAGCCTGCCACACACCTCTAGCGGCTCATTGCAAGGCATTGCTGTTGTAGTACATCGTTTTGAATCCTACTCATTTTGCCAAATATAACTTATGTTGTATGTATTTTTAAAGAAATGGTTCTACATTTTTAAGCAATACTCTTATTTGCCAAACCGCTCTGATATTTGTGCTAGAACCAAGAGGAATTAAGCATAGCTGGGCTTAAAGACATAAAGCAGGAGCAGACAGCTCTCCTGGCTCCTCCTCCTCTAGCCTCAGACCTAAAGGTACTCCCTGGAGTTTGTGTTTGTCATTTGATTAAGTATATATTGACATAACGCAATGCATTTTGGCATTCATGTGCGTTTATTTCTAGCTGTTTTGGTACGCATCTTTGGAAGACGTAACATTTTTGGAAGAAATTTAGAAGCTGCAAAAATATCGTTGCACTTTCCTTTTTATTGATACACCAAACGTTTGACCCCAGCCAAGTGCAACATAGTACAATGCAAACAGACTGCGCACATGAACCATGGGAATATAAGTGACAAAAAATGGTGCCAGACTAAAACACAAGATCTGTGTGGAGCTATGACCAGAAGGTAACGTTCCTCAAATACATAAAACAAACAATGAATGGAAACACACTTTGATTCACATTTCCAGAAATATTAGCTCTTAATGCTGCTCCAAATGGAGACACAAAGGACCATCAACACACTTTCCCCTCGCAGTAGTACTAGTGAGAAACTCCACAGCGTACCTTTAATGCACAGAAAAGAGTGGTATCGATCTTTTCATCCAGCTCTCGGAGAGAAAGCAAATACGTGGATGTTACAAAATGTAGAACTATTCCTTTAAATGTAGCTCATTTAAATATCACAACTGATACCAAAAGGCATACCCAGTAGGCTCATACTTTAATATGAAACACTTCACTAGGTTGGTTTTCAATTCATTTCAATAACTTGATGACATGGACAGAAGAAAGAAACAGACTAATTCTGATTGTGGCTTAATGTACTTAAAGGAAATGTTTCTTACGACAAAGTAGGATTCCTATCCAATGAAACGCTCATGGAATTTATTCCTATAAGCCAAAGTGTTTTATATAGTGAGTATACAGCGCTCACATCTCACTTCATTTGGTAGAAAACCTCCTTGAGTTGAATGAAACATTTCCTCTGAGTACAGATACATTGGATGGGTGCACACTAAACTATCCCGCATGCACTAATTTCACAAGTTGTGTATCTGAACCGCTGAATTTGAACTGCCAGAATTATTCTGACCACAGTTCAAAGTCAGCTTCAGGAAGCTCTGAGGATAGCTGAATGCACCCAGAAAAATGTCCAGACCTTAATATCATCATATGGCTATATAATCCGACAGTAAATCTGAAAAAACACCGGCTTCATAATTTTATTTGTGTCTATTCCCCTGTTGTCAGACTCATGGCTGTGGAGGATGAGATGAGAGTGGGTGCCATTCCTGATATTAAGCCTCGAATCCTCACAGACCAGGTTTGTGCCTGTGTCTACATCTTTTATCATCCCTATTTGCTAAACCGGTCATGTCCTAAAACCGCTTGCATCATTCTTACATCACATTCAGTGCATTTGCCAAAGCCAGAAAAGTGTGCAGCTGTCAAACACTTCACCTTTACCCATCTTTCAAAAGTACGTTTGTCACATCTGAAAAAAAACGTGTCACCATGAAACTGCATCGGAGGGGGATACAGCGCTTATCCTGAAAACTAACGGCTCGATGGAGCTTACGTTTACGTGCAGAGGTTAATCTAGTTCTGTGAAGGAGCAGCAAATCGTCAGCACTGAAACTGGATATAATATACCACAAAAAGATTATTACTAATATACCACGGAACGCATCCAACGTCAGAAAACCTCGACTCACCGGCGCGTCATAGTAATTCTGCAGGGCTCAGAGTCGTGAACGCACCTTGTGGGCTGGATTGTGACGCAGGAAAATAGGCTGTGTGCCTGTGTGCGTGTGTCTGTGTGCGTCTGTGTCGCTTTAACTCCAAAATAACCCAGGAGAAACCACATTTGCTGTCGTGGAAATACACAATGTCAGTCTTTCAGTGGTGAATATCAAGAGTAAGTAGACAGAATTGCCCCCCGTGGAAAATTCAGGGCGAAAAATAATATTTTCTCCACTGCTGTGAGATTGTTATTGTTTTCACAAATAGGAATGCGTGATGAGAATTGACATCCAAACTCTGCGGCTCAATTCAGAGTGTATCAGTTTGCAAGCCGTCCTTTTTCGCCTCAAACTATAGTCACAGCTGTAAAAGCATCTCTCATGGTTTCAGTTAATGGATTCACAGTCAAAATAAGTGGAGAGAAATGCTCGTCTTTAGGAGTCGGAGAGGGTTGTTCATTACTCTATCTGAATGTGAACAGTTCATTTTCTTTCCATGGATAGAAAATAGAAGGTAAAGGAACAATGCAGCATTTTAAGAAACACGTCTAATTTGTTCTCTTGCCAAGCGTTGTATAAGAAGATCAATACATGCGCCGGTTAGCTTAGCTTAGCACGAAGGCTGGACACAGCAGCAGGCATGTCCTGAGGTCCAAAAAATACGCGATCAAATAATACCCCAAAGCGTAATTTTTTACACTTAGGTTTTTGTATGGTTTGCTAAAACAAAATATCATGTGTGTGCTGCGAGTGGTGGTAAGCAACATTTAGTAGCCTATCTGTTTTTGAGGCTAAGCCTGGACTTACGTCTGCAGCTCAGCTGAGAATTCTCAAACTTCTGGCACCAATGTTTAATTGTTTTTTATTCAGTGATAAATTGTATTTAACTGCTGTAAAATCCGTTATTAATATTGGTATTATTATCATTATTACAGAGCTACCAACTCTCACAGTTTCGCCGTGTGACACACGCTTTTGCGTGTTTTCCCACGCTCTCACGCCACACAAACAATTTCTCGCGGCAAAAGAAATTCTGATTTGGGCCAAAGCGGGTTGGTTTCCAGTTAAGCTGCCCACATAGCATTTCTCTTTTTATTTGCAGGCCTAGGAAAAGGACCCTTTCAAAAAATGTCCAAACAATACTTTGAACAAGTAAGATGTATTCTAGAGAATTTAATATAATGACAGGACATTTGTGCAATAGAATTAGGCATGTTTTTGTAAATGAGAGTAGTTATTAAAAAAACTTTTAATTCTTTAAGGTAGCAAAGATGCCTCGTAAAAGACATTTGCCAGGCCAGAATGCAAGTACAACATGGGCCAAATTAATTCAAATTTACTGATATTTGAGCCACCACCGCGTGTGGCTGCGTGCGCGGCAACATTTTAGTCACCCCCGACAAAATCTCACTCCAAGGTTTTTTGAAAAGTTGGCAGCTCTGTTATTACTATGCAGTTGATCTGATGTGTTTGGGGCACATTCAGTAACAACAATACACTTTTTGTCAGCCAGAGAGAATTGGGGAAACTTTATAAACTTTGGGAAACGACAAACTCTTAATTATTTGTCGCCTCTTGTAAATTAGGCAAATATTACATTACATTACATGTCATTTAGCAGATGCTTTTATCCAAAGCGACTTACAATAAGTGCATTTCAACCTAGAGTACAAACTAAGAACAACAAGATAAGAAATATAATACATTATTCCAGATTTTTAAAAGTCAGTTTGTCCTGGTGTGTGGCGGCATCGCCTTGTTGGCTGACATTACCCCGTGTCACGGAGTTAGCTGTAACTGAACTCATAACTCACGCTCTGCTTATATGTTCACGTAACGTGGAACTCTTCACACATTACACACGTTGTCCTCCTGGCTCGGCCCAGAGTTTGTGCCACTGCTTTCTTTGACCAGTAAACTAAGTTTTTCTACATATGTTCCTGTCAACCATCTCTGAATTGTCTCATCTTGCCTCCATTCTTTTTCACATTTAAAGTGTAGAAATATTCAGGGCAAAAAAAATATCTCCAGAGCCGAATGCCCCGGCCAGGCGGCACCACTTTGCCGTGTTTCCAGTCGTTATGCGACGCTGATACAGACATGAATCATATTTTAGAGAGGGATCCTCTCTAACTCTCGTAAAGATCGATTCCTTCAAACGTAAGTATGCTGTAAACAGAGTAAGTAGTTATTTCATCTGTTTTCTCTCCCTCCGGTCTGTCAACCAGGTCTATGGACATCCAGGATCCTGACTGCCAATACCAAAGTGACCAGAGTTCATGAAGGTCACTCGACTGTAAGAAGATTCAGATCCGACAAAACCCCCTGAAGAGAAGCTCTGCAGTGGATCCAGCAGGACCACTGGAGGCTTCGTCTCACGGCGTTCTTTAAAAAACTTTGCACATATTCAAACTTTGCCTGTACCAGAACTTGACAATCAGTTTAGCGTGAAGACTAACGTGTGCAGTGAATTGTCTGCACACGATGACTGAAATATAAGCCAGTGCCACAACGATGGCAATACTGTACCTAATGACTTTCTTTATTTAATAGGAAAAATTAGAAGAGATGCGTAAAGCACTGGGGATGAAGAAGGATTCATGACTCCCCCCCCCACCGCTACAAGCAGCACACTTGCTTCTCACTTCAGTGGCTGCAGACGGAATTTAGAAAAGGCTTTAATAAGCACAGTATCCCCTCATGGTGACCCGTGACAGGCAACAAGCTTGTTAATCCGTCGATCAGTTGCCATCTATGATCCTCAGAAGAAGGGGCCCAAGCAAAGACCTATATTACTGTTTGATTCTGATTCAATCATTTAGTAACATATGCACAACTCATACTAAAGGTGGTTATCATTATGATTTTGCATCCTTTCTAGTACAGCCATCGATCTGAATAGATGCCAAATGTATCCTACAATCAACTAACTGCTTTAAACACAATCTAACCCTTCTGGTTGGTAACCACAGTGTAAAGCCAGAACTAGTCTGTCTTTCAATGTATAGAAGAAGTACTTCTTAAGCTACTAAACCTTTTTAAAAATGGAAATACTTTATAAATAATCTGACATTATAATGTGTTTTGTTTACTTTGTAATAATAATATTAATCATGATAAAAACTATATATGACATTTAAAAACAGTGATACAAAGTGCTTCGTAAAAAAGACCCGACACGAAAGAAGAAACGACTGAAAATGAAAGAGAGCATTGATTTGAATGTCGTCTGTGTCTCAGGAGGAGACTTGTCAAGTCTGAGACGATGATATCTCAGCTTGGGTTTGGAGACTCCAAATGTGCAACACAACAGACTTGAGCATTAACCAATCAATGAAAAGATGCTATTAGTTGCATTATGGGAAATCAGGGTCCTTTAACTAAACGGAAGTGCAATACTACTTCATTGGAGTTGCCCCTCCCCCTTTTAGGGAAAACAACCCATACTATAGCTATTTTAGAGGAAAGTTATGTTAGTGGAAAAATCTGAAAGATGATAGTGAGAGCTGCAGTTTCTCAAGCCTCAAAAGTATCAATCAGAGAAAGAAATCATGGCTTTCACTAGTAATCTTTTTGCCTTTTTAGGTTTTGTTGTCCAGCACTTTGTAACATTGGCTTGAAAAGTGCTGTTTAAATAATTTTTTGATAAATATGATTCTAAACATTATGTGCAACTGGAAACAACTCATATTATAGCAAGTAGTGAATTATTCATCTGTTGTGTTTAATGTTTCTGAAGCATAGATGTGCAACAGTTCTGCATGTGCTTTTTAAATGCCAGGAAGAGTAATTCGATTCGTTGTCAGATATTATTCTAATGTACAAAAAAAGAAAACCTTTGACATGGCTTTCTTATTGGAAGGCGTCTTTTTATATCCAACCTGCTGACTCTTTCATATTTTTTTCCAAAAGAGAGTGGCGTTCAGCCTTTTGCATTCTACAACATCAAAGTACAGAGAGAAATGACCAGAAATAAAAAAGACAGGAGTGACGGGGAAAACAAAAAAACAATAAAGAGTTTCCAAGCAGGGATATGTAGTATATGTGCATACAGTTGGACTGCCTTACAGTCTGTGCCACAGGGCCCAAAATAACAATGCCAATACAACAACAAAAAAACTTGTAAACTTTGTATATTAAATGTCCTATTTTGTAGTCAGGTGATGAATTAATAAGCAGTGTGTTGGTTAACTCTGTATGTTAGTCAGAATAATTTATATCACAAAGTTCATGGTTGCTATCATTTATCTTAACCTCTTGCCTTTAAAAAAGATACAAAGGTTTATGTTTATGTTACCAGAAATGTATAAAATAGCTTAATGTATATCTATTCTTATATGTAAAATGTATTCAAATCAAGGGTAGGCCTTCAGGCATGTTTAACGTGTGGTAAAAACTGATTCTTATGGTATTAACTCTTAATGCTGCAATCCAGAGCTATAGTGCTATGATGAGTCCGAGTTCACGGGATGAGAGCTGAATAAATTCCGAGCAAAGCACATTTCTGTCCTGTGGAAAAATGAGAGATGTTCCGGAAGCATCTCGCTTGTGTTTGTGGAACCAAAATAGCAGTGGTGCTTTCAACAATACTGGATTGCAGTTTTAAGTTATCTTTGGAAAATGTGCGTTTTATTTATTTGGCCTGCATTGCAATACAGTATTTTGAAATGTTAAACTGCACATCTGTTTTCATTCTCTGAGAAGCTGCAGTCCATAAACTGGCAGATGTTTATAAAGACCTACAAATCTATGATATTCCCATGTATTCTTGAAACATTCATTGTGTTCGCTGCAGTGGTACAGTCTGCTACCTCTGACATCCTTATGCCACAACCTGAGAGGAGACTTTTCATTCAGAGAATATCAAAAATGTTATCATTTTAATATAATTTTTCCTGGTTGCTGGTTCATTACTATTTGAGGATTTTATATGTGTAACTTTTGCCATTTCTGAAGTCTGTCCTGTTTACTATTGTATTAAGTGCCATTACCATAATACTCATGCACACCTCCTTTACAGGATGAGATCGATTGTGTTCCAGGTATTCGTCAGACTCTCAGGAACACAGAGGTATTGCTAGCAAGAACTTTTGATATCTTCGACGCCAAATGCACAAAAGTATTGACAAAATTGTTTTGGCATTTGGCGAGTAAAGCAAAATACAATTCAAAAAGAACATTGAATGAGGCGTCAGTGCTAAGGCAACTACACAGCTTTTATATTTGCTTGGTTCCTGGCCGACATCTCATCCATATAAATGGTTTAATTAAACACCTTCTCTTGTATTATTTGTTCCATAAAAAGGGAAGCTGAGTTTGGATTCTTGGCCCAAATGAAAAACGTGACAAATGATCCAGCGTAAAGCTTAGATAAAGCTTGGTGAGGAATATTATTGAAGTTACTGGTGAATAAGTGCTTTATGTTTACAGAATAAAGAGATTTTGGAAGATGTATGAACCTTTGCTGCCCCAGGGGAGAGTGAACTCCACTTTGCTGCAGCTGAAGCAGGACCTAATAAATGAGATATCTTGTATATTTTGAATAAGGATATTTAACACTCATCAGCCTATTTAGTCTAAAATGGATGTATATCATAATAGAATGAAACACATATTTTTCTTGGCAGCTATTATTCTGCACAATTAATCTACTGTGTCACAAATATATCGTGGGATTTCTGACTTGAATTGGGCCTACTGGATGTAATACCTTAATTTACTTGACATGTCTTTGAAGTAAGCCATGCCCCCATGGATAAGCCATACCCTCCAGTCCCCTGATGTTGTTTGGTGGATGTTTAATGTTGGTAGTTTTATTTATTACGGTAGTTATGTAGGTATGATTGCGCTTGTAATTGTTATTATTATTAGTGTAAGTTTCTTTGATTGATATGATTTGTTTTGTTTGAACTAAGGGAATGTATTCATTTTTCAGGTGATTTTTCCGAGTGATTTAAATAAACTTAATAAATCCCGAAATGAAGATCTTTCATTTTAAGTATCCAAAAGAAAAACATAAGCATTTTTAGGAAAAGGACAGAAAGGATAATATGTGTGGTACTTTAGAGCCGTAATTGTGTCATACTATATGATTCTTCTGTGATATTGTTGTCATACTATAATATGTTTTTTTAAACACACTATACTGACTTTTTTTCAACATACTAAATTATGACTTTAAAAAAACGTTTTTCAACGTACAATACTTAATGATAATAAAATATTCCACCTCCCATACACTAGGTGTCCCTGTTGCTGTGCATGTGGTTTTCTGTTGCAGGTGCTGATGGAGGGTCATCAGCTGTATGAGACTCACATGTGCAGGAGGTGTGTATGTGTGAAACATTTAACTACTCCTTCATTCAGCTGCCCTGTCTCTCGGGGGGAAATCCTTCCTTTCTTTTTTTGGTACATACTAAACATATGACCTATATCTAACTTTACATACTTTAGAAAGTAGCCATTAATGAACTGTGTGATTTTCTACATAACAATGACCTATTTGAGAATTTTCGAGAAAATGACAAATGACCTTCTACTTGCATCAGACAACGGACCCGTCTCTACGTGTCTTGTAAGGGTTAGGCTGTATTATCAGATGCTCCAATGAGTCTCTTCCAGAAAATAGAAAAATAAGTTATTTCTCCCGTGTTAGCTGCACTGGCACCCAGAACAATCCAGAGTTACATTTTAAATGATAGTATATACTGTCGAGACTAATCTATTTGAAAAGTATGTTGACATAACTTCTATTATTCTGTGGTGACGCTGTATGAATTGTCATTAAATTATTTTTATTGCATCGTAAAATATGACTTTTTATGATATTCTATTAAATTGTATTGTTAATGGCATACTTTTTTATTACTCTATGACATTTATATTTACAAAACAAAATCCTAATAACACAATTACCATCACTTATTATTTTGCTCTGGTGTAGATAGCTATTGTATCCACACCACCAGCACTTGAACCACATCACTATATCATAATCTGGTATTTTTCCCCCACTTGGTCTTCTATATTTTGACTTTATTATTATTCTATACAGCTTAAATTGGTTTTATAAACACTTTGTTTGTTTTATTTTTATATTTTGCTTTTCTCTATACGTCTGTACCCATTGCTGTGCTTGTGCTAAAGTTAATGTGTGGAATTGGTTTTGAGCTTCTTTCAGTTTTAACACCGTCTTGTGTGTTCACGGATCACAGAAGGCAGAAGAAGCAGCAGATGAGGAATTTCCATAATATTACTCATACAATATATTTTAATTTCAATTTTAAATCATCGATGTGACAGTTTGGAGTCAACACAAATAATCAGATTTGATATATAAATCCACAAAACTACAGCTATGCACAAGAATGTCAGCACTTCAACAATTTAGCTGTGAGAAATAACAATTTAGTCACGTAAAGCTTTTTGAATAGCAAATAAATGTACACACTCACACGTATACTCACACGTATAGATACACAGATAGACTTGTGAAAGCTTTATTGCACATGGAGGAAGGGCACACTTGATGTGGGTCTGTGTGACATGCAAAAACACAATGGCATACAATGCACAGGTTAGAACAATTATATTTATTAATTTATATTCAAATAAATGACACAAGCGTGTTTATACCTGGACAAGACAACCGCAATAAATACAGTGCAATTGTTCTAAACTGCAGTAGACATTCATATATGAATTTTTTCAATAAGATAACAATAAGAAGCATTGAAGAAGAAAGTGAGTAGTCTTGGGACATATTTTTAGTGAATCAGTGCATACATTTTCCGAAGTTGAAAGTTTTATTATGCCTTCCCTATACAAGCTACAAGTTGTCCAGCCCATTCAGAAAGGTACAACTGCAAAACACAAGACCAACAACAGCTTGAGTGTGTTTAAGATCCAGCTTATTCACAATATATCTAAATTATACATGCTTTAAATCATTACAGAATCAAAGCACGCTATCCAAACCCTTAAAATAAAACACTGTATCCGTGTTACGTAGAAGGTAAAGGTGTAAAGAATGTGGTCATTGCGTTGTGATTTTACAGGGTGCACACCTCTGTTGGAAGTGTTGTCAGGGGTTCATATCTCCTTGAGTCACTTTGGATCGTCTCACTGTAGATGTTATTGAGTGGAATGGCCATCTGTCCAGTATGTCCAGACCCCTCCTCAGAATTAATGCCGTAGGGCATCTTGGACATGATAGCCATGCTCAATTTGAAGAGCACGTTATGGAGAGCCACGCGGTATTCTTTCCTCACCAGACAGTAGATAACAGGGTTGAAGCAGCTGCTGGTGAAAGCCAAGCAGTTGGCCACAGGGAAAAAGTATGTTTGAGCCAAATAGAACGAGGGGCTGATATCAACGATGTCAAGTTGGATCATGACACCCCAAAGTGAGAGGATATTGTAGGGGAACCAGCAGGCACAGAATGACAGCACCACCACCGCCACAGACTTTGAAATGCCGGCCTTTCGCAGAGAGTTGCTGCCCTTCAAATTATGTCGACAGAGAAAACGCATCAGGAGCAGGTAGGAGAGGATAATAATAGCGTACGGCAGCAGAAATCCCAGAACCACTCGCAGGAGATGGTTTATCCCAAGCCAGGCTGTACCATCTGGGAAACGGAGGAGGCATGCTGTGTCGTTGCCACTGCCCACATGTTTCAGGTCTGCAAACACAGCTCGGGGGGCTGCAGCGATGAGTGCTGAGGCCCAGATGAAAGCGGTGGCCACTGGAGAAGTGCAAGATCTACTACACAGGGAGGCGGTGGGTTTGAGAGCAGTAGCCACGTAACAGTACCGGGTCAAACTCATAGCTGTGAGGAAAAAGCAGCTTGCGTATACATTGAGCCCAGTGAGCAGGGACACAGCCTTGCATGTGGCCGCGCCGAAAGGCCAGCTGTAGTCCATCGCAATGTCTACGGCCCAAAAAGGCAAGACCAGAGAGAACAGCAAGTGAGCCAAAGCTAAGTTGAACACAAAGAAGTTGATGGTGCCGGTGGTGATGGTGTGAGTCGAATACAGGAGGAACATCACGAGCAGGTTCCCCAACGCCCCTGCTGTAGCCACAACAAAGTACACCACGGAGATGACTATTCTTAGCCAGGGGGCTCCATCATCATCAAAAAGCGCCATCCCATTGTCGAAGCTCGCGTTGTGGAAAAATAGACGGGAGTTATTACATAATAGACTACCATTGCAACCATTCAGGATACTGTTGAAGATCTCAAGAAGCCTGAAATCAGTGTTTGACATTTTTAAAACTGAGGGAAATCCTGTTGAGGGTTCAGGATGTCAAGCTATTGTTTGAAATGGCCGTTCTCCTCGTGCGAGTACCAAACTGTCGATTAGCTAACAGACAGTTATCCCTGAAAGGAAAGAGGAAATGATTATGACATAATAGGCGCTGCAGTTTATGAGTAAATAAGTACATTAGCCTTGTGAGATAAACAAATTAGACGTAAGTGTTACCCACAGAGTTAGATAATCCAATTTGGATATAAAAATGTTTCACTTCTTTGAGAGGAAACATGAATACATATATGAAGTCATTCAATAAATCTCACCTGTTGAAGTGTAAAAGAACGTCATGAGCCCTACATGAGTTTTTATCATGAAATAGTATACATAATAAAATCCACATATCATTCATATGTCATATAACAAATATATTTTCTGAATGAAAACATGTTATTTATGGCAGCAAAATGATTGGTAAAAGTAAAGGGTTCAAAACTGGGTTTAAAATCCTTTTATTTAACATGAATTACTTAATTCTCTCATATTATTGTCAGTATTTTTTAATCATCAACAATCTGAAGCTGTTAAATCTGAGGCTGAGACCTGAGACGGTTAACTCCAAAGACAAGAATACATTTGGGAACAAGATGTGCTTGAGGCAATAGGTGTAGCTCAGGGGTATGTTCCTCCTTTGGACTAAAATTCAAGTTTCCATTTATTACTTAACTTGTGATTGATTAAAAGTTAAATAAACAACCACATCTAAATAGCCAAGTGTAATGTGCTTTGCCCCAAGAGTTTTCTTTTGGATAACTGTTAAATAAATAACTCTAACATATAACACAGAAAAGTAAATATATAGAATACGTGCCTGTTTAAACTAAAATCTACTTCCACATTTGTCATATATGTATATCTCTATATATTCTCAGCTATATGGAAGAAATGTAATCTTACCTGGTAAAGAAAGGAAATCTTCAGGGTGCACCAGTTTGTTTTCTTGAAGTCACCAGCTCTACTGCAGAACATGGGCAAACGACCACAACAACATGGTGCATGTCACCCACCCTGAATTCATGCTCCACCCCATCACCATTTCCTCTCTGCAAGTGGAAGACAAAGTTTAAAAAAATACATATAACAAACTCCAACATAGAGCAAAATACCCAAAAGAGAATCAACTGATGTTTGATTACAGACACATGGATACTTTTTGGGGTTTCTTCAATTTAGATGTTTTTTTACTCATTTGATCATAATGTTATTACATATGTTTAATAAAGATAAACACTCCTTTTTTACATTATTGTTGTAAAGTTTTATATTCTAGTAATGCATCATGCAATTGAAGATTAAACACATACTCAAGCCAATAATGTAATATTTAAATTCTTACCTTTTTTTGACACCAGGCAGCATACAATGTCCACATCACAGTCGTCATGGTCTGAAATCAGTGTGTGCAGCATTGTATTGCACTTTGACCTTATTATTCCTTATTATAACTCATATCTGTGTTGGGTTTGGCTTTTTTGACTGATTTTAGTTATTTGTGAAGCACTTTGGAACATTTTTAAGTGTTAGACGACAAAATGAATAAGCGATAACGAGGCCATTTGGGTGTTCTCCACCAGTGTTTTGATACATTTTGTAAAGGAAAAAAAGATGTTGAATGTAAAGAGGTACACATGAAACACCAAACTATGGTTTACATGTTGTACTATGGTGTCATTTGCAAGTGCCTTTATCATTTCAAGTGTTGATTGCAAAAATAAATTTGAACTTGGGTAAATTATTTCATAATATTATTATTATGGTGTCATTTGCAAGTGCCTTTATCATTTCAAGTGTTGATTGCAAAAAGAAATTTTAACTTGGGTCAATTATTTCATCTGTTATGTTTTCCAGCGGAACATGAGAGTTTTTCACGTTGTCTCAAAAACATATTATTTAGTCTTAACTAAAACATAAAGTCCTTTTCAGGATCCGTCAGGAAAGGTGACAACAATTTCAACATTCACACATATTGTTTACTATTATTTCCGTTTGCATTAATTAAAAAGAGCAAGTACACTTCTTTATCCAGAGTAAACATTTCACACTAGAGGGTTGAATTAGGCTTTCTAGGTCTTCGCACATGTAGAGACTGCAGGTAACAACGTGGGCAACACGTTGATGGTGATGATGCAGAAAAAAAGTGCATCAAAGCCAATTTTCTTTTTTCTATTTATATCTGGGGCGTTGCTACAAGATTAGATTGAGCTGCAGAGATGACTCTTAATTATAATTCGTTGATAGTGGAAAGAACATCAGCAGTGAATTACTAAATTAAATTAGCTTGGAATAGGCGGAGAGTGGGGAAGTTGATTAATGCCGACATGTCAAAACTGAGCCATTTTCATATTCTAGCTGAACAAACCATGCAGCTCCCAAGTGTTTATTGGCAACAATGTGCTACAGAAACCACCCGATCATTCCAACCTGTATATGTTCCTCTGTTGCACAGCTTTGCGTTGGTCTTTGTTGCATCTACGAACCGGACGATTAATTATGGCCTCATATGAGAGAGGAAGAGATATTGTTCCTGCGTTTCTTTTTTATTTTACATTGTGTTTTTGAAGAAGATCATTTTGGCTTTTCCCTCTCATTCACCCTGTTTATAAGTAACTGGATACACTACTTGTACAATCAATCAATAACACTTGTATTTCAGAATCAAGGTCCAGACAGTACAAAACATAAAATAAAAAAGAATCTTACAAAATCACACGTAAAATACATACACAAATATCTATAACATATATGTTATAACCTGCAACTATAAGCACTAACACAGAACACACAAGTCAGGAGATAGCTAGCTTAGCTTAGCAGAAAGAGTGCAAACAGATCTTTAAAAGTAATTAATTAGCGAGTCATATCTCATATGCTTAATTCTTTAAAAAACTGGAGCGTTAAAATTATAACTTGTGGTTAAAAGGATGTAATTCTGTGTGGGACTTCCTAGAGCCCTATCGTCATTGCGACGTTGCCATTAACACACACACACACATAATATATATATATATATATATATATATATATATATATATATATATATATATATATATATACACAATTGTAGAGTGATAATATATATTGAATTTAGTATGATAACTGAGTCCGGTCTAAATCTGCAAGTTATATGCTGGAAAAAGACACCTAAAAATGTATACAAAATATAGGAACGCTATTTCTTTATGGTTCAAGTAAGTGCATGTTAAATCACTAAATTAAAAATATTTTTTTACCCCTGCTTTTAAAAGGGCAAATGCAAATTAGTGATACAAAGGCCAATCACGAGAACTACACCATATTTTATTTCTCTGACAACAATCAACCAAGAAGGTTAAAAAAACGAATCTAAATGTAAAATAAAGACACATAATATAATTAAATATGTGAATTGAAACAGTGGTGTCATACATATATGATGTTGCCAGCATAAATAGAGCTGGTCAGATATCTCTCCTCTGAATCCACTGTTAAACGGATTCATGCTGCATTGCTAAGCATGCCAGCTGAGCTGTGCCCGGGAATGAGGGAGCTCTGTGAGGATGGGGTCGATGTGTTGGAGTGATGGGGCTTTGTCGCCACCCGTTGTAGACACGAGAGTACAGCGCTTCACCGGGGCAGCACGAGGAGGCGGCTGCTGGCCTTCTTTAGACGTGTGCCCTCTGGTGACACATGTCTGACTTCACAACAAACAGCCCGAGCCCATCCGCGGCTGTACTGGGGAGAAACGATAATGCGTCACACACACAAAGGCTTTCTTTTGTAAAATATACAGGTAAATTACATCTGAAATAAAAAAAAGCAGAATCTCGGACCAGTTCTACCTGCAGTTCAACATATTTGCAACAGAGACTTTGTTTGCTGCTGCTGTTGTTGTTGTTTATTATTATGTTTTAACACCAACATACAAGGTATAGTAGTAAATGCTCTGCAGCTTAATCCATCATAATAAATCATACATTTGTTGATTAATTAAAAAAAATACAAATCAATTATCTGAATCTGCAAGGTAATAACTAATGTTGTTAAATAAAGTTTAAAAAGCACAATATTGTCTTCCAACATGTCGCAGAGTAGAAGTTTAAACTCTAGTCTTAAAATGGTATAATAGGGAGGCTCAATTAAATTTCACCAATGCTTATTTTACCTTTTTTTTTAATACCGCCATGACAAGTCACGCGGCATCGACACACTGGTAAACTGAGGTCTGACACCGGGAACCGATTGTTTTACTCGGGCTACTTCTCCTCCGTAGCAACTTGGTCCCTTTGATCTTTATCGATAAGGCCGCCGACTGGAGACCACCGTGAGAGCACGTGCACCTTTATATTTAGGGCACGAGGTGTTCTCGAGTAAAACTACCGTTAATCTAAGATAAGTGTTCCGCGCGCGCGCGCCCACTGGTCACCTCTCAACTCAACAGTTGCAGTTGAGCCGCGCGCGCACGCAAAGATCACTCGCGGCGGCTCGTTACTACCGTTAATAACGTTATCTCTCGCGTCACTCACGTCCCCGACAACCACTGCTGCCGCTGCGCACGAGGAGGAGGAGGAGGAGGAGGAGGAGGAGGACGACGAGGAGGAGGAGGAGGAGGAGGAGGAGGAGGAGGAGGAGGACCACACTGCGGGCCAGGTGCACCGCTGTGATTGAAACACGGGGAAGTTTGTAACGCCGCCGAGAAGAAAAGAGACGAGCCCGCAGCGGACGGTGATCCGGTGAAGTGTTTAATCCGGTAAACGAAGCTCGCGCCCCTCGTTGTTTTTTGTTTTTTTTCTATTATTACCGCTGATGGGATTCCTCCAGGAGCGACCTGCCGCCCGCCGTTAACCCCCGAGGTAAGACGCGAAACGACGGTTAACTGACAGCAGATAGTGCGGCGGAGGAGGAGGAGGGAGGGAGGGGGGGGGGGGGTCTTTTGGGGGAGTTTGTGTGGGCAAAGTTAACTAGGCGACCCCAACCCGCCCGCCGTATTGTTCCAGTTATCGTAAAGCACTCGGCCAAGTGTCCTCTGGATCTCGTGCCGGAGCAGCCTGCTGCTCCCCCGCTGCACACACAGCACCATCATCGGGCTATTATTATGATTATGATTATGATCATTATGATCATTGTTATGATCATCTTTACTGCTGTTTGGCACAGCTGGGAACCGGCCATCAGAGGACGTTGTCAACGCACGCAAACTTGTGGTAAGTGAGTGCAAACGGGACAGACAACAAGGCTGCCATTGTACCAGATCAGCGGATTAACGGAATTCCTTTTCTCTGCACTGTCTCAATGGCCTCCAGTCTCTCTCTCTCCCTCTCTCTCTCTCTCTCTCTTTCTTTCTCTCTCTCTCTCTCATCCTGATTGCTAGCTTTCTTCCCCCTGTGCCACTAGTTATAGTCGGTAAATTAAAAATGGAAACACCTCACAGCCAGCAGCCACCAAGCCAGAGACGTCCCACTGAGCCACTGTGAAACATGTGGATGGGATTGAGCTGATCAGTGGATGGGTGTAGTTATTGTTATGAGGGCTTGTGGCAAAACAAAGGTGATTAGTAAACAGCAGGGTTGCAACTGACAGTTTCATTGCTGATGAACTGTTAAGCTATTAACAATTATTATATATTTTTATAATTATGAGATATACCTGCTTCACTTCCCACAGTGACGTCTCTAAAATGTTGGCTTTGCCCGACCAACAGTAAACAATCTCAAGGCATTTAATTTACAACGACACAACAGAGATAAGATGATAACGGACTGAAGCCATTAGCTAATTATGACAATTTCTGTTTCTGTCAATCGTTGAATCAACTTATTGTTTCATCGAAAGTCCCCAGCACTGCAAGCAAGGTGCACAGCGGCCTATGAAACCTGGGACGAGCTTGGGAGGACAAATGTGTCAAATGGGTCTTCAGGGTGTTTCGGGTCTGTCCCGTGTTGTCTCATGACGGATCACCAGTGTTCACATTGAAGGATAAAGTATGGAGGCTGTAAAACGCCTCATTACACCCCGAAGGCATTCAGCCACGATGCAGGTTACGTCCACTTTCTGTGCTCGTGCTACAGCATCAACAAACCCAGATTTTCTATTTCTTCCTCATCCAGCCCTCCTTCCATCCACTTGCACATCATGCACAACATGCACCATCCCCAGCTCTCCCCCCTCCCCCCCGTGTATGTGGCCAACCAACATGTGGGGAGGTAATCCCAGCTATTAGGGTAATCTCCTCAGCATGACGATCAATAGGGGAGGGTGTGCGGCGACTACCAGACAAGAGTAGCGGGGGCACAAAATGCGTGCTAAAGAAAAATGATTTAATCATCTAGATTAGGTCAGGAGGCCGAGGTCTGGACAGGGGCTTGTTGCTGAAAGGGGGAAGGGTGCAGACAGGAAGATGTGAGGGGTAAGGCCATCTCCACTTTGGGCAGCTCCCTTGTGTGACAATGGACTGAGACATTTTGTTTCCCTTAATCTGGACTAAATGAAAACAACAACAACACGGCTTTAGGTGGACAGTGCCAAACTGATAATGGGACTGCTTGTCGTTGTGATGAGGAAACACATTGTATAATGAAGCAGATACCTACCAGCACATTCATTTCAAAAGGTAATATCGAGGTCACACAAACCTGAAGTCCTGAACCAAAACAGACTTTAATGAAATGAAAAAAAATCCTCAAAAATAGCCACGAGAAAATGTGCAGATGACCGATCCCGACAAATTCCACGTGGAGTTTTATTGAGGGGATCGTTGAGGGAGAAACCCCCAGAAGAACTGGCTGTTCCAAACAGGTCAACGTCATTATGCTGCTTCTGTGAACGCGTTGTTGTTGTTAAAACACTGCATGTGCCGATGGCTCACATCCAAATCACCGCGTATACAAACTCCTTTATCTCGTGCACATATGAATATTCTATAACACAGGTTGATCAACACAGTTCACACCTCTTCAAAAGCTACAGTGTGTCGTCACTCGACTTGTTATCTCGAACACGTCATTATCTTTGACTGCAGTTCTGAAGTATTTAGTTGTTGAGTGGTTATGACACTTACAGGATGTTGTTTTCTCATTGTGCAGTTTTAGTGATTAAAACACTGGTAATAAGTAAGAACATCAGCTGGTTCAATACTTATAATTGCTGATATGCTAATACATCATGATTGAAACTAATAATTGCACCTGGATGTAACTGCACATGGTCAGATGCATACTGCATACTGCATACTGCATACTGCATACGCTTTTAAGAAATGTTGTGTGGATACATGCACACATTCTTGCTGAGTGTGCATCCCCTATTCCGATGTTATCGCCTCACAGCAGAGCATACAGACGGACCGCATGCTGGACAGAGCAGGGAAACATATGCTACCTGTCTCTCCCATGGCGTCTTTGTCTGTGTGGGGGGTGCTGTTCAAGCTACCTGGACATATTAAACAACTTAAAGTGACTGCACTTACACAGATGGTTCAGGAAACACGACTAAAAGAACATTGCTTTTTGAAACGACGACAGACTTACCTCGTTGCTGTATTAAGCCGTGGACGTGCATTTGATTTAATTAGATCTGAAACAGACCTCAGTGGTTTCAGCTTTTCAAAAATGAACATTTGCATTTCTCTGTTACAATAATTCAATCGTGATGGGCATTATCCTGGCATTTTATCATTAGATATTTATATTTTGCACATCCATTTTGATGAAAACAACAGCAAATGTTAAGAAGTGTCAATACCTTCTGTAACGCATGTAACTTATTGTTCTCGTTTCCACTGTAGATTCACACACTACTTGTTACGGAGATGATTGTCGTAGTTAAAGTAAGTACTGGTCTAATGCATAGCAGCATTCATTCCTCTTTGTTATCATCTCACCATCTAACACTGAATATTAGTGCGACTAAGAATGGGTCTTGTGATGAATCAGACACAAACACCCTGCCCAGTAAGCTTCCAGTGGAGGAACTGGAGTGCAAACAGTGGCAACATGTCCAGATGGAAGACGGGAGGGATGAGTAAGGCGTTCACAGATCCCTTCTGTTTGGCCCCAGCGAGACACAGCCAGACGAGATTGGATGGTCTGAGGGAGTCGGGTTACTTATCTGCCCATTCTACTCCGAAGAAGCGGCGGTGTAAACGATGCAATACTCCCGATGGGAAACCTAATCCAGACCCTGCTGCCAGCTGTCATTCTTTTGCTGTGGGGTAAAATCGCAGGTATCGCCTTACGCTTCAATCTTACCTTAATCATAGCAGGAAATAGGAAATGACACACTTTGTTCTGTACGACAACCCCACATCTTCTTTGTAATTTGAGATTTCGGATCATGTGCATGAATATCCACGTATCGAGAGCAACCTCATCCGCAAAGTCAACTGTTTGACTTTTTTTTTTTTTTTTACAAAAGCATTGATTGTGCTTCTTAAAATCAGTTCTTAAGTTTTGAACTTTGGCTAAAATGAATACCGGATTCTTATTGAAATCATAGAGGAAAAAATAAAAATGCTGTGTCCAATGCTTTTAATGTCTGTCAAAAAGAGCTTTTGAACTGTGTCAAATTGGGCTCTGGTGAATTTTGATGGCCCTCTGGCTATTTTCTAATGTTTTGGAGAACAAAAAATACAATGACTAATTAAAAAAAAGCATATTATTTGGGTAATGAAATGAATAATCTGCTGCAGCTCTGTTACCACACATCGCTAATTGATAGGAATTTGTCTTAAAGTGTTTTTACAAAGTCAGACTGAAGGTGTCCTCGGGGTTTTCAAATCTGAAATCGCTCCATAAATGAACTCCGACTAACACAGTCTCCTTTTCCAGGTCAGGCCATTTGAGCAAGATTGTTTCTTACTGTGTAATCTACTTTTAATCAACAAACATGGTGTGGGTATTTAAAGTTTGAGTTTTTCCGTGGCATCAAGCTTTGGAGGTGGACACCGTCCCACAACGCGCTGTATTTTTAATCCCCGTTAATCCGATATGTTTTCTTTTGCGTCTGGTCTTTACGTCGGTAAGACTGCAGGGCGGCCGCGTGGCCGTCGACACCTGGCGGGTCGAGGGCCGACAGACACGCCGATGGAGTGAAAGACGGGAGGCGGAGCGATAGATAGAGAGACATAAAGGGAGACCGTCGGAGCGAGTCGGAGCTGACCTTGCCATGATAATCTAATCCCTGTCGAGAGTGCTTTTTTTAGAGAGCAAGTTAATGCCGGCAGATTATACTCCAGTGTCTCCTACACTAGCCAATCCACACTGAAAAGAGAGACGGTCCACGGTGGATTCTCAGACCTGCCGCGTTCACGTCAACAATAGTCACGTGATGACGTCTCAAGAGGTCAACATCTCTTCGTTTTTTTGCAGACGTCTTGTGCATTATTTTTTTTTTTGGGAGCAGAAACTGTTCATATTTCCACAACAGGTTAAAGCTCTGCCAAGATGCTCTCTCCTCTTTGTGAGCGTCCTCTGTGTGTGTGTGTGTGTGTGTGTGTGTGTGTGTGTGCTTTAGAGCACTAAAGGCCATCCATAATAAAAGGCCACTCATGGAGCAGCTCATCTCATGCTCTGAAGAGTAATCCCTGTATATGTTGTGTAACTGAGTGCAGAGTTGGACACGGAGGGGGATGGGCTCCATTGTGCCCGTGCTCGTGGCCGTTGAGCTCGTGGCTTTCTAATCTCGGAGGTGCGTTCGGCCGGTTGCCCTCGTCTCTGCGCCGCCTTGCCGTTCATTCCAGGAACGGCGTTTGTCCGGTTGCCGAGGCGATCCGTCGGCGTCAAATCACACTGTGCCGTCGACGCGTTCGACACGGGGCAGTGCGTCTCGTGCTCGGGGGAATACAGCAAAGTGCAACACCCCCAAAAAAAGAGAAGACAAATCAATAATCAATAATCCTGCACTAACATGTTTGTCCTGTGGTCCCATCGAGGCTGTAAAGGACTCTGGTGTTGACGCTGTGGTCTGAGAGGAGTCGTCTGGAGGGAGTGGAGTAATGTCCTTTTGGTGAACTTGACGTGGAAGCTGTCTTTGCTCACGGAGCTGCACCTTGAGCACGCCAACCGGTACCGGAGAGTCATTAAACATGTCATCTTATGCAAGCACCCGACATCTGGAAGGAGTCATCTTCCACGGGCATCAGCAGAGATTACATTTTCTGCATACTTGCACCAGAACAGATGTAAACACACGAGAAACATGTTTTTTTTCTTTTTCTTCTTCTTCTTCCCCTTCGCTGGAGCGTCATTCTGCACAGGTGTTCATTATGCTCTCCGTCGGGTGTTTGGCTGTTATTATTTATTTATACCAGGAATAGAACGACTTGTTCCAGCATGACTTAAGAAAGGAGTTCAAGATGTTGCTTAGTGTTGGTCCTTCAGCGGCCCGTCGCTTTACTGTCTTGTTCCTGGTCAGCTTCCTGGAAAAGATGGAGAGAGAGAGTAAGAGAGAGAGAGAGAGAGAGATGATAACAGGAGAACAGGAATAAACAGAACTGTCCTTCTTGATAGAGCTGTGTAGAATGAAATATTACATTGTTAGTGTTATCGCTATTATTATTATTATTATTTTTTTATTTTGACCCAGGCCGTTCAATAGGGTTTTAAAGCCTTTACGGTTTTACAATCACCCATCCATGTTAACAAAGAATACACAGTTAATAGTACTATAGTAATATTGTCACCCATAAGTAATTTTAGCGTTAATGTCATGTTTTTGAATCCTCGTTGTACAAATGAAAATTCATAAAACAAGATATATTTTTCTTGACTAAAGTCACAAGCTGCGAAAGCTTTTAGACATTACATATAACACATTTACATTAAAAGAAAATTATTCAGGAGATTGTTTTTGGAGCAATTTACAATGAAATGCAAAGTAGGAGACAGATGTGTCACACCACATGTTGGAGCGGCTGCACTGTACACCTTGTTGACAAGGTTCATCCAATTCTGAATTAAACATTCCATATCACCCGGTCTAAATTATAACATGTAACATGAGAATATTATAGTATAGGAATCATTAAATATCTAGATTCTTTAGTGGGGACTTTAATATGTAATTAAATAGTTTTTCTGGGACATGAAGCCTCCAGGAACTTGACATCTACATTTTCTTATGATTGAATATTTTCCATAATTATGAAGTGATTTGAATTTATGCATGAATATAATAACAGCACCGACAGCTTTCTGAGCTTTAGTTCAGCTCCCAGGACTTGGGCACGTCTGTGAAACCATCCTCCCTCTTTATCTAAAACCACATTTACAGCAGATACAAACATTCTCAGTGTGTGTGTGTGTGTGTGTGTGTGTGTGTGTGTTAATGTAGTCGCATGCCTCGGTCGTGTGGAAACAGACAGGATTATTGGACACAAAACGGTAGATGCGAGCCGAGGCTTAGCGAGTGACTGTGGCTCTGGACACCAGCATAAGGACGGTCACATGCTACCTCCAGTCAGGGGCGCGTTGGCACAGCCTCGCTGCTGCTTGTGGAGAATATTCGGATGACTCCAGCACACACTCATGGCAGGCACACACACACACACACACACACACACACACGCACACGCACACGCACACGCACACGCACCGCTACGGGGTTCATACGTACCGGCTCTGGCAGATATTAATAATACAAGTGGACGCTCCTCACTTACAAACTGAAGGTATTTGTGGTGCGGTGGTGTGTTGGATGCTGGAGGAGCACGCAAAGTAAAATTCAAGGGGAAACGCTATTTACAGGTCCTGGCACGGAAATCACACCCACGGTTTCAGTGCAGCAACCGGGCACACACACACACATGATAAACACACCGCCAGCGGACATTTTCATACACACACACACACACACACACACACACACACAGATACACACTCAGCATCAGTGCCCTGACCATAGGGAGTTTGTGCTGAGCTGGTTGGGACGTCAGGGTGAATCAATGCGAGGACAGCTGACTGGACATGCCTATTCATCTGCCAAAGAAAAGAGAGAGAAAAAGGGAGCGAGGGACTCTAAAAGAAACGAGCTAAGCCCCTGCAGCAACATGTTTGGCTATCTGCATTACTTAACAGATCCTCCGAAACGGCTTTCAGTAGTTACGGGATGAAGGCAGAAAAGGTGGAAAACAGAGAGGAGAAAAAAAGGAGCGTTCAAATTATTTTGTTATTAATTGAGAAACACATTTCTTGTTTAACACAATTAAAAACAATTGCATTAAAACAAAAAATATATAGAAATAGTGATTACTACAGATGCAAATATAGCACAACCTAAGTAATCACACAGGCTTTGACAAAGGCATAAGCTCATACTGTAGAGGCGGCTAACTCCACACTGATGGCCCGTTTATTCCCATCTGTTGCCCTCAGCTCTCTGACTTTATCCCCATTGTGGTAACTCATTACATTCGCCTTAAACTTAACCCCTTAATTGCCACCCTCCAGTTTTTCCTTGCACAGCCTCCCCCCTTTTTGGAGACAGTGTGCCACATTGCCCGTACACTAATCTGATGGCGTCTGCCTACCAAACACCTGCCATATGCGGGGGAAAGAAAGAAAAAAAACACTCCTAAACTCCTCCCCTATTCCAGATACAACACCCATTCCAGCGTGGGCGGATCAGGACACATGACAGTAGGCAGGCAGATACAGATAATTAGACAAGCGCACCTCTTGACAATCATGACCCCGAGTTACTGTCTCTCTTTCCGGCCTTTCCCTAGTTTCTCCCTTGCACCTAAAGACTGAGGAGACAAACAAGAGGCTCCCTTTGTCCTGCCTCCTCGCTCCGACGTGGTGGAAGACGGTGACGTGTCGGCCCAGGCCCCTTTGCTTTAACAATAACTCTCTCGACCCCCCAATGAGGGGCGGAGGAACAGACGTGAGGCAATGTGACAGTTCTGGTGCGGCGAACACAATAGCAGATTTTTTCTTTTGACTGCCTGGCTGGCTGAACGCCACTCCAGCAAATAGTCACGTTTGCCCGAGGAACATGTTTCACCACATCAGAGCCGGCCTGGACCGTTTGTTTTGTTTTTCTTGTAGGGCACCACAAAAATGTCTGTTCTGTCCCTTGATGATTTTGTTCTGGTTTTAATCAGACGTCTCAGACGTGGTGTTTTCTTCCCGGCTGCGGAGGGTTTCCTTCCACACAATAGAGCGGTTCACACGCATCATGTGCACGACGGGATGACCCACTCCCATTATTTAAACCGGGATATTTAGAAACACGTGTACCTTGTTACTGATACCCACCATGTCATGTGAGCACTTACCACAGAGTCAGGCTCTGTGTTTGCGTCTGTGTGTGAGCTTCTAAAATGAAGTTTGTTGATAATGGATTATTGATCGTGAATTAGAGTGGCCCGCCCCCTCAGGGCTCATCCTCGTTGGCCTAGGAATGAATACATCTCTTCATGCTTCACCTCACACACTCAATTTAGGCATAGGAAACCAAAGACCGACACACACGCATGCTGAGACACTGACCCGCACTCTAATACGCTCAGACAGGCGTCGGTCATCCGCTGAGGGACAAAGGTTGTTCTAAAAATCGGTGAGATGCAGATTGCCTCGGTGGGCTCTCGCTCCGGTTGGTTGTTTTTTTGCTTACAAATGTGAGAAGCTTCTGCCTGGTCTGTGTCAGGGAATCCAGTCCAGACATTTTCTGTGTACCTATGTAAAAGCAAAAGGAAACAAAATAAATGACATGATGCACAGAAATCATATGGCAGTTCTTTGATTTGGGTCAAACTCTCATTACGGTTAAACCTTAAAGGCACAGCACCGTGTAGTTAAAGGCACACACACGTTGCATACTCTTTATATGCAGCGTCTCTGTTAAAGTATCTCAAACCTAACAGTTTGGGGCTGTTTGCATAGCTTATAGTTTTGCCAAATTGTGGCACATATTGCCTCAAGGATTGTATGCTGACGTTTTATATGTTGTACATATTTTGCTGTTTTATTGGTTTAGTTAGTTATATTGATCTCAAATGGGTTTTTTATATTGTTGAATGTGTAAAATTGCCATTTTTATAAATTCAATGTACATGCTCAGTACATCTGGATATTTGCACTGCAAAGCAGTTCTACTGCATTTTTACACAAGAAAGTAAATACATGAGGATGTGTTTGAATAATGAATAGTTTTTGTTAATTCATTATTAAAAAAGCAATCTGGCATACTCATGAGTATTAACTCCTCTAAAGGCTGATTGTATTTTATATTTGTCGATGTTATCTGTGAATGTGAACTATAAGACCCCTAATTTAAATCATTTTGCTGTTTTCTCCAGGTGAAAAAGAACATCTCTTCAAACATCAGGATGGACGCTAAAGCTGTGACGTTTCTTACGCCTATTCTGAGAACTCACTAACTTTCGGAAGATCAACTTTATTCGAGGATTTATTACACGACTGTGTGGTTTCTGACCGGAGCTCCGAGAAAAAGTAATGGAGACAGAAGAGAGGGAGGACGAATCACACAAACTCACTGCCAACATAAAGGCAGAGGCGGCGGACGAGGCCTCTGGCCACACCTGCGGGGTCTGTGGCCGCAGCTTTCCTCTGCTCAGCTCCCTGTCGCAGCACATGAGAAGACACACGCGGGAGAAACCCTACAAGTGTCCATACTGCGAGCACAGGACGGCGCAGAAGGGCAGCCTGAAGGCCCACATCCGAAGCCATAAACTCGGCCTATTCGGCCGTGACCTCAGCGACAAGGGAGGGGCCGAAAACCCCGAGCGGAAACTCAACCCGGAGACACCCGACGCTCCGCAAATTGTCCGCGCGTCGGACGAAGCTCTCAACGTCAACAGAAAGGTGAAGAAGAAAGGGACGAAGAAACAAGCGAAGGGTAAAGATGCGACGGAGGCGAGCGACGGGGGGGCCGAGGACGGGTCCTGCACCTGCGCCATTTGTGGCCAGGTGTTCCCTCAGGTGCTGCTCCTCAAGTCCCACATGAAAAGGCACCGCAACGCGCAGGACCACGGTTGCCGGATCTGCGGGCGGCGCTTCCGCCAGGCGTGGTTCCTCCAAAGCCACATGCGCATCCACCGGGTCAAAGCCCAGCTGAGAGGCGGCGAACGCGACGAGCCGCCCGCCACCATCAACGGAGTTCCTCAGGACTCCACGTCGCTGACCAACGATGAGTGCCTCTTCGAGCTCTGCGCGGGATGCGGGAACTTCTTCTGCGACCGCAAGACTTTGCGAATACACGAGAAGCTCCACAAGCCGATGCACGGCCACGCGCAGACGCAGAGTCTGCCGCGGGAAGACGCCGGCGCCTCCGAGTCGCACGTGACTAAAAGGCATTTTTTGGAAAGCCTGAACCTCACTCGCGCTGGGCCCAGAGAAACGTGTGAGGACGAGAGCCCGGGCAGGCGGATCCCAGAGCTGGATCCCATTTGTAGTTACCAGGCGTGGCAGTTGGCCACAAGGGGACGGCTGGTGGAGGCCACGGAGAAATGCCTGGGCTGGGAGGAGCGGCTGGCGGACGCCGAGGTGGCGTACGACACGGAGAAGGGCGAGTACGTACCGCTGAAGCAGGAGAAGAAGAGGAAGCAGATCGACGCCTCCTGCTCCAGCATGAAGAAGACGAAGGGCGACGCGGTCCTCGATCACTCCTCGAACGGCTCGGCTCACGCTAAAGGCGGCGGCGGCGACAAGAGGAGTTCTCAGAAGGACCGCATCTTGTTGAACGGACTCGGCCATGCGTTTTACGAGGCGCTGCAGAACAGGAACGCCAAAGACGCTCACGTCCCGCCCAGACGGCCCGACGGCAGCAGGAGTCACGAGCAGGAGGGTGAGTACCGACATCTGGGCTGCTGTGTGGATCAGACGGCCATTCTCAATCCTTAAACATGGGAATCAACGACCAGGCTATGGATGTGCTGACAACAGATGCTTTTCTAGTTGGTTAAATGAAAGTATCAAGAATAGAATAGAATAGAAATATACTTTATTAATCCCCAAGGGGACATTTGTTGACACAGTAGCACCAATAAACTAAAAACAATAAAATATAAATATAAGAAAGGAAGAAAGTGACTGTGCATAAAGTATATAAAGTGAAATATAAAATACAAAATAAAATAAAATAAAATATATATGTATATATATATATATATATAAAATAAAATATAAAATATATATATATATATATTTTATTCTATTTTATTCTATTTTATTTATATATATATATATATATATATATATATATATATATATACATACATACATACGCACAACATATATGTAAATACAGCAATGTAAAATAAAATATATATATATATATATATATATATATATATATATATATATAGACAGTGTGCAAAATGCAAAGTGTGTGTATGTGTGTAGTGTAAATGAAATGTGTGCAGATCAACACGTTGTAAGTATGAATGTGAATATGTACAGTGATAGTTATTGCAGTTATTGCACGTTTCTGGCAGGAGGTGCTTTGTTGTAGAGCCTCATAGCCAAAGGTTATGTCTGTGGATGTGCAGATGTGCCACCTTTCTCTGGTAAACGAATATAGATACATGAAGAGCAGACTGAGCTGGTTGTCACCAATAGAACAAATTCCACATTTAACATTGAACTGTGGAAAAGGGAGACATCTAGTGAATTTATAACTGAATTACAGCAATTTATACACAAGCTGATTTTGTGAACGCACACATTAATACTCCTTTTAAAGGATTTAGTTTCATTGCAAAATGTTTTTATTAGCTAAAGGAACATTTAGTTGGCTGTGATTAATTAACAATATGAAGTTACTGTTTTTCTAGATCTGGTGGGTTTTTTAACACTTAGAAAAACAATAATTAGAAGTGCTGATAAAAGAGAATATCTTTTATTTTGACGAATATAAATTAGTGTTTTTCACGCTAATAAAGAACACTTTGATGTGTTTGTGGAGGATTAAAATCCTGCTTTTGCGGCGGGTAACATGTTAAACCTAAAATCCTGATTTGTTCAACTCGATAGTTGTAGTACCTGGTCCTCGACCACACTCACACGTGTGTTCATCCTGATTCATCAGAACAATGAAGATAACAACCACATTGCATTTGAGTAAAATTCCCTTTTTAAATTAAGACCAAGATGTATTTCTCAAAGGTTCTTTAAAATCTGTCACATGAGTGTCAGCAATGAAACAAGATGATTTATTCATATACTCAGAGCATATGTTTATCCCATTATGAAACTTAGTATGGTTTCTACGGTAACCCCAGACTTTTAACGCGTTTCTTGCTAACGTAAACACTGCCAGTGGTTACGTTGTACACACACAGCACTTCACTATCAGGAATGCACTTTACATGACTTCTTCTGCTCTCCTTTACAGATAAAAAAGCCTTCTTCTGCGAGCACTGTGACTTCCACGCTGCCGACGCCTCACTCCTCAGGTCTCACCTGCACAGGCAGCACCAGGACCTCCTGGGTCCCCACAGCAAACACGCCACCAGTCTGGACACCAGCATCCAGAGTGGATCCAAAGCCTCTCGATACATGGACTACCTCAGGAACAGGAGCATGTTGCTCAGTCAGCCATACTGGAACCCTTACACATGTCCACCCGGCCCGGCTTTAGCAGAATCCAGCATCAAAACCGAGAAGTCGAACGGTGCGGAGATCAAAGGACAGGGACCGACTACTAGCGACGCTGGAAGTCTTCTTAATCTGTCCTCGTTGCCCATGAGTGAAGGCGATGGCGCCGTGAACGATCCGATAAAGACAGAGGGTCTGGTGAGACATCAGTGCCCGTACTGCTCCCACACGAGCAACTACCCAGAAGTGCTGTGGATCCACCAGCGAGTTGCGCACAGGGTGGACGGCGGCAGCACCGCGGCGCCAAAGTGGGCGCCCTGCATCAACAGCCACAAGAGCCCGAAGGCGGGCGCCAAGCAGTGGCGACGCACGGGGCCTCCGCCGTTCCTCGAAGGCAAGGACTGCCCTGCTTTAGCTGCTCCGAGAACTCAGCGCACACAGCCTCCGGGTCTGACCAGCAGCAGCAGCAGCAGCAGCAGCAAGCGCTCAGCTCCCAAGAGCCAATCAGGCGCCCCGAAGTCCAAGCTGCAGTGTAAGGACTCGCGCTCTTCAGACGGGGCGAAGTCTAGCGCGATGACGGGAGCCCTACCGCAGAAGAAGTCGAGTGAACACAACCGGGCAGAGAAAGGGGGAAGCAAAGGCTCCGGGGCCCGAGCGTCTGCGTCTTCGTCTTCGTCTTCGTCGAGCGGCCTCGCGCACGGCGAGCGCTCCCCGAGCGTCCGGCCGACGGACCGCCCCGAACACAGAAGCCACCGAGCCGCGGCGGAGGGAAACTTCCCGCAGGAGGGTTTGGGTTTCATGTTGGCCAACAGTCACGGCGGGACTTCGGCTAACGTGTGCGCAGACAGAGCCCAACCGCGAAGGCAGTCGTGCGACTCCTCTTCGGGGCCCAAGGGTCCCGACCTGTGGGCCGCCATGAACATGTGGGGTCACAAAGCTTATTTAGAGCCGGTCCGTTTCGCCCAGGTGAAGAATGAATCGGCAGGAGGAATGCCGATGGACATTGATATTTTGAGCCTCCTGAAAAGCTACAGTCCCCATGATCTGGCTGCTCTGTACCAGCACTGGGGGTTTGTTGACCCCAGGATCGATCCACAAGGTGAGGAGGAGGAGCCTATGGGCCGATTCATGTTATCAGGGTTCGTACGGTCATGAAAAACCTAGAAAGTCATGGAATTTTAAAATGGTCATTTCCAGGCCTGGAAAAGTCATGGAAAAAACTAACATTATTATGGTTTGGGAAAAGTCATGGAAATGTGTTATAATCACATGTTAATTTACACCGAGTTTGAAATAATTAATATGTTTTTTAAAGAAAGACGCTCAAAATATAAGCCGGCATACGCTCTCAATACGCAACATTTAAATAAAAAATCATGTTAATACCGAGATTTCAGTTTGGTCATGGACAATTTGGTTTAAAGTCATGGAAAAGTCATAGAAATTTGGTTTAAAGTCATGGAAAAGTCATAGAAATTTGGTTTAAAGTCATGGAAAAGTCCTGGAAATCCATTGGTCAACATGTGTAAGAACCCTGTGTTATGATGTTTGCCTTCACTGTAAAACGTGTGATATTTGTTTACATCGTCTCTTGTTATACTCTTGTTGTTACAGCAATGTTGCAGTTAAATGGAAACTTTGGCAAAGAAGTGCACTCCACCCCGGAAGCCTCCAAACAAGTAGGTTTCCTCTGCAGCAGCCTCTGATAGAAACGACCTCCTCGTCTTCAGCCTTGATGGAACCAACTTCATTTCCTCTAAATTAAAAGGCTCAGTCATGCCATTTTTTACTTTTTATAATGCAAATGTATATTTAGATTTATTATCGACGAGTTTTACAACATCATTTGAAATATGAGCCTGTTTTACTGCTGTTAGGGGTAAACAGTAGAAGTGAGAACATACATAAATACCTTCAACGGTTGAGATGAAACTTCACGCATGCCATACATCGGATGAGTTTGGTGACATTTAGTAACCAAAGTCATTGCACAAAACACAGTTTTGTAAAGAAACTTCACTAATGTGAACAAACCCGGATCTCCGTAAGACGTCATCCTCTAGTGTCCGTTCATTCACAACATGCCAGTTAGTTGGTAGTGGAATTATCATTTTTTTTATGATTTTGCTCTCTCAAGATTCATTAATACATTTACTAAAGTGACGAATGGCATAAACGTCCCTCTCTCCCTCACATATCTGCTTGTTCTCGGAGTCTGGACCTCGCCTGCGTCCGACTGCAGTCTGACACGATTCTACGCTCATGTGCGTCTGAGGATTTTCATTTTATTTGCGTGTGCGGTTGTTAACTTGCTCTACCTCGCTGGGTTCTCTTCCTCGTTTCCTTAAAAAAGAAAAAAGAGACTGACAGGAATGAGGCAAACAAATTATTAAAGAAAAACATAGTTGTTCACTTCAGGGTAAAACTCCACCAGCATCTCCATTCGGTCAGTCAGGCCTAGCCTGATGCTACCTGCAACTGTTCTCACTCTCTCCTCTTCCCCCTAGAGTGAGATGTGGGCAACTATAAATAAGAAAATAAAATGTCCGTAGGCGTGAGGAATTACACATTAGATGAAACTGCTATGGATAACGCTGTTGGGGTAGTATAACATAATATTTCTTTGTCTTCTGGTCATTACACACTTATTTTTAAGCTTCACTCTGTTTACGTTGAACACGATCAGATGTATGACAACTAATACAAAAACTACGACCTAAAACATCAGAGCATAGACACATCAGGTCCTCAGCTGTTGGATTATCATCCCAGTAAGTCTAACTGGTGTGCCTCTTTTTGGTCTCCTCCAGGTCAACAGCCGCTCCACGTCCTCCTCAGGGTCTCTTCATAAAGGAACGTGAAGGTACATCGTGTTCCTGGTGCACCGTGACATCGGGTTCCTGTTTGCTTCCGGCCTGATCGTGCAGAACAAAGAGACCCGCTGCTGTTCTTTAAAGGAACCAGCCATAAAGTCTGAAAGGACCGAGGCACCGGATAATGCAGAATATATATATATATATATATATATATATATATATATATATATATATATATATATATATATGCAATCAGGTGGACTCTTATTTTGTAATATGGTTGTTTAATTTGAAGTGTTTTGCATGTTTGTTAAGAGTGTAGAAATGTTAGTTACACACATGAAGATATGTTCTCTGGAGACGAGGTAGAGGTGTTTGAGGGGGGCAATGTGGGAATGAAATGTTAAGCCAGGTTTGCTCAAGGGCAACAAGGACACGGGATTGGCTGAAGGAGGAAAGATATCTGCTGGTTTTGAGTGAAAACAAACACAGCAAATGAAAATCTCAAAACCCTGGAAAGTATAGGAAGAGTAAGAAGCTGTGACCTGAACATTTCACATCACAATTGCCTCTCTACATACTTTATGTTTCGGTTTATCGTTTTTTTTTTTTTTTTACATGGTAGTCAAAAGTTTTTTGTTTGTTTTTGGGTTAGTACCAAATGTGATCGTCTCAACATTCAGCTTATTGTAACTTTCGATTTTACTGACGTCAGTTCAAACAACTGAAAACTTACTTATCTTTCACATTAAAGTGGCTACACGGAAGACCTTTTATGTGCTTTTGGGCAAATACTGGATCATATTCACGATAATTGGATATTCCTTTCTGTAAATTCCCTCTTGATCAGTGCTGAAGGGCGCCATCAGCCGTCTCCTGCTCCAATCTGTTCGTGCCAAGTCAACCGAGCGCTCGCTTCCAGTCCACAGGCGCAGATTATATATTATATATAATTTAGTTTTTAGTTCTTGTGTCCTTTAGTTCTTGTGTCCTTGACCAGTTTTTAATCCGCTTTAAACAGAGGAAGCAGCACCGTGGGCCGTGTTCAGTCAACACGGTACACATACAGTAGATATCCATGGCCAAATCATAGCTACTGCCAAACTTAAGATCCAGAATAGACAATCATTAAATATGGGAAAACCAGAGGAAATACTTCACATGGTGGACATCCGTCAATCACATCTGTGTGTCAAGATGACACCAACAATAACAAGTGGGGTCCCGCTTTATCATTCTAAGTCTGCAATTGAAATGCTATAATTCGTTGTTACTTTTTTTCTGCCGTCAGAAGGAGAGCGTAAACATCTGCACTCGTTTCACATCGTGCTGGTGACGTAGCAACTTAATGCTGTGATTTTTAGAAGTAGAACAATTTAGCAATAATTTCTACTGACGTGGTCCCCACTTATCAGTTAGGCGCCGAAAGAGACCGCAAACATATTCTGTTTGATTTTTTTGAAGTTCACCTCATTCTAACATGTTTGTGTGTGTGTGTGTGTGTGTTGTGTGTTTGCAGATTTGTTTAGTACGTTTATATTTTAGTTCAAATTCAGTGTATTCATCTCCCATAAAGAAATAGTCTATGCATTTGACAGAAAGCCATCAACTTATGGATTCTTGGGTGATCTTGAGAATACACCATGTATTGTTTGAGTATTTGATGTGTGGAAAAACCCCTTTTGATAAATATTGTAAATGTTCATTTTATTTATGGTTATTTTTTCGTTAAGAGTGTGATTTTAACACTCAAAAGTACTTGATATTTGTAGTAACAGAAGAAAAAAAGAAGAAAAAGCGAGCAGAGGCCCTCTTGAGTGTCTGTGGAGTTTCTCCTCCTGCAGGAGGTGCTGCTGAGCCTGTCTGAAGGACGGAGACAGGAAACCGCCAGACAGGGTTTTCATCCAAGCCTGAACTTTTATGCAAAGCAGAGCATACATGTGAGGGTTAATGTTTGAGAGTCAACATAGTTAATCATTATGTTGCTACCAGAATCTCTATTTTCACCAAGTCCACATGTTGTCTGACTGTTAAGGTATACAAATAAAGTTGGTCAATGTAGATTTATATTATGATGCTGTTCTTATTGAGGCACACACACACACACACACACACACACACACACACACACACACACACACACACACCCCTTTGGTTGAATCCCCACATGAGGCATCGCACATACACATTGCTTGGTCAAAAGCCAGAAGGCCCAGACAAAGCTAACTGGTTTGTATTTAGCAATCGCACTTTACTTGATTTTAGTAGAATCCAGACGGTTGAAATCTTTTATTCAGAGAATAAATGAGGATTATTTACCAAATCTTGATCTAAAGAACACCAGTTTGTATTTTCAGGACATGATTTCAAACAAATGGTACATCAAAGTTTAATATGCTAATTCCACCTTAAAACAACACAATGCAGCTTAGCATCAGCTTTGATGACAGGAGATGGATGTGGACTCATCACTTCATGAAAAACAACAATTATTTTGGTTTATAAACACTGTTAGTTTATCACATCCCTTCTCACAATTAAATCCTAATCAGAGAAGAGTCAAGGGGCTATTTCAGAAAAGCTCAAATAAAAAGTGAAGCTTGACCCATTATATTAAGAGCATTCTGGATGAGGAGACAAGGTGAAGCCAGGCGTAAGTAATCCAAATATATGCACATTCATAGCTTTTTGCAGAAGACCACAAGGTCGATCACAGATTTACTGCGAGGAAAATGGAGAAGAGGCTTTCCGCATACTTAACACCCAGTGAGCAACAGCTACTAAAGAAAGATTACTTAGAGGAGTAAAGCATATCAATTAAAAAAATAAGGAAATGTGGGACGGCCAATGTGTTAAAAATGCAAGAGAGAGAAAAAAAAAAGCATGGCAGACAACAGCAGACTCACTGAATGCAAAAGTAGCCTAAATATATACATTTATTAACCACAGCTCTTAATTAACTGTACTTCGTAATTTGCACAAATTAACAGCTTTACACTTTTCCTGTAAAGTGAGAAGTGGAATGACTGCTCTGGAAATTCACCATAAAGATTACAACCAGAAGTCCATATATTACCTTCAAACAGGACCAGACCAATGATGGCGTCATAATAAATACATGATTAACTGTATGTTTACATTTTTTTTACAACAAAATGGTCAGATATAGCATGCACAACAATCATGGAGAAAAAGGCAGATTATATTAATCTGATTTTCAAAAGCTTCCCTTCACACACACAGTTTCGCTCATTCAGAACACACCTGGGACACACACTCCATCGTGTGAGGCTGGCCCACCTTTTGGGGTGACATGCCTGGTATAAAATCAGCGGTACACTATATATGCCAGTAAATAGCCCAGTGAACTGGGCCGTTGCAATTTAGCAGCCATTTTAAATCATAATAGTATATTCAATAATATAAACAGCGGTCTTCATAAAAACTATTTAACAGTAACAATGACAAGAATAATTAATAATGACCACAATGCTGAAAAGATTAACAGTACTGAAGTATAATAATGGCATAGCTGCGGTATTCTAATACAATTAAGTTAATTTATGTTCCACTGCTTATATGAATTCAGCCAGGATGACTGGAAATTCAGGACCAAATTGAAATAGACCCCAGGACTAACTTACTAAATTAATTAGTAAATGCAGATCTTTTGATGTCATCTTTCCAATAACGTAAACAATCTAAATGGATTTCATGCATTTTTTAGAGATCTGAGTGATTGTTTCAGTTTTTTTTATAACTGCTGTCCTTAGGTCAGGGGATGTTTTCTAAATAAATAGTAGGTAGAAAGATATATATATATATATATATATATATATATATATATATATATATGATAGATAGATAGATAGATAGTAATAATAATGATAATAAAAGTGTGCCTTGTGCTCGCTGCAGTCTGCAGCTTCTACCAGTAGATGGTAGGCATTGTCAAGAAATCGAGGATGTAAATAGCGGAGCAGCTTTGTTACAAATTCCATCTTCCTGTTTGTTTGTTTGTTGTTGTTGTTGCGAGGGATTAGTGGCTATATGACTTCATCATGTGACATTATACTGTATGCTTTTTAATCTTTATGACCAGAAAGTGCTTGCACTAAAACCTCCTCGATAAGCTGAGACTGTCTACAGCTTGACATCGTACAAACGTCAAATTATTGATGAGGCCTTTTCCCCCCATCACACAGCCTACAAGCACGGTTTGGACTTCATCCCAGTGGTGAAGCTCAAACGTGTAACCTTTTGCATTTAGCGTTTTCCACACATTACAGAAAAGCATTTGAACCTTTTTGTGTGTGCCCGTAAACATAAGGGTCGCTGACCATATCCGGTTGCTTAAATCCAGAGGACGACGTAAATGCGGAAATAAAGTTGATACTCGGAGCATCACCATGTTGTCTGGCACATCGAGGAGCGCTGGTTCCACTGAGCCTGTGTGTGAGTCTGTGTGTGTGTGTGTGTGTGTGTGTGTGTGTCCTTGTCACAATGTGTTTGTCAGTGGGTCGTGTTGTATCTCGGTGCAGTGACAGCATCAGTTAGCTGCCGGAGAGACATCAGAGATCATGTTCGCAGGGCCACCAGCAAGAGGGCGGAGAGTCGGAGCCGGCCACAGGGTTGGGGAGTAGATACTGTCAGGCGGCTGGGAGCCGGAGAAAGGCCGGCCGGCATATGTTGCCTGACAGGGAGATGCCTGACCGAGAGCCGAGAGGAGAGACGGACCGGTGGCCGATTGGAGTGACAGCTGTCCGCAGTACGGTGTGTGAGTGTGTGTGTGTGTGTGTGTGTGTTGGTTTTGTACTGCTGTCCTTATGTGAACCGCCCTGAGATCTACACATCGATGGTAAAGACAGTATTGTGTAAAGTGACTTTATTTTGGCAAGTGGTTTGTATTTTTTTTATCACGGTGGTTTCAGGTTTCATTCAGTTTAGGCTGAGGCGAAATGTAAGAATCTAAGCAAAAATGTTGTTTAAAGCTTGGACAACATTTTAAAATTAGATCTGATCACAGTCATGCCCCTGTTAATGTAATAAAGAATACAAATTTTAAAAAATGTAAGTAATGTATTCTCCAACAGAGTTATACATCACAACATTATGTAGGAAGGTGATAGAAAATAAATGTGGAATGAATATTAATTTGGCACGTGGCTTTTCAAAATGTGGGTGGGGTTTTGCAAGGGGGGGGGGGGGGGGGGCTCAGAATTCAAGCCTCAGTATTTCAAAAATTCTGGCTCCGGCTCTGCTTCAGGCTGAGGAGAATTTGTTGTTTCCGGGTATGTAAATTAATATAAGTTTACAGTAAGGGTCTAAATAAAGATGGACAAAATCAGAAATGTGCCTCAAAGGGCTTTACCATCTCATAACAGACACACTGTATTTATAACTACTTTTATATAACAGTAACATCTATTTATATTTTTTTTCCTAGAAATCTGTATTGGTTTTCTTTAGTTATGCATGTTGTATTTACACATATAAGTTCATTTGAATGTGTCCGGTCCTTAACATGTATTCCAGTCTCCGTGTTTGATACGGAGGCCCCACTGTGACGGTAATGACTAGACAGCAGGCAGAAATACCGAGCTCCGCCTCAGACAGGTTGACACTGGCGATAAGGAGATTTCCCAGCAGCCACAGCAGGTGACTGGAAATGTTGTTCTGTATAGCTCAATTGTTTGAGCATGGCCTCAAAATTGCCAGGGTCAAAGATGTGATTCCTACTTGCACCGGTGTAATGTACACGCCTATAGCGTGCTTTTTAATACAAGCAACCACGAAATGTAATAGTATTCATTTATTGCAAGAATCATTTGGGAAATATACCAAGTTAAGGGTAATCCAAGCTTAACAAGTGTTGGTTTTCTCCATGCAAATGTTTTCTTCCAGCAACCTTTGTTTACCCTTTTTGAAACAAGTGCCATTCATATTTAAATAGCTTTTAAAGTGCCCATCTATGTCAACAAGTGTATACTGAAATTAACAGCCTTAAGAATTAGAACATAATAGCAAAAGACATTTGTGAGTGCGTCATTATGAACCGGCTTTCAGCACAGTAGAGATGAAGTGTGACACTCCAGGTAGAGCGAGACATGCAGGAAGAAGAAGGCATATCCATCAGATTAACACACAGTAATGTCCTCCTGGTCTGGCTCCCAGCATCCGTGATTTATCAATGCAAAGCTAATAGCATCAATATGAATCTAACTAAAAATCAATATTTCATTACCTAATTGTTAGTGGGAATGAAGAAGGATGATGGTATGAGACAGCGTTTGAGAGCATCTGGAGTTCACAGAGACATCTGGAGGACAAACTCAAACTGTAACTGCACTCTCTGTTGCAACGCACTTTCAAAGTAGAGGGGAAGAAAATCAATGGACACGTCTTTGAGACGGTAAAACACGAACAACAAATAGACACAGTGATTTGTTGCATACTGTGGGGTTAAAACCATGTTACAACTTTACATGTTATCAACTAGATCTTTTGCCACAATACCACACACATTACATTACATGTCATTTAGCACACACACACACACACACACACACACGCACACGCGCACACACACACACACACACACACACACACACACACACACACACACACACACACACACACCCATCACTTACATGTTGTTAAAAAGAGTCGGCTATCAAAAGTGAATATCATGCAATTGAGTGACAACTTCGCAAAACATCAATTTAAGTTGAATGCCGTCCGTTACTTTGAAAGTCACATTGATAATCACACACTTACTTCCTGAAACCCACTCCAAAAATTAATAATGTTTTCAATTAAGTCTTGTAAAAGCATAAGTCTAGCCATATAATATAACGCTCTTGTGATATTTAACTAACTGTTTGTACTCCCCTCTCAGTACAGTGAGGTTTCCACTGCAGGTTTCTAAGGTGAAAAGTCAACTTGATGGACACATGACCAGCAGCATTTTATGGATCCCTTAAAGGAAATGGCTGGCATTATTTTTATTTATTTTGTATCCTACGTTCAATAAATATCTTTCACATTCCCCGACCCCGTCTGTGGCTCTCAGCCTCGGACCTCCCAGTAAAAGAAATCCTACATCTTTAAGAATATCATCAATATCTAGTTTTAAAAAGGCTAAATAATTTCTAAACACAGCTGAGCACTGTAGTATTTAATACAACATAAAAAGAGTAAATGAATAATTTAATGCAGGGACTATTTTCAGACGCAGATTAATGCAATTTCGGACTAAAGTGCATATTTATTGCAGCAGGACGGCGTATGTAGGCGTCACTCATAGTAGACGACGGAGGCCGTCATGGCAATAAAAGAGCACGTCAGCTTTCACATCCTGTGGATTCATTATGTTGGCTTTGGTATACATGGGATTTAATGACAATACAAAAATATATCGTCTGACATATCCTTGAGAGTCTGAAAGGTTTTATTATATTTTTTTATAGCAAATAACATGTATTCATATACATTCATATAGAGCTACAAAGACTCTTTTCCAATTTCAGATTTTTCAAACAGGAGAAATTGGAGTATTACGGCTTTATTTTATAGTTAAAGATACAGGAAACATGTAAAAGTGGCACAACAGTGAAACACATTATTTTATATTGTACATGGTTGGGTGATTTCCTTGGATGAATCTCGTCCTGAGTTTTTCGTATCTGCCCTCAAGCTTTCCTTTACATTATATTTTCCAGTGTCAACTGTGGGAAATTAAATTAATTATATATTCTTAACCTGAGGTAATACTGTTGCTATAGTTATCATTTGCTCTTTAGGTTAAAAAACACACCACTGTATTTGGTCAATTCCCACATTTGATAATATCTGAATGTTCATTTGTGTAAAATATTAATAAACTAAATAAATGAAAGAAATTATGAACATGAATATGATTAATGTAGTATAATGTAGATTAATGTTTTTAATCAAGATATCTAAAGATCCATATGTTTTGAAAATGATTAACTAGAGACTGTGAGTGGTAAGGCATAACTATGAACACAGTACATTTAAGCGTGTGGTTACTCTCGTTGTGGCGTAAACCTGAGGTCAGCATAAACTGGTTTGGAAATTCATTTAATCTTGCTCTTGAACTGTGATGTTGTGTAATTCACCTTCTTCCTTCACATTACCTTTTATGCACTCTTCAGCGGTTCTTGCAAAGGTAAGACAATAGACCGGTTGTACTAAGTTCTTAAAGTCAGGGACAATAGGAAATTGAACCAGTGTGACATTGAGGCAAGCAGAATATGTTTTTTGTGCCAGAGTTCCAAACACATATGTAAATTAAGTGAACGTTTAATAGGTTTGACAATATCTGTGTAAGAAGAACAGATTTCAAACTGTGCATACAAATACGTAATAAGTCAGATGGGACAGTATTTAAAACCTACGTCTACGACTCCTACGTCTTTACATGCAAGTTAAATGACTTAAATGATGAGGACATTCTAACGTTCATCCTCCTGACCTGGTGTCCTGCAGGAATCCCAAATTACACAGTTGATCATCGCAATTTGGAGCACTGGAGGGAAAAACATTGTGATTTGCATCTTTTAAAGTTTTAAAGTGTCGATCTGAAGCACTTCTTATTATTTTTGGACAATATAAACAACATGTGGGACTCTTTAAATGCTTGGTTAGTCTACTACTGTCCTTCAATTGAACATCATCAATAAACCTTGTCTTTCACTTTTTATACTATACACTTGTAAACACTGTATACACTTAATTTTTTTCATTTAATATTTTCATTTTTAAATAAAGTGTGACCTGCTATTTGATTATATTGTATATATTGTAAACATGTTTGCAGCTGCTTCAAACTAATTCTTCCCTGGGGATGAATATATTATCTATCTATCTATCTATTTACACTCCACAATTATAGCTCACGTAAACTCTGAACAGAGATGCATTGGTGAGACATAATGTGGTCGTTAAATGAACAAAAGGTGGAGAAATATTATCTGTGAGAAAATAAAGACTAACCTGACGGTGGGCGTGAATATGAGAGAGTCTATCCGCATTATCCGAGACCTTGAAGGTGTCACAGTCATATACTGTCGTTGTTAAAAAGACAGAGGATATTACATCGTTGGTGCCAAAATAAATCTCTCAGCTAAAGATATTATTTGTTATGTCAAAGATCTCATTGCTCGGCGACACTTGTTAATGCTTTTGTAATTTATGAAATGGTCATTTCCAGGTTTTGAATCTGCAGCACAGAGAGGAGAGAGGGGTTTTGGTTTAATTGCTGTGGAGCAAAGTACACGACAAGGCCCAGGGACTGGAAAGGAGCCAGATCGCTCCACTGTCGGGCACTAATAACACATCACAGTGACAGAGATGCGCCTCCTCTCTACCTTGCTGTATCGATCTTCCATCTTGCTGTTAATAGTGCTGTTAAACACCAGCTCTTGGCTCTTTACTGTGTCCAAGCCCACTTAACAATAAAACTCCCCCTCCGCTCACCTTTTAAAATGTCGGAGAGATAGCGAGACAGCCGTGGGCCAAACTGTTGGCGGTGGTGTTGCGGATTCACTTGCCTTCAGAATGATAGGTTCCTATTTGCAATCCCTAAAATGTTTCATCACTACAATAAAGCAAAACTGTGTTGTACATATTGACTCGCTTGTAGGTCTGCGGTGGTTGACGTGTTCTGATCTGGAGGCTTTTGATACCATCTTAGTATTTTCAATCCCTTTTTGCTGCTAAATCAGTTTGACACCCTGGAAATCTCCTTCACACACATGTGGTCGTCCCTTCTGTCGGCTTCTCTCTGAAATAAATGTTTAGTTCTTCCAAAAGTTTGATTATATTTCTTCGGGCAGTGGAGTTAGTGACCGGCGTTAGCTAAGCTTACTCACACGCTAAGCAAAGCAACACGGTGAAAGATCACTGTGTTAGCGTCTGCTAAATGACATGTAATGTAATGTAAAAGATCAGCCAAGCTAACGTTGGCTTGTTGGCATGCTGGCATTAGCATGTAGCTCAAAGCACAGCTGACCCTAAATATGACATTACATTACATTACATTACATGTCATTTAGCAGACGCTTTTATCCAAAGCGATTTACAATAAGTGCATTTCAACCTGGAGTACAAACTAAGAACACCAAGAATACAGAAAGTAACATTTCCTCAACATAGTCAAACTACAAAAGTACCACAATAAGAGATATTTAAGTATCACTGAAGTGCTAATCTGTGACCCAAAGTCTTGCTCTAGTAGCCTACAAATGGCGACGTACATTTCTTTATCCTCAAACACATTGCATGTCTTATTTTGTTACAGCAGCAGATGCATATTTAAAAAAGCAACTCTCTCTGTTCTAATAGTCGTCGGTCAGTTTGTTTTCAGATCTTTCTGAGCTTGTTTTCCACCAGGCTAAAAGTAAGACGACAGACTCTAATGTCCTGCATGAGAACATCTAGCTGAAAAAACCCAGATATTGAGTAAATATGATGTTTAGAGACATCAAGTAGCCTATTCCTAACTAATGCTAAATGAACATGTTTCGTGCATTAAGTAGGCTAGCTGCCGATGTGGGAAGAGATGGAGGAGTTGCGTTTAAGGCAAACAATTGCTGCCAATGTAGAGCAGACGTCCAGAGGGAGTCCAAGTCTTTAGTCAAGGACTTGTGTTTTATTAGTTGAACGATATAAAACATGACAAAATGCCTACTCAAAGAGAATCAAAGATTCTCAACCCTTCCCTCGGGGACTTCTATATAGGGCAAGAGCTCCTTGCATCTCTCTCCGTCTCGCTCTCTCCTGGGTGGTGTGTCGGCATCGTCTGAAACTGCCTCTAAAAACCTCCACTATCGACAAAAAAACAACATGAGCATTTGTAAAAACATGGTTACAACAATTTCCCTCATCACTAAAACACACTCCGCAATGCTGCATGACAAAATGTAACTGTGAATCTTTGCTCTGTCTTGATCTATTTATTGGCGGTGGTATATTTGTAACTACAAATCCACGTTTTTTTGCAACAGAGCAAGGCATACACGTATTTATTGTTTCTGGTTAAACTAGAATTATTTCATTTCTTAGTTGAAATATTTTCTTTCTAGTGCAACCCAACAAAAACAAGTAAAATTCAGGGTAAAGCAATTTGTCGCAATTTGACAACCGTTTGTCAAAAATTCACGTTGCAGTAAAACAAATTCTCCATGTGTCTGCCTTGAGCACGCCAAGAGTAGAAAGACAAAAACAGATATATTCTGGAGGGGTTGGGGGGTATACGCCATTTGTGCTTTGAAACTTTTTGGATAGTGTTTGAGCCAAGCTCCTTTTAAGCAGAGAAACAACAACATTTGAGTTACTAACGGGAGCATAAGTGCGATGTTTGTTGTTTTTGATTTCACTGATGCCTCAGGAAGGATTTTTTAGCTTAGGCGGTGAAGCTTTGAAGAGAGTTTTCTTAAAGGTGTGCAATGTTTTTCTTGTTTGGAAACATTTTATTTGTATTTATCCTCCTAATGTCACGTATCAGGCGCACACACACACACACACACACACACACACACACACACACACACACACACACACACACACACACACACACACACACACACACACAGAATATAAAATGCATACAATAATCATTACAAAGTACTGTTTACTACGATGCATATGGGATTTACAGAACAGTTGTGGTGGTTTGATTAGTAAATAAACATTTATCAAATGTATATACATTATTGTATTCTTGACTGTCCTTTAATCTGTTTTATAAACATAGAAAAAGAAAACAAATCTGGGGAAGTTTTAACATTTAAGTGAGGGAGTAATATTGTTTTCTTTAATGGAAAAGGTTTGTGTTTCCTCACCAAGCAAACTTCATCCACCGAGCCAGACAAGGCGATGTGGTTGGTTGTTCCATAAATATATAGTAAGTAAACCTTGAGTTAAGATTTTACTTTGTCCAGCTACAGTTTACAAATGATTATTTATGTTGACAATAAAAATACTTTTAAGGAACTAAACTGACGCATACGGTTGAAGGATTTGTCCCATGAATCTGTGTTTTCAGCCCAGTCCTGACTACTTACTGGTTAAAAGCCAAAGCAACAATCAAAAGACATCTTCGTTTGAAGCAGCAACACACTGATCTGAAGACAGACAGAATTAGTAGTTTATGTTTTCGACCTCTATTTGAGAAAAACAGCATTTACATTCAAACAATTAAGTTAAATAATGTTATATGCTGAAAAGATCCTGCTGGTGTCACATGTTACATCCTGAAATCTACATTTACTCAACTTCTCAAAAATAACACAATAACAGTTTATTGTACATTTGCTGCAAATATGTCCCTCCTGAGCACCCTTAGACCAACAGGGCTTGCACTATAATGAGACATTCTCCCCTGATGTGTGTTATTCATCACTGCACTGAGCTCTGGCTGTAAAACACAGGTGCTCTGCTCGTGGTGTGCTCCTGTAGTGTTACCAAATGATTCATAAACTATGCTGAGACTGCACTTTGCCTGAATGTGGACATTTTTTCTCCTGAATGTTCACCATAATAGCTCATTTCTGAATTATAGTGTTTCTGAAGGTGGCAATCATGTTGCCAAATTAGTCATCCTAATTTGAAAAAAAAAAGAAAGTACAGAGAGCGACAACACGGGTCTCGCTCTCAACAGGAGAGAGCTTCAGCCGTCCATGCACTGCTTTATTCTTTTAGTTGGAGTGAAAAAGAAACCCTGCACACATTTCTCTCTCTGTCTCACTGCAAATACAGATCAATACAACTGTTTTTTAAACTGTATCATATCAATAATGAAGCGTTGTTTCTTCATCGAGTGATTTGAAATGACTCAACCGAGAGATGAAAGAGAGAAGTGAAAGAAAGCCTCCGCTCTTGGATCCCTCCACACTATGCACAGGACTCGTCATGGCCGTCATTGCGATGTTCCTGGAGGTCGGCGCCTCCTCTAAAGACAGCGATGGAAAGAGGTTAGAGATGTTCACTGATGTCAGAGCGTAAAATAAAATCACGTCACAATGTAAGATCGAGCCAGCCGTTCCCATACCTTCACCATTACGTTCCAGGAAACAGACATTTGTTTTGATGTATTCGCCGTATCTTGCAAAAGAAATTACAGAGAAGGGCTATAACGTGAATATAACAATACGCCTACAAGCACTCAAGTAGAGAGCTGTTAGGAAAGAGGCAGTTCAAAGGAACACTGAGTAGGATTTTTCAATAAAGTAAATGCATAAAAAAATCCTCAATCACCACCGTGTGTGGTGGTGTCTGTACCTGCAGAGACCCTCTGGATGGATATTCTCTCTTCTGCTCATTTTGCTGTTTTCGGGATGTCTCTGGTCAGCAACCTCTATTAAAACGTAGCGAGCAGGTGCCAGATCGAAGCATGCGACAAAGATGAAGCTATAAAAAAATCTAACAAATCTACCAAGGCTCTTTCTAAAAAGAGTTTTTTTTTCTTTTTTGTACCTGCTGGAGAGCACTGTAACACTTTAAATAACATGATATCTAATCAGATTAAATAAATACTGATGCTAAGTAGTTCCTAGTGTTTTATTGATCTACTGCCAAGCCTGTGAAGTCATAAGGAACAGTTTCGTCAATGAAACAGTTTTTATCGCCAACTGATAATCAGTTTCCCACCAGAGCACCAGAGCACACAAACACATGTATCTATCCTCATAATAAAGACATTAGTGTTGCTTGTCCTCATTTTACGGCCTGTGTCCCATGTTGCACATGAAAACAGCGTTGGACTATTTTTCTCAGCAGATGGCAGTCTGTGAAGTTACTCGAAACGAAGACGTGATGAATGCGAGACCTAATAAACTTGTTGTCTTTACTTGTCCCATTTGGATTTGTGTTTGAGGAAAACAAGTTAGAAGAAGTTAAACACAGCACACTGTTCATTTTCAACCAATACATATCTTCAGCATAATGTGTAAATGTCATCTGAGTCATGCAGCTGTTAGTAAGAGAGAGTGGTGTTAACAAGTCAAGGACTGATGATAAATAGTGAAAGACTATTATTGTTCTTGACTGCGTGTCTGTACTGTTCTGGATGGCTCATAATTCAAAGCTGCTGTATCCACTCCAGCCTCAGAGTCCTTCTCCTCAACCAATAAGGCTTTTATTTATATACTGGTCCTCAGCTCAGAATAGACGAGATATTTTAAGGGTATGTCAGTATTTTCCTTTTCCCCACAGCGTGAACATATTACATGACATGCCCCTTGCGTCAAAATTCAGTAGATTTTAGTCTAGTGAGTATTTTGCAAAATGAAAAGATGTCGGGATTGAATGCACCCAACTCAAATGTAAGTCGCATGATGGTAAATATATTCAACAGGATGGCTATGCTGTTTATTTCTGTTTAAAATGTTGCAGCCTTTTATTTATTGTAGGACTAATTTGCAGATTTGGTTCAACTTACTCCATAATTTGAGCTTCATGGCTGAAAAACCAATGTAAAAAATCTTTCTTTAGAAATAGTGGAATTTCAGTCTCCACGTAACAGTATTCAGCATCAGGGTTTACACTCTATGTGCTGAACTCTGTGATATCTGCAATCATTTTGCGTTTTCTCAAAGCTATACAACTCTATTTACTTCTGCTGCTTTGTGGTTGCCGAAGGGAAACCACAGATAAAATAACTGTTACGTTTTACATCATTGTATAACGGAGTTATGTGCGATGAGTTATTTTATACAGGCAGTGCATGGATATACACCATTTATTTAGTGTACTATCACTTTCTGGGGGTCCATTAATACATTGTCTCCCTTGTAATAGCTCAAGGAAGCCTGCAGACATTAAGCCAACAATATCTTTCAAATTAAATTCAATCGGGTATGTTTTCACAAAAGAAACGCCAAGTTTACGAACATCTTTGAACATCGCTTAAAAAGGAACAACGTGTTCTTGTGGTTTTATTTGAGGATTTCTCTAAAGGTTGTTGCAGTTCCTGTTGGTGACCAACAGAGGTTGATTCAGGTCACGGATGACTTCATGTCCTGTGGAGCACATTGTGATAGTGAGCGTATTAAAAGGTAACGAGATATTCACAATCTGCTGTGTGTCTCATGCACTGCTTTCAAATCTCTCTCCAGCTTTCCTTCAATTGTCTAGTTTAATTGCTTTACTGCGTCCTGAATACCCCTCGCCCTTTTCTGCCACACACACACACACACACACACACACACACACACACACACACACACACACACACACACACACACACACACACACCCTCTGGCCCAGAGTCAGGCAGGGCAGCTGCAAAAGGCCTCACCAATGCGGGCTGACGAGAAGTGACAGCTCTCCGTGTCAGTCCCTGGCACTGACAACTGACAGATGGATACCACTCACACACACTGCAGGGGAGAGAGCGAGAGGACAAGAGAGAGACTCAGAGGTCGAGGAAGGGGAAAGCGCCAAGGAGGATGATTCTCCAGCATTATTCTCTTTCCATGGAGATGTCGTGTGATTGAGTGCCGGGTAGAATAACAAGCTTTTGTTATAGGGCAAACTGAAGATCTTTTCTCTTTCCTGACACAGACGTATAAAGTCTCTCTCTACTTGAGAGAAGTAACGCGATAATAAATACATAAAATAGATACAACGCAGACATACATGAGGGGGTGGATGTGTTATGTAATGATCCATTTGTGGTGCATTGTTCTACAGCAAGGTATGAAATTTAAAGTGACATGCCCGTTCTTCCGTATTCATTCTTTTCGGTTTGTGTATTCAGAAACACCCTTTGTGTTCTTGATCACTAACGTGCCAGATGCTTTAACATGTTGTCACTGATGTGAATACGGGGCTTGATTGATGCCAACACATTCAACTTGCGAATGCGGAGATATTTACAGTTCTCCGTTCTGACAGTTTGAGGATCCATCAGAGAATAATGTATGTTCCCTTAAATCAACAATATCATTTAGCATGTAAAATATGCTGGAGCATAAAGGCAAATATGTCCATCAGTACATTAATTCTCAGCGTTAATACTGCTTACGTAATCAACGAATTGTTAAACGACCCACTTGTATGATGGAGTGAAATAGAGACATTTACAGTTGGCTGGAGAAGATCTTTCGGCTCCGCCGTTGACGAATGCTGATTGGCTTGTTGGCCTGCACCTGTTTTTCTTGACATTTCCAATAATGTGAAATCGAAATAAAGTTTGGATATTGGAAGCAAAGCATTTTGCACGCCGCGTCTGTATCATCATGCATCAACAGTCCAGCGGTGTTGAACCTTTGCTGGCATATCCTGCAGTAGCTGATGGAAATAAAGAGCAGCCGTCTCCACAATCTTCCAAACTCCATCTGAGCTGCAGATCCATCACCACCGCGGAGGGCAATAACACGCGGAACATATTGGATTACATTATATTTTCTTTGGCAGATACTTTTGTAAGGAGACACGAAAAATTCACTGACGACAATTTGGGATTTTGTGTCTTTCTTAAAGACTCTTTGATACAGAAGGACACAATGGAGAGAGGAAGAGACTTTACTGAGCTATACAACCAAGAGTTTTAGGTTTAAAGTGTAAAGCAAGAGCCAAATGAAAAGGAACAAAACTCAAGGATGAAAATATTCAGGGAGTCATATATGTTGAACTGTAGATTATAACGTAAAATAACTTACTAAAATACCAATTCTCTCTTATTAAAAATATTGTCTTTTTATCAGCGACGGTAAAGGGCTTTTGGTTGCTGAAAACAAAAGTTGAGTAATTGATGAACAGAATTGTAATTGGCAACGATTTGATATGCATTCAATAATTTGCAATTTTCTAAATAAAAAAAATACCACAAATCAATGTTTGATGATTTAGAGTTTGGGACTTTTGGTCAGACAGGATTAGACATTTTACCGTGGACCCTAGGAACATTTTAGAGACAACATTATGAATTGAGGAAATAACCTGTAGATTAAAAGCAATAAAAACAATTGTTAGATGCAGCCATAGTTTGAGGTGCTTTTATTTTGTCGGTCACACCTACAGGAAGTAGCGGGCTTTGGACAGTACAGAGCCACTTAGCTCTGAAAGCATATTCAATCTTCCGTCTATAAGGAGCGTATCATATCTGACCTGGGAAGATGTCAGGCTGCTCTTCAACAGAGAGGACTCCAGGACCCTATGACTCGAGACATTTTATTAGAAAACCTATAAATAATGGTGTTTTGGGCATCTTTGGGATTGTATGAATATTAAAAAAAATTAAATTTATTTTAAAGCAAAGCCATTTACTGTAATTATGTTTTGAGCTGGTTCATGTTCGAGCTATTAAATACATTTAAATGTTTAAAGTAAATGGTGCACGACACGCACATTGTGTTGGAATGTAGAGGAACGTTAACATGACATGGACATCCCTGTGAGAAAAGAAAATCAAGCCGTTATCACAGCTTGTAGAAAAAAAATACATCATGTGCCTGCAGATTGGAGCTCATTGCCTCAGCCACAAAACAAATCTATTTTCACCTCAGTTGTTTGGCTTGGTCGTATTCACATGAGAATCAAAAGCCAGGTGGTGATTGTGGCGGCGACTGACTCAACTGTGCAGGAAAGTGGAGAGTGAGAAATGGGAAAGATGAAAGGAAGTATTGTGGCAGTAAAGGAAATCCCTGGGGAATAACGCTAAGCACACACACATCAAAATGGACACTGCACTACATGACAACAACAGACACTTGGGCCTCCGAAATATTAATATTACCTAAAAACTACTCTTTACGAGGCACCTCTACTAAGTTCTGTAAGGTCTGGTCAGATCTACCCAACTAGATATCGCCACCATTAATTCGTCCGAACAACGCACCAGTATCCTGTTTTAACTAGCTTTATTGGTAGCACATATTCGCAGCATGCAGCACTTTTTTGTTGTTTTGTTGTTGTTTAATTTATTTTATATACCTTTTATGTTGTTGTTTTACTTATTGTTATGTATATGTTTTTCTTTTTTTTCCTTAGTTATAGTCTTTACATAATGTGTATCCTCATTCACCATTTGACTGTGATATGTTGTCAATCCTATTTGTGAGGTATATATATATATATATATATATATATATATATATATATATATATATATATATATATATATATATATATAAGTCTTGTTTTGTAATTTCAAAAATAAATCATATATAAAAAAAAAAATATTAGATAGATAGATGGATACTTTATTTATCCCGAGGGAAATTTAGGTCAACCAGTAGCTTAATTTAACTCACAAACATACATACACAACTTACAGTAGAATCATATTATAACAACAATAAACATGTTCACAGGGAGTAGGGTGTATACAGAATTTACAGATATTAGTGTGCATCGATTGAGTGTTGATATCCACGTTTTAACTAGCTTTATTTGTACCACATATTCGCAGCATGCAGCACTTTTTTGTTGTTTTTTAATTTATTTTATATACCTTTTATGTTGTTTTACTTATTGTTATGTATGTTTTTTTTTTTTTTCCTTAGTTATAGTCTTTACATAATGTGTATCCTCCCCATTTGACTGTGTGATATGTTGTCAATCCTTATTTGTGAGATATATATTGTACTATAAGTCTTGTTTTGTAATAATAAAAAAAAAAAAATCATATATAATAAAAAAAATATTACCTAAAAACTCCTGCTCGCTGCGATGTAAAATCTACCTACACATGCGAAACATTCCCCCGACCAACATCACATTAGAAGCCTCCTCTCACATCCGTCACTGGGACTGCTGTAAACCACCTTCTGCTCCGAGAAATCAGACGTTACAGTGAACTGTGGGAGCCACACAGGGAGAAGTTGGCATTCACATGCAACAAGCTCACGTTTGATTTTAAGTTGGCACACACTAAGCACTGCGTCTGATTGAACTAATAAGCTCATGCCTGAAACCTTAAACGACACTCTAGAATAGCGACGGTGTCAAGTCTCAAATGGGCGACGCCACACCAAGGCGATGAGGACACAAGTATTGTGTATAGGAGGTGAAAAGTATGGTAATGTTGTCAGCGCACCCCGAGGCCTCGCAGCCATCAAGCGGCAAAACACGAGGAGCTCTGCGGCTCGCTGTCTCGTTACTGGCTGGCACATATTCTGTCAGTCTTCCTAATGCCAGACTGTTGCTCTGATTACTTCCTCTCCACTTCCTGCATCCTTCACTGACAGCTTGACCTTTTGTAATTACGTAAAAAAAAAAAAAAAAAAAAAATAGCACATTTATTTTTGCTCTTTCTGGAGGGTGGATCTCACAAACATGAAGACTTGTGATCACGATAGCTGACGTCTCATGTGATCACCGGAGCTGCGGCGTGTCGCGAGCGTGTTTATCTCGTGTGTCGATGGCTGAAGGCAGCTTGTTTTCTGGGAGATAACGGAGTTGCGGGAGTTTGATTCTCAGCCAGGAGGAGTGGACTCAGAGACAAGGCGATACTGCTTCGGTCTGTAAGATGGACTCACATTACAGCTTTTGTTTTGAACTTTAGCGTCATTGACACATGTGGGTTATTTGGCAAAATATTTATTTTGACAACATGATTTGTAATATCCCACCAAAAGGACACTTATTTTTATTTATTTTAAATAAATTGTATTATAAGACAAAAGACAATACATAGATAGATAGATAGATACTTTATTAATCCCGAGGGAAATTTAGGTCAACCAGTAGCTTAACTTGACTCACAAACATACATACACAACTTACAGTAGAATCACAGTACAACAACAATACACATAGGGGGAACATGTATACAGGGAGTAGGGTGTATACAGAATTTACAGATCTTAGTGTGCATTGATTGAGTGTTGATATCCACGAGGATAGTGCAAAATGCTACAAATAAACTGTGCAATGGGCTTGTATAGCCAAAAAGAGTAAAAAAAAAAACAGTAAAAAAAAAAAGATGGACAGACATAACACCTAGAGGACAATGAAACAATGCGGACAACAGAACAATGGACATAACATCATAAAGTCAGAGGACCTCTAATTGTAGAAGGGTTAGTATAAGTTGTCCATTTCTGAGATTTTTTTTACAAATCATTTGGAAAATGAGGAATATGATCATGGTGCTTTGCTGTGGTTTGTTTATCTTTGGGCAACAGAAGGAAACATAGCAAACAACTATATGGTTGGGGAAATAAGGTGGTTGGGGTTGAAATAATTTATGGATTTGAATCTCTTAAACGTATATTTAGAGAGTGAAATTGATTGCACAAATAGTAAACAATTTAAACATGTCTAAAATTGTTTTACAAATGCACACTTCAACACACATTACTTTTTGACATACACTTTACAGATCTGATCATTTTCACCTGTGTATACGAATGTCTATGCATGTCTTCTCATGGAGGAGTGATGAGTCTGTGATGCTTCAGCTGATCCCAGAACACACTTTAGAAATCTGTACTTATCATAACATGTTCTCACACATATTTTCCGACATTTGTAGGAGTTAAAAATATTTAGGGAAAAATATGTAAACTTATTCAGGTTGTAATGTGGGAATTTGTTAGATTGGAATATAGATTTATGAATACCCACAAATCATTTGCACATCTTATTTTTCATTTGTAGATAATGTAACACACATTTACCACTATTTTTAGATTAATTCACTCCATATATTTCCTCCTTCTCCTCCATTACTGGTAACATTTGCAAACCAAGAGCAGCATTGTGACTTCTGGTTTCACAGTAAAAGCCAAAAGCTGCACTTTCTTGGCTGGTTTGAGGAGACAGTATCAGCCGTCGCTCTCACTCATTCCTCGTCAGTGACCCACCATGACATAACACATATTACATATGGTGGAAACACATGGCTGCCTTTCAATGTCTGTTATTTAATATAGCCAACATCTGACCTGCCTACTACGGTCAGAATATGCACCAATACCAACTTCATACTAATCCACTATGATTAATGTGCAGGATAATACTCAACGTACAGGAACACGCAGCTACTTCATCTCTCAGTCGCCCACTCACACTCATAAAAGCTGTTTGAAAAAAATATATATATATCTGCTGTGATAATGTAATATCTGTACATTTTCAGTCTCTAAAATAAATTCCCCACACACACACACACACACACACACACACACACACACACACACACACACACACACACACACACACACACACACACACACACACACACACACACACACACACACACACACACACACACAGGAACACAGAAGAAATCTGCCATGAAACTTAATCACAAAAGGTCATGTTGGCGAGTGAAGAACAGATTAAATTAGCATAGTATTAGATATGGAAAATGATTTCTGTCAAATCAAACTGTAGCACAATTATAATATGTTAATTACTTATTTCATTACGGAAGTTGATTGCAGTTCACAGATGAAATCATGCGGGCAGAGACACCTGTAAAGAGGTGATGAAGCTTGAAACCCGTCCCTGGTTTCCTCCCAGTGTCCTCGTCATCGTGTCTCATCTCTTCTCGCTTTGGCTTTTTCCACGTACGCATTAATTGCCTGAGCGTGCCGCACACAAATGCTTCAAAGGGCGCAGGACTTTTCATTTGTTCATCAAAGGGAAGATGATGAGTATAGTGAGAGATCACATGACCTAACCACGCTCCTCAGGGGAACCGAGGAGCGGGATCCAGTGTGTGAGGCAGCCAGTAGAAACATGGGAACAAAATGTTTGTTTTAGCAGAAAGTATGATCTGCGTGTGTGTGTTTATCTCATACTGAGAGTGAAGTCTAAAGGCTGAACGGCACATTTGTCTTTTGGGACGTCTAATCTCGGGATATGACCTGCCAACAATTCCTCACTTTTGTGACAACATTTAAAGAGTTAACAGACAGCTGCCGACTGCTTTTGTTTTCAGAAGATTGATGAAAAATGTGAGGATTGTTGATGACTTCATTCTTTGGTTTGTTTTTTGAGGCGGCGTACTGAACATTTAGTACTCTGTGGAGGAGATGGATTGAACTGGCCATTTGCTTTATAAATAAACTGCAAGAGAATAAAAGAAGCAATACATGAGTGAAACACATTCAGCTTCAGTTTGAGTTTGCGACCGTCTTTCAACTCACATGGAACACATATTATGTCCAAAGTTAATATTTGCACATCATATTTGTAATAGTTACCTCCTACATCACCACAAATACAGAAAGCTTAGCACAGCAGAGATGAAAGAGTGACCAAAGCAAAGCACTGAATTCATCATTAAATACAGAGCCCACCATCAACTTATCTTTTATACTACCCAGCCGCCATGTGGCGATTATCCAACAAAGCACCTCCAACTATTGATGGGAATATACGGTCTAGTAAATTGAGTGGGAAAAATCTTGACCTGGTACGCAGCTGAAGACTCATCAATAATGCAGTAGACAATTAGGAACATAATACAATTATAATAAGCATTAGATGACCATTATACATATTTATACTGTTTAGATTAAGCTTGAATATTGGAAAAGAGTGCAGCAGCATGAGTATTGTAGATCAGGAGCTTATCAGTTGGATGCATCAAAAAATAATAAAGCAAACTGACGTAGAACCCACACTTTGAGTTTAAATGTGTAATGCTTCACTGAACATGAGATTTGGGGGAAATGGGTCGAGCATAGCAAGTGAATAACGAGTTTCACAGGAAACCAATATCACGGGAAAAACTGCTGAAAAAGCAATATTTAAATCTGCATCCCTAAATCCAACATACAATGAATCTCTGTACAATAGACTCACGTTTGCATTGAGAGAATGGTAAACAACAACAACACGTCATGCAACAATTCATCCGATTCAATATGAATACTCTATTATTGTTGTTGTGTATTTTATCCAGCCAATCATTGCAATACAATACAATATTATTCTATATAATATACGAAACAGAAAGACTGAAAAGGTATAGGTAGAAGCAAAACATGCACATATATTCCTATCCTAAATTATTATAATAGAATCATACTAAATTATGAATCATATCTTTAAGTGAATGCATTAAAACAGCTCATAATATGCATGCGAGTATGAGCAGCACACATGAAGGGCTGCTGTGGCCTAAAAACACCAATGGATGAAGTTATATGACGTCACCTCAATGTGCAACTCCAGGGCTGGGAGAACTCCACTTCTGGGTTTAAGTGTTCCGTGAAACCGTCGGACGACTTCAGAACCAGAAGCAGACAAAGACGAGTCCTTAACGAGGCGCTCCTGACGCGTCTGACGCCGTGTGAACGTCAGACACTGCAGCAGCAACATTTAGCACACCTGTTGTCCCGCAGGTGAGCAGCCGCGTCTAACGAGTGGGCGGGGCTTCGATGGTTTTAAATCGACCGCCTCCAGCAGAGGGTGCGCTGGATTTACTGTAGGGTGCAGCCAGGAGAGTTTGGCCGTTTCTCAATATGCGTACTTGTGCGTCCTTTCCTCTACTTGTGTCCTCCTCGTGAAACGTCATCAGTCTCAGCCCGGGTACATGTTCCAATTCAAAGTTCGCTTCTCTCAAAGCACGGTCAAAATGCCCGAATGTGACTTGATCCTCCCACTTTCCGGAGGATGCATCACATGAGACTTGTGCGTACTCTGGCCAGCATATATCCCACAATGCATTTCACCAGCAACCGGAAACAATAGCGGAGGAGAAAATAAACTACTGACAGGTGACTTTTTATAAATACTACTGTTGTTGAGTCACGGAATGTCATTTTAGGTTGTTTTGTTTATTCGACTGTAAAAAAATAATTTACACTGAATAATTAGAATAAACTCAGGAGCAAGAACAGCTGATGTGGTGACGTCATCAAATAAGCAGCTGTTCCAATCGCAGAAAGACCGTCCTCCCGTTCTCCCGTCCTCCCGCCGACCAGACTCCAAAAGAACACAAGTCTGCAGTCGTGTACTTTGAATTTAGAAACGGCCTTTGTCAAAGGAGTATTCTCGTGCTGAACTTGCTATGCACGTGCAGCTAATGAGCTTCCTGTTGTTATGCATATGTGTCGATGAGATGTCGGATGAGCAGAACAAGGGTTGTCCACTGCAGACCATATCAGAGGAACCATCAGGTAATAACTGTCAACATAATCCCACCTCATGGTCCATTTAGCAGCTGTTCTGGTGCTTTTTTTCCACATCTCATGGTCTTCATCAACAGAGCGTCCAAGTGAGCTTAGACACCGATGAGATGGCAGCATCACAATGCACATTGTTTTTTACAGTGACTGTTTGCCTTGTAGTATATGTTACATCTGTGTGCAGAAGTTTGTCGCTGCTTGATGATGTGTAAACTATATATCCACAACTCTTGAGCTATAAATCATTCCTCAAAGCCTTCATATTTTGCCAAATTGGATACATTTCTGGCATAATTTATTATCTAATCAATGGCCAGAAAAGTTTAAGCCGATCTGAAACCTCTTTGCCTGATTGAAAGACTGACTCGTCTTCTATGAGTTACTGAAAGGCTGAAATAGTGTGAGATGATGGCAATGCTAAATGACACTTGCCTCTGACAAGTGGCAAATGAAGAGGATTAACATGAGCCAATGAGCTACAGAATGAATATATGTTCAAACCTCATTTGAAGTGGCATCTGTGACATTGCCATGCCAATTTAGAGGGAATTCAATCTGCCGGCATCAACTCTCGAAAACTGTGATTGGACTTGTGAAGAGACCAATTTGTTTCTAAATGTGTGCAGCCAGGCCTCTTTGTGATTATGATACGATATCTGTATTTATTCTTGAGCTTCAGCTGTATTCTCAACTCCATCAGCACTCAAATTAGCCTTTCTTATCAAGTATTTGAGGGAAGATTAGAACATAATACAGCCTATCATTTTGAGAGGCAGGGTTAATGTTTGCTCGGATGTCTGAGAGGTTATCAGCTGTCAGTAAAAATTGCTAGAAAGTTGAAGAGGCCTATGTTTCATTTGTGACCAGCAGTTAATCCAATGTACCAGATTTGTATTCTGGGATGAATTATTTTTGAGTGGCCCGGCCATCCCTTTTCTTGTCATGTTCATGCATGTTTATACAGTCTATAAATGTAACTTTCACTGTCAGGGTTTTGCCATTTTCTCCCAGTCTCCTCCCTTCAGGTTTTGCAAAAAAATATACAGTATATACATATCTTACAAATACAATGATACCTTTTTTTCCACACCGCACTTCTACAGTTCATAGTAGTTTTATTACAGATATACTAAGATGCAATCTTAAAGGAAAAAATCATTTTGGGAAAAACTCTGAAAGGCTTTTCTACCTATAGGAAGATGCCACGCTCATGTTTATATGCGTAAATATGAAGCTGCAGCCGCAGCTTAGCATACAAACTGCAAACCGAGGGGAACCGTTAGCCTGCTCTGCATGGTCAGACGTAACACAATCCACCATGCATAAATATATGCATTTATAAAAGGGTTGCAAACTTGTATGCAATGCAAATACTATGAGCAATAAAAGGAAAGAGAAGCTTACAAGCAATCAATATTAACCACGGCTTTCTGTTATGAAATAGTGAGTGTGTCTCACGGTTTGATTATTGTGATGAATGATTATCATCTTTCTTGCTCTCGCAGGGCAGCAGAGTATAGGAATGACCAGTTTCTGAGACTATTATCTCTCATCTGTGTGTGTGCAAACGGCACTTTAATGCTTCAGAGGAGATGTGTCTGAATAAAATTAGAATAACTGGATGTGAGGAGGCTCACTCTGGTGGGGCCTGGTGTTAAAACAAAGTGTGTGTGCTTGAGTGTGTGTGCTTACGTGTAGCGGAAGACAGGAGTGTTTGTGCCTGTGTGTGTGTTGTGTGTGTGTGTGTGTGTGCAGGAGAGCTTGTGTTTGCCTTGTCATATGATAAATGTTCTCTCTCTTATAATCTATGTGCTTCAAAATATGATGTATGTGGGGATGAACTTTGAATTATAACCTAAAGAGTGACTCATTAATCTTCTGACTTTGGTGGGGAGTGGACCGGTGGAATCCATTTTGCGTGTTTATGTTTTATGAATAATGCAATATTTACGACTGGCCAGCTGGATCTGGACGCTCAGATGTACAGAAGTCAACATACAAGCAAAGAGCTTGTATATATATGTGTGTATATATATGTGTATATAGCTTTATTTCCGGGTCTATTTCCTCACTTCAGTGTGTAACTGATAAATCGGCTCACTTGCAGACAGCAGAGCAAGAGGAAGATGAGAGTAACTGGAGTTTCTTTATCTCCCTGAAAATCACTGCAGCCAAAGAGCTCCATTGAAGAGCTTATATATAATGTTGTTCACAGGCTTTCAAATGGGAACTGCAACTTAAATACAAATCAGTTAAGTCTCAATCACTGAAAGAGGTAAAAACATGGCGATTGAGCCTCTACGGCCCAATGAGGAAAGTATTGGAATATTCATGTTTTCAGTTTATCTGGGGCGACATTCCAGGGGAAAGAAATCTGCAGTATAGTTTTTCTCCATTTAATACTCACAGAATAATGGATCTGTGGCTTGAAGCTCATGTATCAGCAAAAGACTCCAGAAAACGACTAAACTAAACAACACTGATACTCTCAACAAGCTTCTCTTTATTCAGTCACTTTTCTTTTTTTTTAAATCAACCAGGGTTGACATCTTAAGGGTTGCCACTCTGTTGACTTTGGTGGTGCTCTGACATTTCCTGTTATTTTAGTTGGTCCAAAAACTAATGTCATTCCCATCAGCTTCAGTTCTACTTTGTTTTTTTTGCTCATTAGCAAATGTTTGCCAGCTGACAAGCTCAACCTGCCTCGCCGTCACCAAAGCCTCGTCACCTTTAACCCAATCAGCCAGAAGGAGGCACCGGGAGAATGCATATTAAAGATGTGTACGTGAAATATAATGTTTGCCCTAACGCCACATGCTCCAACCACAACATCAACATAAAGAAATATAAACACAGCCAATCTTATTTTATTGGAGATGTTTTTTTCTCCAATTCATCTTGATTAATCAATTTATTACATTGTTAAATAGAGGAATGTCTCAGAGCCTGAGGTCCAGCTATAGAAGTCTAACACCCAAAGATATAAAGTTTGACAAAAGAGAAGCCGAAACCGGCAACGTTTCGGCTTTTTTTTGCTCAAATGTGAGAAACTAATTTTCTTTTGATCATCTGATGGATTAAAAGACTAATTATTTCCGCTCTGCCTCTTACAATAAGACACACGATCTAAAGATTTGGTTTATTTTGACACAGTGAAATACGCTTGTACATCTGCTTGGATCGTAAAAGAAGAAAAAAAAACATGGCGTCTAACAATTTTCTAGTAATTTATGCATCTTCTGGCTCAAATATTGTTTTCCAAAGGGACTGCAAAAAAAGAAAGAAAAGATGCACAATTGTCTGCGCTGCAATTTTAAATAGTCATTATGGGTCCCGAAGACCCAGTGGTGTCCTCAACCTGAGTGACAAAATCCTTTTCAAAGGGAAATGTAGAAACCCACCAGGTTATCAGGTGAGCCCAGACACAATGTAAGAGGTGATTTACTCTGAGCGGGCTACATGTCACCGGGGCGCTCTTTGTTTCCCTGAGGTCTGATTTGAACCTAAATTGCTTCCGTGAAGCCTCGGCTTGGCTTCTCATTATTTTGCCCCTCCTTCTGCTCCAACATTAAGGAGCCTGATGTACTGCGCTGTACTGTATCCTCAGATGGTAATGCCCTCATTCATTACCACCATGCAGCCATCTGTCAAACTGTTGAGGGAGTCTTATACGTCTTAAACCCCGGGTCATCTCAAAGACACGGGCACAACGGTTTCCTTTTTTTATTTTTTATTTTAATTTAAATGGCTACATTTTGAGGGGAAATACATTCTACACATCCTCCACGTGCAGATGACATGACACAACACGTTGATAATAAAATGCAGTCAGTCTCATTTTAATGAGGAAATAAACCTGCTAAAGTATCATCCAAATGAAGACGTTCACTACGAGTACTCCTTATATCAGAGACACTCAGACGTGAACGTGACGTCTGTGTTAACTAGTGAGTTTAGGAGATGCTGCAAGAACATGTCGTCACCTTACATATATATCCCTTATTGTTTGACCATCAATGCTGTGTTGGAATTACTTATTTAAATATGAATAAATGCAAAAACTGGAACCTTCCTCACCAGTTTAATTTCTGTACATTTCTTTAATTTCATTCATCATCATCTGGTCATCTGCCCACCCTGTCAAAGGACAGAAGTGCTCATTAGACAGCTTCAATATTTATCAGCATTATTATTCCCAATACTCTGTTATTGGAGATGACACACACACACACACACACACACACACACACACAGACACACACATCTGTACACTCGCACAATAACAACCACGCAGCTGCAGCCGAGCCACCACGGTCATCTCAAACAAGATAGAGAAGGATCTAGCAGGCGGGGAAGTACACATTAACAAACTTGTAACTGCTAGTGCCTCTCACCCTTCCTGTGTGCAGCCAGGCATCCATAACCAGATGCATCAAGCACACATTACATCCCTATACCTGAGTATTTACTCTGCCATCCAGCCAGAGAGATTAGTTTAGCTGGAGAGTTGATTTATGGACGGCAGAAAGTAATCCCTTCTTGTCCTGCGTGCTGTAGTCGTGCCTCCTCCTTTGCCACCGAGGCGAGCTTACACAGTCTGAAAGCCCTTGATACCGTGTTCGCCCTAAGGTGTAATGTTTGATAATATAACTACTGCTTCTGTCACCGGGACCCCCCCCCTCCCCCCCCCCCCCCCCCCACACACACACACACACCACATCTGCACCCACATCCGAGCCACCAGCCCCCCGCAAATACATTACAGCCCCACAATGCTTTGAGATTTATGAGGGAGTAGTGGCATGAGAGAGAGAGAGAGAGAGGAGAGAGAGAGAGAGAGAGAGAGAGAGAGAGAGAGAGAGAGAGAGAGAGAGAGAGAGAGAGAGAGAGAGAGAGAGAGAGAGAGAGAGAGAGAGAGAGAGAGAGAGAGAGAGAGAGAGAGAGAGAGAGAGAGAGAGAGAGAGAGAGAGAGAGAGAGAGAGAGAGAGAGAGAGAGAGAGAGAGAGAGAGAGAATTGATTGAAAGCCCCAGATAGTCCCATCCAATCCCGCCCCGAAGAACATCAGTTATTTTGCATCCTGACACAGCGATTGATAACTCGTAAATGTGTGCGGGGATGACAAATGCAGATGGGAACTGACTCTGACAAAAATGATAACGGCATCGGTCTCGAGGGGGTGACGGAGGTGGAGGCGCTGGATGCTGCTTAAAATATTTAATAATTGATACGTTGGAAGTGAGATGTTTTTTGACCCTGGAGGAGTGTGAATGTCATCAGAAAATTGCCAAGACTTTGAAGTGAAATGCATTAATGATGCGCGTTTGAGTGTGTGTGTGCATATGAGCATTTGTGTGTATTGGCAGAGGAGGCCATGGAGGTTATGGCCTTTAAAGGCTTCTATATTATTTCAGTATTCTTCTTGAGGATTTAACATTTTATATTTTTGTACTTCTCAGGAAAAGGAAACTTGTAAAAATGAAGTTTTAAGTTGTATTTTTGAAGGCCTCACATCAGTTGTGTTTTGAGGCTCTAGGGGAGATGGGGAAGGTCGGGAAGAGGTCGGGAGAAGGTCCTGGTTTTGGTTTATTACGGAGAAGAATGCAGTATCTTGAGACACAACATGTTGGTTAACATCAAACTGAAAGCAGACCTTCACCAAAGTGCCTTTTGTTGCCTCAACACTCACAAATGTTGCCTCAAAAATAAATGCAGGCGGCGATGATATCTTTCTTTCCAGCGCCATTGGGATTTTATTTTTTGGACGATATCAACATAATTCCTAGACGGTTTTACAGAATTTCCTGGGTTGTTTCCTGGAAAGATGTGGCATTAATAACAGAGAAAATAGCAATGCCCTTGAAGGAAAAGCTCTACTTGCGCCCAAGTGAATATTCATTCATTCAAATGTCCTTCTTTTAAAGGATACGTCTTGGAAAATAATAATAAAGTATTCAGAAATACAGCACATTATAGTGTGAGTGAGACTTAGAAGAGGAGAGGTTTAGTAGTGCGTCTATAAGGGAGTTTCTTATACAGTAAAAGGTGAATGAACGCAGGTTATCCTTTCAGTTACGCACACTCTAAATACACGCCGTGATCCTGGGATGTGTACGCATTAAAGCAGCATCCAAATGTCTCATGTCGAAACATCTGAATTCCTCCCCATATGGTGAGTCGTGCACCCTGTGGCGAACACAGTGGGGCGCTGGCAGCTTCAACCCCGTAACCCCTCACACCTTCAGCGAGACGGCCCTCCAGTCGTTCAGCTGTCTAGCGTGGCATTAAGACGAATGAGTTTCAAAAGTACAGTACGTGACGCCTTTCAATCCTCTTACACAAGTCTGATGTCTGAAAAAGAAACGGACAGCTGAGAAGCTCCAATTAACAAAGTGCATGAGATTAAGGTTCACTATTTAAGGAGTCCATTATGTCGCCTCGGGGAGGAAACGCAGACAGGTAAATAATGTTATAGTTCTGTTTTATAGCTTCATTAGTATATAAAAAAAAAAAA
>CM070106.1:4750000-4942500 GCA_036178185.1 Liparis tanakae | reverse complement strand
AACAAGGAGCAGATGACATCAGGGGGGTAATAATATAACATAACACAATAATAAGGTGACAGCAAACATTGCGCCATGAGGACTGAATGAAAACGCTTTGGTATCAAAGGTTAAAGGGAATAAGAATAAGTGTGTTACAATGTTGTAACTAATGTGTTATGTGTGTTTGTGATTGAGCAACATTTCTGTTTCAATCTTACTCGAGGCGTACGTCTTAAAAAAAAGAGAAGAGGTAGTGTGGTGTGCAAAATAAAGAAAAGGGCCAAAAATAAAGGATGGCTGACAGGTTTTAGTTCTGCTGTGTAGATTTGGTTATTTTTATTCAGAGGATTGTGATGTAGAAATGGCCGCTGGATTTATTGCCGCTGACTGACATGTTGCGTGAAAATAAGAAGTGAAAACTGACGACCTTGCTTCTGCCACCAGGTTGTACTGGATTCACTTTTGTTTGAGGATTTATTCAGGATTAGATTTTCAAGAAGCTTGAGTCTCTCCGTGTGCTGATGGTCAGTCTGCTACATTTAAATGATACATTAAATTTGTCAATCTTAAAAAATTCAAATAAAATTGTCATTTCAACCATGAAAGAAACAAATGTTGAGATGAAAGATGGAGGCAGTGTGGATCCAATCATTAGACACTTCCAGTCTTTTATTCACTGACTAAACCACTTCTCAATGACGTGACTCGTGTGTTGAGACCAGTCAGTATTATTTTTCTTCAGGTGTCATTCTGGGTTGACGGCTGCCATTCAGGCCTCTCTGATGTCTACCTGAGCTCCGCAGTCATGTTCCACATCTCGTGGCGGTTTGTGTTATAATGATCATCGGCGTTGACAGATGTGCAGCTAATGAACAGCAGCAGCTCACAAATACATATACAGCATGAAGCACGCTGAGTACCTTTTGATGTCATCATTGGTTTCAATAAAGCGCCGCAGTGGGTGACGGCGGACACTTCACATGTTGATACCCACAGACAAACAAAGATGGCGAGCCGCATGCAGCTAGACACGCTGCTCTACAGCTGGTTGACGACTGTTACTACCGGCACTTGAACACAGCCAAACAAATCTAATGAAACCTTTTCAGAACAACTCACAGGAATGAATACGTTGGTCACAGTCGGTTCATATTTGTACGTGTGTGTATTATTTAGAGTTTGAGCACTATTGTAGAATATTCTGTATTTATCTCACTCTTGTATTGAAAGAGTTTGTAATATATATATATATATATATATATATATATATATATATATATATATATATATATATATATATATATATATATAAATAAATGTATATATATATTTATAAATATATCTAAATAAATGTATATATATATTTATAAATATATACATTTATTTATATATATATATATATATATATATATATATATATATATTTCTATAAAGAAAATATCAATTAAAGCTGGGTAATAAGCAGGTGAGTCTTGTTTTGGGCTCTTACCTAATTTTGCACACACAGACATAACTTGAACAAGGAAATGTAGGTCACTTTATGCGCAGCTGGATAACAGATACAATAAACTCGGATTGAAGTTAATATTACTTAAATATCCCAACAAATATTTTCGTGAGTGAGACGATGTCCTCCCACCACTCTAATTGGCAGTTGGACTCAGACGACACGACGGATGTTATTTAATTCCTCTGTTTGGACTGATAACGATAATTGGATCTATTGAATTGAACTTCGAGAGACTTCCTTGTCCGTTTTTTCTCTTTTTTCTGCAATCAACCTGCTGCAGCTTTGAATTAAACACTTTGGCTTAAACAGGGCACAAGTTGAAGTGTTTTAATCTGACTCAGTCTCAATAAAAAATGTCTTCAGCATGAAAGCTGTAGCGAAAGGATTCATGGGAGTTGATTGCTGGTCATACTGGCAAATAAATAAAGCTCAACACCAAAATGATTTTTTCAATTGTATCAAAAAATACTCCCGTCTGCCTCTGGGCTGTCCTCGGGGGGGATCCCTGAAGCAATGGCAGGACGCGCAGCCAATTCACTGTGCAACCAAACTTGTTTTATTCTGGGGGTTTGGTACGTAGCACGTAGCACCTCCTGACATGTTTGATGTGTTTGCGCGTCTCGGTGTGATTTGGTGTACATAAATAACACACCTCTGAATATCTGTGTGCGTGTGTGTACAGTAGGCTAAGGAGGGAGACATCTGAATGTTTTTTTCTCCAGCGCTGTCTTGTTGCCGCATTTCTCGCTGACAGGTCTGATCAGAAAGTGATGACAGCCTATGATTGTCAAAATGCCGGTCGTTGAGTGGCAGCTCGGCTTTGGCGCTTCCTTATTTTCCACTTCCCTTCCCCCGGGTTTTGTCACATCTCTTTCCCAGCGGCCGGGTTGGCTTAGCTCAGAGTGAAGGTAGTAGAGACGCGTAGAGGCAGCATGAGGAACTCAATCTCGGCGTGTTGTGTTAAGGCCATTGTAGATGTCACACGTTAATATTCTCTCGGCGGTGGAGAAGCGAGCCAGACAGTGACAGTGTGGGAGTTAAACCAGGAGTTGGAGAGCCGAGTTTGGTGAGTGTCTCGACAAACAAAGCAGAGCTTCTCCTTGCATTGTGTGCTGGACAGGTATGACAAGAGCAATATGTGTAGTTCCACTAGAAGGATGCTCAAACCAAAAGCCTCCAGCAGTGCACCAACACATACATTTCACAATGAAGTTCCCTTTGTATTCAAAGGATCGACTGGTTTTAAGACTACAGGAAGTCCTATGAAGGATTTAAACTGAGTTCACAGGTAATCTCAAGAGAAAACGTGTATTTGTTACTGCAACGTGTATGTATAGTACTTAGTCTGCTGAATGAATCGTCTTCTATCCTTTCATCTAGGATAGTTTTAGAAAGTATGGAATTAAGGTGCACATTTTTCAATCAACGTCCTCCCAAAGGTCAAAGACTTCATCAGTTTTTGAGAAGATGCATTAGACTGTGGGTCTGAATTTCAGTGCCTACACAAAGTTTTTTTAAAGAGCTTCAAATGACATGTAGGTCATTCATCAAATGACATACAGCTGCTGTTTTGGGGGATATAAAAAGCTGGACAGGTTATGATTCAAGAAACTGACTGAACTTCATTAATCTAACAAACTTGTATTTCGTTACAGTGCTTTTCATTAAAATGTAGCACAAATTTAAGAAAAATCTTCTTAAGTGGATTTTATAACGGTAACAATTTGTGGCACTGGATCTGCCTGCTGCCATCGTTTGTGTCTCCAGTGAAGTACAAACATATGTATGTCATGATTTAACTGCTTCGTCTGTTTTCAATTTGTTTGTATCAATACCAAAACTCTACCTCAGCTAAGCATACAAACAAATTTGCGATATGTTACGCTTTATAAAAACAGGTATGAATGGAAACTAAATCATCGCAGCTCGAGTGCACAGATGCAGTGAGATAAACACACTTCCAATAAAGCCTGAAGACAGGAGCTGTCCTTTGAGAAGTCTTCAAAGGGAGCATCTGTGAAACACATTCACTGATATTGATTACATATCATAAAAGGATGAGATACCATGAACATGAGCTGCTGTACAATGAGTGCTGTCAAATTAGAAACACTGTCTCTCATGCGCACGGAGAAAGAAATCACCAGTGAAGGATTAAGATGACTTTCCCATACAAGGCACAAAACAGTAATTAATCTAGTCCACATGCACCCTCAGTTGTCACTTCTCATTCTGCAGTGAAGCCGAGTTATTCTTTTAAGTCACAAGATAAACATCTCAAATTCAGTCTCTTAGCTTAGTTGTAATGGACTGCGATTCGATCTACCCAGATGAAAATGCAAATGAGATGAAAACATCTGTTGGGGTGTGTTTAGCTCTTCAAACTAACTCATCATATTAATACAGCCGAGCACAAAGTGCACGCTCGTCGCCGCGCTGCCGCTCCTCCACCGCCCTCCTCCTGTCACGGCTCTGTCACGCTATCACGACTGTCACCGTGATTGTCGGGTAACTGTTCATTAAAGAGGTTACTAACTCCCTGCTAATGACAGAGACTTAATTTGGGGCGAGACAATAGTGACTTTAACGGTGGGGGGGGGGGGAGGAGGAGGAGGAGGAGGAGTCGGAGGAGTCGGGTTTGACTTTGCAGGAAGTTGTGGATCCAGGACACGACTTACCCTCAGTGGAGATGTTCGGCAAGGCACAAGTGACAAGCCAACATCCATCCGCCTCCTCAACTTGTCTATTTATATGTATATTCATATTCATGAGCCATTGGACCATGCGCTGTTGGCGATGCATTAAGCGTTATTGGAAAAACTGAATATCAGTCCTTCCCCCCCTGGCAACTGACAGAGAAAGATGGCCGTGCCCAAGTGACAAAGGCCTGGCAGGGCCTGGTACTAAATCATTGTACTGACGTGGGCAATGAAAGAAGAATCTCATCTCTTGCAAAAATGACTCTCCCCTTCACTTTGGGCATTAAGTGGACTCTTGGTTCTAACAACACTTCTCTTGAAGACGCGTTGGGCCAGTTAAAAGAGGAGCGGAGATGACCGGTTCATGTGTGACTCATTTGCTTCGTCACTCACACACTCAAACTTTTTCCTACGTTAGCATCTTGAGTGAGCGTCAGATGGGATGAGAGTTGACCGTAACGTAAAACAACAGAGTTAAAGAGACGTTGTTATTTTGAGTGTCCACTGCAACAAATGGTACAATTGGCAGTCCGTAGTTTTTGACACTTAAGGTGCAGCACAGGGCGCACTTTAATCAAAGTACCTTCTATCAAAGTGGACTATTGTTTCTTGTTTCTCTGTTCGTAGGAAATCAATAGTTAGGCGTAGTAAGGGTGGAGGAAGTATTCAGATATTTTACTTAATTAAAAGAAAAAACTAGACGGTGTAAAAAATACTCCGTTATAAGTCAAAGTCTTGCATTCAAAATCTCGCTCAAGTACAAAAGTATTTGTATCAAAACATATTTTAAAGGTAAAAGTACTATAACTTATATATAATTATTATTGATGCATTTATGTGTTCATCAGGTGGGTAAGCTATACCTAACACACACAATATATCATAATTTACATGTTGATTTATATTACAAATCTGCACAGTAGTAACGGTAGTAATGTAAATTCTCAACTAAAGTAAATGTGACTTACGTACACTTTAGTAAATGTAGATTCCACAACGCTTAAAGGCAATCATGTAGGAAAATATTCAATGGAAATCTCAAATTGGCGGTGGTAAATATTGAAGTCACAGCCACACGTGTTTGGATTTGCAGTAAGAAAGGTCATATTATTCTGCTGAAAGGATGGATGTGTATAAAAGGTAGGAGGCCACAGTGTGTACTGGAAGCAGTTCAATTAGTGCAGCATTGATCACCACTGACACGTGTCATACTGAGTCTCTCACTTGATGGGTAAGTTCAGAGTAAGTCATCAAAAGTAGCCACAGGTGAGAAAAAAAATATATTTTTTTCACGATAGAAACGCCTCTCACCGCCACATCATACACACCTCAATCTTAATATTGAGTTAAAACATCTGGCATTCTCAAAAACAACAACATATTTGAGACCACGAGGACGGCTCATCCTGAATAAATATAATCCCAGAATACATTGTCATTTTTGTATATCCGTAATTTAAGAATATTATTATATGTATTTAGAAACGATTAGAAATAAGTGCGACGATCTCATCCTATTTTTCCATTCATTTAAAAAAAAAAAAAAAGACTTTGCGACGCCTAATTATGACTTAAAACAGATTCCTCCACTTCTCTCATTGATTTCCAGCTTCCCTCTCTCCATGTCTGTTCCTCTCCGCCCCCCCCCCCTCCCCTCCTCCAGGCCCCTGCACTTCCTTCCTCAGTTCTTCCTTCAAGCCTCTGACAGTAGTGCTGCACATAAAGACACTGCTACCTTTGCATAATGCGGATGCACCTTCTGTAGGTCGAATGAAGCTCCTCCGACATGTGTCAGAAGCATGCCGTGTAGGCTTGGACTAATGATGGCACAACGGCCAGCCCACTGCCCCTCAGCATATGCCCACTCTCACAGATGAGTGTGAGTGTGAGAGTTTGTGTGTGTGTGTGTGTGTGTGTGTGTGTGCGCAGGGGGTGGCAGGGTTCGTCATGCTGATTAAAAGCAACCCCCCCTCACAAAGCCCCTCAGAAAAAGACAGCAGGGAACATGAACCACTGTCAGGTTGGCCCAGATGAGGACACAGGATCCGTGTCACCTGAATTTACCGGCCTAATATGACAGCCAAGTTGTGATCCCTTGTCTGGGACGTGTCACGTTTGCAGAGTTTGGGCTTATTCTCATGCAAATGATGTCAGGTTTGGACAGAATGTGAATGAGACTCGTCACACTGTCCAAGGGTCTAAACCCAACCACATGACAGTGGTTTCTCCCACAGCTCAAGATGAAATAAATACGACATTTGACATTCAAACCTGGCAACCAATACCAGGAATAGTTCAAAATAATGAGGGATTTGTGAGAGGAAGCACAGCACCACGAGCGTAACCTATTTACCGTTTCTTAGGTACTAAATAGCACATATCCAAAGTTTAAAACGAACATGCATGAGTCTATATTCAAATACCAGCACGTACACACACACAAACACACCACACTCACACTATCATTGGTGGCAAAATATTTGTTTTCCAGTTTAAAGACAGCAGAAAGTCTCTACAGCTTCCGCCGGAAACTGAAAAGGCACCTTTTCCGACTATATCTGGATTAAAACACAGATTTTCACTTCAGTGGCTCTTAGATATCTCTTATTATGGTACTTTTGTAGTTTGCCTATGTTGAGGAAATGTTACTTTCTGTATTCTTGTTGTTCTTAGTTTATACTCTAGGTTGAATGCACTTATTGTAAGTCGCTTTGGATAAAAGCATCTGCTAAATGACATGTAATGTTATGTAAAGAGAGGCACCCCTCAATTGTTAATTACATTCAATACAAACATGTTGTACAGTATGATCCAGAGACCAATCAGCATAATGACTACTTTTTCTTTCATACGTTTTAACCGTCTTAGAGTGTCTAGAAAAGCGCGAAACAAATTAAAAGTATTATAATTTAAGTACATTGTGTTGATCGTATACTGGACATTAACATTATAATCGAGTACTTCAACTTCAGTAAACTCTTTTCTCAAGCACCTTCTTATTGTGTGCTAATGAGTTGCAGTGGGCCCACTCCCCATGATTGAATACATGGAACACTATACTGGTGAACTCGTTGTTTATATTTATTTATATAGAAATGTCTTCATACATACTTCAGATACCTGACGGCTCTTCACATCACACCTGTGGGCTTTCCAGCCACGGAGAAGGGCTTTGATAGATCCTGAAAGACTCTCCATCCATTCAGCCGGCTGGCAGCCGTCATTATTCTCGAAAGAATCGACTTTGTCACTTCTCCATTCTTCAAGAGCCTCAACCCTCGGCCTGATGAATTATGTCGTCTGTATCTTCCAAAACAAGGCTCATTCCTGACAGGTACACAACACTTAACAAGATGGTTTTGACTGCCGGCAGATCTCCGCGGGGACAAACGTGGCAGCGAGCAATCGGATTGAACTCTCTGTCCATGATGAGATGTCTCGGGTGATTTTAAACCTTCAGCTCCTCTTCAAATCCTGCATTGAGGCTTAATGTTTTTACAAACATTTAAGGTGCTATATTGTTTCGCTGTCAGGACGGCCGCAGCAGAACGAAACGAGTCTGCCACTTCACTTTTACTTTATTTGTTCTGTGTGAAACAAGTGAGTTCACTTCTGATGGCTGTCTTACAACTTCAGACACGTTCAAGGTGGAGTCATCATTTGGGATGAGGTGCTTCATACAGGGTTCGTACGGTCATGGGAAACCTGGAAAAGTCATGGAATTTTAAAATGGTCACTCCCAGGCCTGGAAAAGTCATGGAAAAAACTTAAATCACAAAGGTTTGGGAAAAGTCATGGAAATGTGTTATATTCACTTGTTCATTTACGCCGAGTTTGAAATAATGAATATGTTTTAGAAAGAGAGACTCGAAATATAAGACGGCATACGCTCTCATACTGGCGGCGCAATTTTCTTTTTTTCCCGCGTTGCAAGTGAACGCACCGTATCTGGAAAGTTTGATGGCCATAACTCGGGAAGCAAATGTTTATTCTTTAAATATAATATTGTCTCTTATTCATTTGTTTCATTACATGTATACTGTATGCTTTGGAATTCACATTGTTTAAGCACTAAATGTTCTCACTTTTTCATGTATAAACCGAGATTTCAGTTTGGTCATGGAAATTTGGTTTAAAGTCATGGAAAAGTCCTGGAAAAGTCCTGGAAATCCATTGGTCAACATGTGTAAGAACCCTGTTCATATTAAAAATCATGGAGGTAAACATTCACCGACACCTGCGTATTCTTGAGCATCTGACTAATTTTATAGCAACCGATACAATACAACAATAAACACTGACAATGAATGATTGGATAAAAACTGGAAAGAATTGTTGTAGCTGCATGGAGTCGAGTCATGTTTCAGACTCTTGTCCTTCACTCTTCTTCTTCTACCCAGAAGAGTCCAGGAGGGGGAAGCTAGGAGTATATGAATATGTAAATAAGGTCATATAGCTGGCCTTCGATTGTTCACCTTAAGACAGCATTGAGTTGGCTTTGTACCCTTGTCTCGTCTATTCGGTTCATTGGCAGCTTGAGAGCAAGATCTTCTCTGCATGGTTTTGAAATGATATGTAATATATATTAATATATTGATTCACAGGTAATATTCTCCTCAGAATAGTCCTTAACAGATTATTTCTCTACTTTTAACCCACCGTTACCTTCAAATTTACTAACATATTTTACCCTTATTGACCACAGCAATTAAAAAGTCCAGAAAATTATTAGAATTAATATTGCTTCCCAAGTTTAAGTGTCAGCTACTTTGTTTGTTTGTTGACTATACCTAAATATCCCTTTAAATAAATAAAATGTTTGATATTTCTTATGTTTTACACAGTGAAATACAGCCTGGGGTCAAATTGATCGATGAGTACAAGTTGTGTTCAGGATATTGAAAACATATCATCATGTGAATTTGATGTTTTCCCAGTTGTCCCCAATAAATTAGGAAAAGTCATAAAATACGAAGCAAAAAACATTATGACAATCATTTTCTTTAGAGACGTTAAACATTGAATGGGGTCAAATTGACCCCAAAGGTAACAGGAAGGTTAAAATCAAACCGACCTAAAACCAACTAGAAGAACAGAAATGCGGTTCCAGTAACGGTCTTCCATCCCAAACTGCTTTCTCGAGTGCATTTTATTCAGCAGCGTCTTCTCCGCATCACCGTAGGGGAGAGGGCTTTTTGCTAGTTATTCTCCTCTCCAGAGAGGAAACGTGTCTCGAAAAGCGAGGTCTCGTCGAACAGAGCCGCGATCAACAGAAGGTTGCCCGGAAAGCAGCGAGGGGAGACAAGAGAGCGCAAGGTTAATTCACCAAATCCTTGCTGTCGGCATGAGTACACGTGATATGCATGTCACGAGGATTCACGGCTCGCACCATCGTGTGCATTGCGCTGACGCCGAATACTTCATGCATGTACAGATGTTAGCGCTCAGTAGCAGAGCAGCTTACTGTGACTCGAAGCCATTGTAATTATTATAAATGGATAACAGGCTGCATCGCGACGCCACTTGTCATAAACACCCTTTTGTTTAACATCAGATGTGTGCTGCTGTCTCGTGAGCTCTCTTCTCACCTGGTAATGGCGGTGACATGGAGACAATATATTTTGTGTTGGCTGGAAAGCCAACGAGAAACATGAGGGAACAAATAAAAGCATCGATGGCCTGACAAAGTCATACGTGGAGATGTTGTACTCGCTGTGACAAGACAAAGACGGCTCGTTTTAGAGACCATGTATGAGACTTCGACAATGTCTTGACAATATTCATTCTGAATGAGACACCTTGATGCAGATACTCTCTTTTTTGTCTTTTCTTAAAGGTAAAAACACTAGAATTACCAGCTCACAGCTGTAGGTCTCAACCAACCAGTCTGAACTCAATTTGAAGAAATTCCCTCCAGACATTCCTCAGATATCAGAAGGGGACTGATGATCGGACGACCCAAAAATGAAATATCTTCGACCACGGCGGTCACAAATGGTGTCAACTTCCGATCAGAGTCAAAAGAGAGAAACAGAAAAAAAGTATTGGACGTGTATTCTTTCAACCAAAAAGCACAGCAGCCATTTGGCGGGCAAAATTAAACAAATATGTTGATCTATAAATTATATTGTGTAAATGTATTCTATCTTCACTGCATAATTCAAGTCCTATACAGCTCATTTTTAAGAAAATGGCTGAAAGTAAACTGGGAAAATCGTTATGCTCTTTTCTGACTGAATTAAGTTTTTCTAAACTTAAAGTTTCAATTTATTTGAATGAAAAATAAGATGACGGTGCTTTCAAATAGTTTTTATTTCATGATTATGTTAATCAGTCTTCTTCGTTGCTCCTATACTCTCTGCACATTAGCTCCTTCATGCTGCCGTCTATTCCATTGCATGTCGCTCTCTCAGTATTTCTCCCTCCTACTCCTTATGTTTCTGCACCACACAGAGCACACAGTGAGGCTCTGAAACTCTATTGTTTCTTGGGGAAAATGCCTCAGGCTAGTGTTCAAGAGCTGCGTGGGGTGGGAGCATGTCGACTTAAATACCTTCAGAGGAGATATGCCACGGCCTCTTTTATCAGAGGCCCTAAAAGGGATTATGTCTCTATTTGAAATTGCTTGTACGCATTCACTGATTTGGGCTCATCGAGGCGTCTGAATAGAAAAACCTCACATTCATTCCACACAAAGTGAAATGTTTCATACTAAAAGGGTGCCGTGTAGCAAAATACACATGCAAAAGAAGCTCAAAGTTGTGCTTACAAGCCTCCAGACTTCATTAGAAAATGTGTGCTGAATAACCACTCAGGAGGGCCATACTGTATGCTACAGGGAATATTTTACCATCATCCTAGCAGCCAGATGAGCCAGACCTTTTGCTCGACCCATAAATATGAAAGCCAAAATGGAACATTGTGTTTATTTATTGATGCAGCAAGCAACGTCTGCTTCATAAACTTGCAACGTTTTCTTTTCTTCTCGCAACACCTGCTCGTACATTACTGTAACTGGACCCGATTAACATAAAGCAGCTACCAAAGAGGAACAGTTTGACATTGAGAAATAAGTTTATTAGCTTTCTTTCAGACAGTTAAATGGATACTACTCATGTATGCACGGCATGTATGAAGCTAGAGCTTCTGGTTAGCTTTGCTCTGTATAAAGACTGAAATTCCTGGCTCTGCCCGTGAATAACAGAACCTCCAAAGCTTCCTAATGAAAACAAGCCTTGTTTGTTTAATCTGCACGAAATATCTGGTGTAAACACTGCAAATTGTGGTTTTACGAGGTGTCATGTGACGGACTACCTCTCAGCTTCCACACTGTAACAACAGGACTCCAGGAAGTTACCGTGTCTCGGCAAGTAAAAGGTCACTACTCGACTTTCATTAAAACAGCTTCTTTTTGCTTCATTTTGATTTTAACTTTCGTTTGTTTAAAAGCCATGCGTATTTTAAGTGGCTAAATTATAAATAAAAGTAGATTTAATTACCCGGCATACCAACCCGTTCTCAATCCCAACTCGTCAGATACGAGACCACGTAGCTTACGTTACTTACAGGATTTTAGTTTAGTACATGTTTTAACTTGCATAGCTTGAAATAACTTGACATGGACTTTTTGTTTCAGACACAGGACACAAACGGCAGTCTATACCACACGCCACTTGACTTTAGGAGTATTTTCTCTTTGCGTCAAGCTAAAATGTTCGGTGAGAGTTGGTAGCAGACGCAGTGGGCTGTAACAAAGCAAAACAAAGCGGTATGTCTTGCAAATGACTTGGAAAGTTAACTGGAAAACAACTGCTTTAAGATTCATCAACAATTCAGGTACTTAATGATTATGGAAAAGGCCTTTGCTAGTTAGATAATGTTCTTAATTGTATCTTTTGACCAAAGGATGAGGAACATTCTTCGGAGCTGTGAGCTGGTTTAACTCTCAGCTCCGAGTTAACGACACAGCAGTGGACCTAAACCCTGTACACGGCTGTCCCCTGTTCTCCTGCTATTCCTTAAAAAGTAATGAGGGAGAGCAGTCGGGAAGGATCTGCTTTCATCCTCACCCAAGGGACTCAAGCTCTGTCCTGAGGAGACTGAGCTTGAAGCCATGTCAGTCAGAGAGCACGACTCTGCAGAAACTTGTTGCAAACAGACTTCAGTTCTTATGGAAGATCCTCAGATTAAGAGTTTAGGGAGTTCAGGAAAGAATGTAGGGATTTGATATGTCTGTCTCCGTGTTTGTCTCAATAAAGCCAGCCAAGAAGGTTTGGTTGGTGCATTATAATGAATACTGCCACAACAACGGGAGGGGGTGAATGCCGGATTTGAAGTGCACAGTGTTCCTCCCTTGCAGTGCCCCGAGTTGTTCAAACCTGACGCCCTTTGATCTCTCTACAACGGTTCATTTATACATACATCCAGAAAAGTGACAGCTGACTGTCTGCTTAAAGCCTGGAGGGAGAGCGCTGTCAAAATCCAGGATGTCACACTGCCTTGTATTTCTGATCCCGACTGTACAGTAGACGGTTGGATGGGCATTTCAGTGCGATCTGAAATAGGAGCACGCTCTACCTGTAGTGTGGGTTAGGGTATTTAAGTGAAATACGGCATTCAATTTATTCTGTCCGTGTAGCAACTGGCATCCTAATATCAGAGCTGAGTGAGTTTAAAAGATAGAAGCTCCACACATCCATATTATAGTGAACTGGAGGGTATTTCCCAACATTTGTATTGTGTCAACCTCTGTAACTAATGTAAAACTATCCTTTACTCCAAGAATATTTCGGTCAGAGGTTATGCCCTTCTTTGTTTAAAACAACTAAATAATTAAATGATTTAGATGTGCATCATCAAGCAACAATTCGCAACTTATAATTTATTAACCTGTTATGGTTCAGAATAATACACATCATTTACATAATTTACTTTTGAGAAAGGGGTGGCTGAATGAAGCTCAAGAGGTAGAGCGGGTCATCCTTTAATCTCAAGGTTGGCTCCTCCTATGTTGAAGTGTCATTGAGCAAGACATTGAACACAATAAAAACATTAAAATAAAGTGTTAGCAGTCAGATGTTTTGCTTCAGATTCAGTCTCTCTGGATTTCACACTCTCAAAAATACTCAATTAACACCACAATTTAATCCATGACATGGTTTTTATTTTACAACTGAGGATAAAGGAATGCCGTTCTGAATAATCGGGGTGATGATAAAACCTGAAAATCTATCATTGGGTGAGAATTTATTTCTTCAATGTTATGTACAGGACCATGCATCAGAGCAGATGCCAGTAAAAGTTATTTTATGTAAACCTCATCAAAGGACATTGTGGTCTGACGATATTCTGTAGTTTTATACATTTCCCCCCATATTTGTCTAGAAAAAAACATTATAAAAATGCACACAGTACAAATAATGTTGAACTGTAAAGAGCAAGATATGCTGACATACATGTATACATACTTGCTGATTATTCATACAATAACTTTAAACTTCATTAATTTTACAACTGTAGCTTCACAATAATAAAATTGGTAGCCTACTAACGCAAATACTGTACATGTTGAAATGATCAGGAAATCATATTTACTAGAGGAACGAATATTCTAAATATTTTTTGTCAAAATGTCTGTGATTTAAAGACAAATAAAAAACAATATTATAATTAGTTCCTCAAATTGCAATGTTAAAAATGAAAAGGGTGATGTGTTGCCATTTTTACCAACACATTTCTTCATCAATTTACACTTCCTTAAAGTGCTGAAATCAAATTTCAAAACATCACCTTTCACATGGCTACTTTCATAACCATTAACTTCATTTGAATAGCTATGGCTGAAATTTGAAAAGAACAGGGATATCAGTTTGGTTAATCATGGTTTAAATTTCAATAGACATAATATGCTCACTGTTTTACATAAAAACATGCACAAACTGTCTCATAAATAATATGCAAGTTGTGTTGAAATATATTCATCTTGAAAAACATCATTCAAAATCAGTGATCTAAATAAGAGCGTGGTCCAGTTTTAAATCAACAGATGGACTTTTCCCAAAGGCTCAGATTAGATGCAGTGCATTAGGAAAGCAACAATCAGTGACTATATATAGTGCCATGGCTGCTGAACCAATTTGGTACATTTGTCACCAAAGAATGCTACTTTTACAACTTAGCTTTGAGCCTCTGCAGCGCAAAGTCCTGTCATTTATGGATAACTGAATAACTACCGTATCAACCGTGTTACCATTAAGATATGTGTCAATACAGTTGTGGCACCATCTGTTATGACAGATTGTAGCTTAGAGTTATAGTGCAACAGTAATCTGTCATGCTATCAGCTTCTTCATTGTTTATCATACTTGTCCAACTCTTTCACAAAGATAAGATGGTCCTCAGGCGACTTTCCATGTGTTTTGCAAAGGTGCAATTTGATTGCATGTTTGCTCAGAAATGTCCGATTGCACAGTTTGCACTGATGTATTGAGCCAGTGTCTTCTTCTGTAAGTCCAGAGGTACTAAACGAATTGTCCTCTATTCTGCTGACTGCTTGCTGCTCAATTAAATCTATGGAAAGCTTGGAGAGGTCCTTTAGGGTGAACCCGAGGTGGGTCTCCAAATGGTGAATGTAGGAGGAGGGAGTCCTGAACTGGGAAGCACAGTCACCGCACAAAAACAGAGGTTGGCCAGACTCAATATTTTTAAGGAACTTTGTGCCCCCTGTCCGCTTTAACTGGTATTTTACATTGGCCAGCCAATGTGAGATAGTAGTCATGGAGAGACCAGTAAATTTACAGATGTGGACACGTTCCTGGGGTCCCAAGTCACTGACCACCAACTTTCCATCAGAAGTCTCTCTAAGACTAGAGACAAACTGGGCCTGGAGAATCAGGAGGTGCTGGGGATTCCAGTTCGACTGCCGGCCCTTCCGTCTTTGGATGGGAGACAACTCCTCCAAACTGTCCTCAAAAGTACAGCCATCGTGGTCTGATTTCTCAGAGATGGAAGAAGGGGTCGTGGACTTTGGTGTCAAACGACCCGTCAGGTTTTTGACCATGTCTGAAATATCCATCAACGCATTCTCCCGAAGGAGCGGAGATGAGGACAGTGAGAAATCTTTGAAAGACGGTTTGCTGTTGTTTACACTGCCGTTGTTTGGTGTAGAGGCACCCGTAGGTGTACTTCCATTGGTGTTTTTGGATTTAGTCAAGTCAATGGGCTGATCATCGTCATCATCACAGTACTGACTCACAGGCTCTGCTGACTTGACTTGAGCAGAGCTGCTGTTGATCTTATAAAGCATCGCAAAGGGGTCGACGAAGGGGGTGGCCACTTTTGCAGCTTTTCCCAAGTGGTTGTTCATGATGGACTGCAAAGCACTAAGAGGGTTGACGAGTGGTTGTTCAGGTGAGTGATCAGTGATGATGCTCAGGTTATTGCAGCCATTGCTTACAGGCTTTTTTGGTGAATCAACTTCACTTTTTATCTGTGTCTCTATTTTACCTGCTGTCTGCTCACCTTCTTTGCCTCTCAACTCAGTCTGGTCTTCTACAACAGTGTTTTTGACTGCCCTTGAGCTGCTTTCTGGATGGGGTGAAACCTGTTTCTCCTTAGAATTTGGCAATGGAGACTTTAGAGACCTGCACTTACTCTGTACAGGTCTTTCCTCTTTTTCACTTTTTACGGAAGTTTTCCCAGTCACTTTCTCAACTAGCTCCTCCATGGCCAACACATTGCTCTTGTGACTTGGTGGTGGAGAGGGGCTATTTGGTAAATGAATCAGAGAGCTTAATTCAGAAGACAGTACCTTCAAACTCTTGCTGCTGAATAGAGGTTGAACTTGTCCACATGACGGCAAGGTAGACTTCAAGGATCCATGGAGTTGGTAGGCGGCATGAATGCTGGGGTATCCACCCCAGGTTGGTGTGCCTGTTTGGGCCTTGCTGATTGCACTTGAAACTGTATTCTCTAAAGACTTTAGGATGTCCAAGCCACCTTTAGGCGCCTCCTCCAAGTCTTCTTCTCGCAGATATTGGTAAGATCTGGTCTTTTTAGGTTTGTCAGCTTTTTCAGGAGGATCTTCTTTCTCCTCTTTTATTTTGTTCTCCGGTTCCATCCCTTCCATTTGCTCCTCCTCTACCTCTTCATCTTTTATTTCTTCATTTTTTTCCTCGGGGCTAGTGGGCTGCAATGGGGAGTCAGGTTGTGACTTCCCATTGGGTGGTGGGAGTCTTGTTGTAGTCGGTGGCAAAGGAATTGACTGACATTTCTCCTCAATGACGGGATCAAAAACTAACTGCTTACCCTTTTTAGAGGCTGAATTGGTTACCTTGAGAAAGTGCCCTGTGACCATCATATGGGCTGTCAGTTGCTGCAAGGTGTCATGTGAACTACCACATTCCATGCATTTGAGAATTTGTGCCTTGCGTGCCTCAAACTGCCAAGTATAACTAGCACCATTTTGGTAACCGTATCGATTGTTTGGAGTGACATAAGGATTGGCCATTTTTTGGTCTTTGGGAGTCTCTCCCAAGAGTATGCCAGATGAGACAGACTCTGGCGAGCTCGGAGACATTAAGTCTTGAAATGCTCTTTTTTTGGTTGGGGGTACCAGCTTTGAGGTGAGAGCCGGCATTGGTTCTTTTAGAGGCACTTTCTGATAGTGTTTAGTTTTGATCATATGAACACTAAGGTCTTGCAAGGATTCAAAAGAATGGCCACAGTACATGCATTTAAGAACTTTTTGGGCATCTTCTTTGCCTTCCATCTCCAGCAGAGAACGCTTACGTGGCTTGGACCACCTCCTGCTGCGATCATCCTCCTTATCCTTATTGTCATCACGGTAGTGGCCCGTCTCGTGCATGTGCACCGTCAGGCCAACCAAAGTGTCATAGGCACCACTACAGTCCTTGCACCTGAACTTGCTGGCGCCTGTAAACACAGGGCCATAGAGCTTATTGTTTTGCCTGTAAAGCTGCACGGTGCTGAAAAGGCTTGGCTCAGGAAGCAGTTGGTATGGGGTATGCTGAAAGGTTTTGGCCAACGCTGCCTGGTGCCAGTCATAAGCTAATCCTCCTGTGCTTCCAGAGCTTACACTGGTGCCACTGTTGCTTGACACTGCTCTGGAGGTGGTACTGCCAATAGTAGTATTCATGGCGGCTGAGGCATGGCTAGTGTTACCTCTGCTCTTCAGATGGATATTGACTGGGCTGTGACTGTTCATGAATCCATTACTTCCTTTGTGACTGCTTCCATTGTCATTGCTGGCTGCGTAATTGTTCCCTTGTTTACTTTTCAGCATGTCCAGAGCAATGCTGGACCAGGAGGCATCCGAGATCAGGTTTGCATATACAGTTTTCATTTTGGCAAGACTGTCCTGTAGCGAGAGACCATTGATGGGCTCTGTGCTCTCCTCTTGCTTCTCCTCTACCTTGTCCTGATCAATGAGGGGGGGTGTGGTCTTAAGGTCCACCAGATGATCACTGGTGGTGCTGAGTGGAGAGGCGTACCCAGCGTCTGGGTTAGTGCCATTGCTGAGTGGAGAGTTTTGGCAGCTATAACGATCACCTGCGTCGTCGTCATCATTGAACAGATCTTCTTGACCATCCAGGGAAAGGCCGTCATCCTGCAGATGTTCTTCTTCACCAATCTTATCCTCTTTAAACTCGTCCTCAGATCCATAAGCTAGAAAACACAAGAAGAGCAGAAGGTCCCATTAGATAGATATTTTTTCAGATATTTTTAATGCATTATAATAACACCAACTATGCATCTACTGTCCTTACTATACAAAGGTATCTGCAATAATACTATAACGATTTTTGTCAATTTTCACAGCAGAGGACACACTTTTGCAATAATAAAGTGGCAAACATCCATATCTTGACAATGACAAATAGTGCTCTTCACTGCGCTGCCTAATGAAGCTATTGAACACTACAGCTCAGCAAGGGTAGAGATCAGAGATGAGCCGCAGAAATGTTTCTGCTTAGTTTGAAAAGTGAACAAAAGCAACCATGTTAATCATACAAAGAACCCATTCTCAGCGGAGATGATACTTATTAATTGTGTGGTGATATCCTTTAATTCCCTAGACAAATGCAGACATTTTTGTATCATCACAATTGAGAAAATAAAGAGGACAATATTTATCTCTGATTCCTCTGTTAACGACTCCCTTTGATGTTTCCTTTCCAATTTAATTTACTGCATATGTGCAAAATATTTCTGTATATTAATCAAAAAAAAAAATCTGAATCAGCCAATTGAAAAGCCAGAGAAGCAACCAGCATCTGTGCAGAGTATTCATTGTCTATCTTGCTGCCATATAGTGACCACAGATATGTGTCCAACATAGATTTGCTCTATTCTTCCCACATGCCACACATACTATGGATACCCAAGTAAGAGATAGTGGTGAAGAATGCCAGCTGCATCAGCCTTGCCAAGCCCTGGCTGGCTGGAGTCAACTTGGCATCGGTTGTGGAAGTCCTCACAGCGTGAGGCGAGGAAACGGCCAGTGGACATGACAAGCCGTGTTGTTACTGTCTGTGCTCCCAGAGTACTCACAGCTTCAAGTGTGCCATTTTAAAAGAAGAAAGAGACTTATAGTATCAGTGGAAAATGGCTGCCCACTCTCAGTAACTGTCAACAATCTTTACAAATCATTTGTTTCTAAAATTATATAATCTGCATTATGAACAAATCAGATGAACAAAACCCCCAAATGTAAAACACATTATAGGAAGAATTCTCTACAATGGTAGAGAGATGAAAAGGTTTACATATGATCCTGGATCCACATTATGAGAGAAGCATTACAGGGAATACGTGAGAGGGAGGAATGGAGGGTTAAATATGCCAAGGCAGCTCCCCCAATCCATTCCCTCGTAAGATGCTTGTCTGAGGTGCCAGAATCAGTCTCCAGTGAGGAGGCAGATGTGCTGTCAGCTTCAAACAGCATGTAGCTCTCTATCCCATAATCGGAATGGACATAATACCTGATGTCTGTGAGGTGCCAGTTACTGCTGCCTGGGAAAAGCTGGAGGTCCAACAGCTGCAACTCTCAGCGTTGTACGTGCGTGAGTGTGTGAGATTGTACATGCTGAAATATACAGCCTCCCTCTTCTTAATTAAACTATTCCTGTGCTAGTTTTTCTTATAACTGCAGGCTCGTAATTATATACAGGCTCCACTTTCACTTGAGTTGGTCACTAAATTAGAAGATTTTAACCTTTGAAAATGCAGCTGCACAGCTTTCTTTCAACCAGTCTCCACCTCTCTGTTAAGATGCAGCCCACTGTATTGAAATACATGCAAAACCGAACCTATTCAAAATCAATGTGGTGAGAGTAGTTAAAGACAAAGCCAAGTGAGAGAAACCTGACAGCAGTACACACACACACACACACACACACACAGACACACACTGAGAGCACACTGACACTAAATTCTAGTCTTTCCCTGCCATCCTCCATATGTTGCCTTGACAGGCATCAGTGTCAGTAGTGCGTCAGTGTCAGCCCGAGGTGTCAGTGTCCACGCAAACAAGCCAGCGAAGAGGTGGGAGGGGAAAGTAACAACAACAAACACAAGTCAGCCATTTTTTTTCCTCCAACCCCTTGCACGAAGCCTCCTCCTTCACCATCTGTGTCAGAAAAGCTGCGGGTGCCACCGCCGGCTAATAAGGCAATCAGAGATGGAAAAGATGCTGACATGGCGGCTTTCGAGCGTCACTCAGAACAAAAGAGGAAGAGGAGAGGGAGGGAGCGAGGGATAGGGAGGGGATTAACACAGGGATGGTGGGGAGGAGTGGGGGAAGGTGTCTGTTGTGGTTGTCAGTCAAAAACGTAAGCCCACTTTGTGCTGTCAGGAAGGATAGGGAAAAGAGGGGAAGTTTTGAAAAGAGAGGAGAAAAGATATGTTTAGGCCAGTGAACAAGAGGTATGTGTGTGTGTGTGTGTGTGTGTGTGTGTGTGTGTGCGTGCATATTTAACAGAAAAATACAAGACAACGAAACAAGTTAAACTGCATGCAACAAACTAAGAACAAGTTCAGGAGAAAGAAAGTCGTGAATTGTATGCTATGTTCGTGAGTTTTTTAGGTGCGTGTACGATAGGTGTAGCTGATCACGTGTCTGTGTGTGTCAAGTGTTACAGTGTGTCAGGTGCATGCAGGGATGCAATGTTGCTGGCGGGGGGAAGGCGAAGCCATCTGCGTCTGGAGAGGAGCCCGTCGCTATTGTTGTGCCCAGAGTCCAGGATTACTAGCTGCAGACAGGTGACACCACAGTAGGACACCCCGACCCCCCATAGACACACCCACACACACCTGTCCCCCAAGCTACAACCCTCCCCCAAGGCAGAAAAGTGGTGTGAGGTCCACACACAAACACACACACACAAACGCACACACACACACACACACAGTAACATTTGAATCAAGTTTTTTGTAAAATGATTTTTCCAAAAGTAAAAAAAAGAAAATGTTGTATTTTTTGCCTGGACACACATGGTGATTTCAACTGTGCCAATTAGTTAAACAAATTTGTAAAACAGCAAATTCATTTTCATTTTAAAGCTACATTAAGCATGCTTTTGATTGCCCAATAACACAAGATGTTAAAACAACTTTTTATTATAGTGACAAATCCAGCGGCACTCGGTTTGGTGTCAGACACACTGACGAGTTCTCAGAGATAAAACGAGACTGGGTGAGATAACTTAAGTATGGCTGTCCTCCCCCCCCCCCCCACCCCTTCTTTTATATACACACCCACACAAAAACACACACTTTCCCCTCTAAACCTTCTTCATTTATTCATGTTGTCTCGGAGAAGAGGGCAATCCTGGCTCTCATTTGCGGTGCTAATGTCCAATTCCGCCAGCTTTCACCCTGCTGATTTACCCTGCGTAGCCGGGCGCTGCATTCAGAGCGGGGCGGCCGGCGAGGCTCACACCGTTTAGTGGCCCTTCAAAATGGGAGCTCTGGTGTGGCAGTCTTATTTCTCTCTGCCGTTTCGCTTTGTCACCGGCCCCTCCATTCCCTGCCACTCACCTCTGATGGCTTTGGACAGGCCTGATCAGTGTGTGTCATTGACCTGTACGACGTGCATGAGTGTGTGCGTGTTTCCGCAGAGAGAAGGCTGTAAATAAAATGACATTATTATTTCCTCTGTCCTATCATGTAGAAAAGCCAATTATGGTAATGCTTAGTATGTCAGGCAATCTCCGTCTCTCTCTGCTCTCCCCAGTCCTCTTCATTCTTGCTCTTTTCTCCTCTCCTTTCTCCTGACAGTCTTTGGACTACTCTGCCGACAACGTATACACTGAGGCAAACTGGCACACACCGACAGTCTCCTCTCAGCTGCAAGACAACTACCACACCGGATTCTGCATAACAAGTTGCCGTCAGAGGAATCGTTTGAGATCTACGCTGTCGAAACGATTAGAAAGTGGGTTAAATTATAAACTGGGGACTGGATTTCACTTTGGGGCTTAAATTGAGGAGGTGACCGCTCCCTGACATAGAGCAGAGCTACATCGATAAGTGAAGCCATGCACGGTAACCATGTATTAGATATAATTTGCTTGACCAGTCATGAAAAAGCCTACCTAACCGCTCCCCTCCGCGGCCCCACCCTCCACTAACCCACATGGAATAGCCCACCATATGGCACAATAGCTGCAGGGCTTCTAATGCGTGTGTGTCGTACAAATCCACCTTCTCAGCTTCCACAACTCTTCCGGTTGAGAGAAGAATAAAAAACAAACAGCCAGTAAAGGTCTGGTTTTCCTGCGTGTAGCTATATGCAGACACCATTTTGAATTTGATTATTTTGTATCACTTATTTTGCGTCACTGCTTTGGATTCTTTCTAAAATATGAATTACCCAAAAGAAATGTACCTTTTCTGAAACTTTTGCCTGTCCTCGAGGCTTTCACATATGTTTCCAAGTAATTTGCACTTACTTGAACTCATATTATGCTAATAGTCATTTTAAATGGGTCACATAGACGGTGCATTTTACCTCTGGCTCAGCTAAATTAGACCATTACTACTATATGTGTAGACACGCTCAGTGTGACTGAGTAAGAGCAAATGATGCTCCCAGCTGAGATCAGTGTTGAAAGAAAAGAATGAATGTGGAGAACTGCAGCCATTTTCTTTGAAAGAAAATTATTTCCAGTTCTTTCTTGAATGGTTTTGCAAGTTTCTCCTCCTCTTTTTTTTTTTTCTCGGCCCGTTTGTTCGGAACTCTCGTGAACCAGTTTCGACACGCCATGACAGTGACTGTGGTCTATAAATCACCTTTTCCCTGAACTGTCAGTGCCTGCTTGCTCTGAGATGAAACAACAGCCATTAGATCATCGGCGCGGCAGATTCCAGCCTTTTCCGCTCTGCTTTTGAGCCAAAACCCCCCACGCCTAACAATCGAACGTTTCTCTGGTGCTGCACACACCATCTGGTTTGTTTTCAGGCGAAGTACAGATTCAGATAATGCATTACTAATGCTAATTAAAGATGATGCGAAGTGAGATTTACACAACCCCAATGCCAAGCGCTGACTCAATGTAGGCTGCATCCGACAGATGCCATTTGTTAAACAGATTCTTTTAGAGAAAATATTGTTGGTTTCTTTACCATCCATAAAAAATTAGCGGTATAAAAATTTCAACATCAGTATTGTCGCAATCTTCTGCGAGGGTTTTTACACTTTGTCGGACGAAACACATCTTCAATTGTGTTCTATTTTGGATCGATCAAGGGTGGCCGGTACATGACGGAAATATGTTCAGTTTAAATCGGAGAGAATGAATCACAAAACTAACCAGCTACCGACATAACCCGGAATCACCCATTCTTCAGAGATGCCGTCTTTTGAATTCACCTGCATTGCCCCTGACAGTGGAGCTTCCCCTGACTAAACAACAGCTGCTCCCATCGCCTAGCAACAACCAGTTGATGGATGACCCCAAAGATGGATAATTACCATAAATCACTATGGTTGTGTGGAGAATAGAAGCAGAAAATCATTGTCGAAAAAAACAGGCTGAACCACAGTTTAAAATAGTGTGTCTGGTGAGGCTAACTTTGTCTCTCGTGAATTTGTTGAGCTGGAGTCGTCAGTAGATTCCTAAGTTGGCAGGAACGGGTTGGTGAACCACATCAAAAGTAGCATTGGATTTGTCTGCTGGGGTCATTCTAAACTTTTCTTGAGAGTGGCCAGTGTTTCAGACTGTATGAATACGGGCTGTAAAATGAAACCTGATGAAATGACTCACGGGACAAAACCTGTCCTGAAGGAGCAGGGACAAAGAAAACAAAATGGGCAGAGGAAGGAAGAAAGGAAACGGCGAAGAATGAATGATTGCCACAATGATGCGTTTAGCGCTGCAAAGAAGACGAGGAGGAGGAGGAGGAGGAGGAGGAGGGGGGGGAGGGGAGGAGAAGAAGCACAAAGAGGAAGTGTGTTTACAGTCTGAACATACGTGTTTATTTATGCACTGTGTGTGAGGGAGTGTGTTGGGGGGGGGGGGGGGGGGGCAGTAAACGTGAGATACAGGGTAAGGGAGAGAATAATAAAAAAAAAGACAGGAGAAAACGAGAGGGCGCGGGGCCAGAACAGGGTCACAACCCAACCAGTTCGGTCTAGCCGAGTCCGGTTGCACAATAAGCCATCAATCAACCTTCTTCACGCTGTCAGACTTCCCCTCATTTCACACAGACCATCCATCCACTTTGTACACTGCTGAGGAACAAAACACATTGAAGGAAAAGAGACGGAGGGAGAGGGAATAAAAGTGCATACATATACACACACAGACACACACACATACACAAACACGTGTCGACACACACAACGTTGTACGAATCTGATCCTTTACTCTCGGTGGGAAGGAGGCACCTTAACGACCCACTCGCACCAGGAAATGACACGGTGAAATTCACCCATGTTTTTGCAAAATGTTAGGTTCTCTGATCTTTCTGGTACTAAACCCTTGTGACTCAGTCACTTTGAGCTAATCATTTGACAAAATCCAGACTGTTTGACGGGGTTAGCTGATGATCCACCATCACGGTTACCTCTCACAAGCTAGCCGGTCAGAGGAAGTGCTAACGCTAGCCACGAACAATAGCTCCCAGGGCTTTCTTTCTACGTTCTCTACAATTGGTCATTTAAAAAATATATATATATATATATATATTTCATGCAATAAAGAGCAGTGTGAAGAGAGTGAAAGTTCTCTGACCCAGTTAGCTTGCTAACTCGAGTAAAGAAAAACATCCTCTTTTGAGGAGCAGATGTAAAAGGTAATAGGGGCTACACAGCTAGCCTACGTTAGCTGAGGACAGTTTGCTCAAGTTGAACTTGAGTAGATTTATTTAGCAAATCTACTGACTGGAAATGTGCTGTTTTAAAAGCTAGTGTGTGACTGGGCAGTCTGATTTAAGACCCCCCCCACACACATACACACACACACACAATTGTGTCTTTCTGGATCAAAACATTTCATCAGCTCCTCTCGACCCTTATCTACTTCTCGGTAAGACATTCAAAACAAACCAGATAAGCAACACTGAACACAAGAATGCAGAGGACTACGTGAGAACATGACCTCAGATAGACATATAATTCAGAACTTTAAAAACCATAAAGTCACTTCAGGGAAATTAGATAGAACTGCAGACCCTGAGGGCAGGAAGCTGCTCAGGACAACCGAATGTCCTCAAACAGTTTAGTGCTTTTAACGGCACGTGTCACCAGGGAAATTCCAGATATGTGCACCATCAAAACTGCAATCCTTTATGCATTGCCACATTTTCTTTTTTATTCTCCCGGCTTAAGTGACAAGGTAGTGCCGAAGCCTAGCGCTCCATTAAACAAAGTTCTCCTGTTTCATTTCGACACTAGTTAAGGATTTAAAGCCTGGTGAATAGCACAGGGGTGTAACAAAAAACAACAAAAGCATAAGCTGAACCACACAACAGTTTGGAGTGTGTATGTGTGCTTTGTGTGGAGCTTTTTTCTCCTTTCCTGATGACCATGGCAATAAAGTGACAAAAGAAGAAATGATGGCAGGGAGGAGGGATTAGGAGCTGAGAAAAGGTCCCTTGAGAAAGTCAGTAAATTATGTACTGGGCTCTAAAAGTGGACTAGTATCAGTAGCCATCTCAGCCTGATTGCGTCTATGTGCGGCTATGCATGCCTGTGTGTGTGTGTGTGTGTGTGTGTGTGTGTGTGTGTGTGTGTGAGAGAGAATGAACAATGGCTATGAACAGCTTCACAGTCAGAGAGAGAGGCAGGAAGAGAGGAAGCAATCCTTCAACAGAGCACAATATCAGACTGCGGACAGACAACGAACGGCTGGAAGGTTCTGGAAAACGAGAGAAGCCTGCCTCCCTCACATTTCAGCTCCAAACGCCGCCTCCCAAAGTGCCCTCCATCTAACACTAACACGCACGCACGCACGCACGCACGCACACACACACACACACACACACACACACACACACACACACACACACACACACACACACACACACACACACACACACACACACACACACACACACACACACACACACACACACACACACACACACACACACACACACACACACACACATAAATGGCACCATAACTCTATATCCGCAATCAATCTGGGCTATGAAGACACATCCATCTCCAGTAATGTTAATGGGAGGGTTTTGGTGGTTGGAGGGGGTGGAGGACAGGGGTAAAACAGAGGGTATGCGACTGCAGGGCTGACCTCAGAGCAGTGTGAGGTAATACGGGCTGTGCGTGTGTGTGCGTGTAATAGAGACAGAGTAAATGAATAAAAAGCGAGAAGAGAGCTGCGTGCATTTGTGCGTACAGTTGTGTATTTGTCTGCATGTCAGGGGGTCAGGTGTGTGTGCGTCAGTGTGTGTGGGAGAGAGAGACTGATGGCTGTCAGCTTGCATCTGGCAGAGAAAATAAATTAGGCTTATGAAGACAAATGAACAGGCTATGGAAAGAGTAAACGGGGGTGGAAGGGGGGATCATGACAGAGAGAGTAGCGCAAAAGGAAGGAATGAAGAGGAGGGAGACATAATGAAGGAGAAAAGAAGGATATTGTGAGTATGCGGTGGCATGGATATGAAAGGAAGGAGAAGGAGCGGCGTTGCCAACTAAGAGAGTTCCTTTCGGCAGCCAGTGACCGTTCATTAAGAAGGACGGGCACACAGACAGGCCTGCTGCTGGCAACGGGAGAAGCTTTGGCATGCGGCTTCCCTGCCTGCCAAGGGAAACATATATGTGGGTGTGTGTGTGTGGGTATGTGTGTTTGTGAGTCCGCTGCCAGCACGTTCGAAAATCAAGAAAAGATATCTCTTTGTTTTAGTTGAGCATTTTTGCAGGACTCTTCTTTCTGTGAAGCGAAAAAAAGAAGACTCTTTTAAAGCCACGATGCAGCGTGGAGATAATGAGTTATCACTGGGTTTGAATCTGTGCTGGAAGGGCCTCTCTCAGTGTGTGTTTCCTCTGCTTGTGTGTCGGTGTCAGCGTGTATCCATGTGTGCTCTATCTCCGCAGATTTGTCAGTGTCTATCCCTTGACACACTCCCCTCGTTGCGAGTGGAGGAGAGCTCTCGGGGGGCTTTGTCACGCGGCGGTCTGTTCTTTTCCTGAGGCCTGGCGCCCCTCTTTTGATAAATGACACATGTCATTCTGTCAGCCCCTGCCATCCGGGCTGGGAGGCCCCGAGCTGATGTATGGCCGCCCGGGCTAAAGGAAATCAGAGTGTTTTGGCAGCGCCCTGAGAATATGGCCTCTTATAAGGGGTATGTGTCTGTGTGTTTGTGCCTGTCTGTCTGTGATACTGAGTGCATGTTTAATTGTGTGTGTGTGTGTGTGTGTGCGCCTATTAGTGAGTGTCTGTGTGCATGTGTGCGTGCATGTGCTTGCTCTCAACCTGTCAGGCGGACGGGCAGAGAGAGACAAATCATCGTCATGGCCGCCCCAGCTGTTCCCCAAATTTGGTGCGAGGAGGAGAGAGAGGGATAAAATCCTGCCGTTTGAGTTTTAAACGACTGATGCTTCCCAGAAACGAGACTGAGTGAGAGGACAAGTGGAGCACACACACACACACACACACACACACACACACACACACACACACACACACACACACAAACATCAAGCCAATCCCAGAAGGAAGCAACAGACAGCCGGAGTGGATTTCTTGAAAACAAACATGCGCGTACACACACGTAAACACGCGTAAACACATGCTTCAGACGTACGAATATGTAAACACATGAACACAAACTTTGGACATGGCATTTGCACCTTAACCAACATTTTTAAAAAACGCAGCCAAAACAAAACTATAACCATGTTTAACGAAGTGTCCGACATAAAACAATTTTTAAAAACGGCGTCCCACAATGCTCGCCAAATTCTCAAAACATCTTCACTAAAGTGTCTCGAGGTCTAGGCGGTCCTCGCGGCTACACACCAAACATATGCACAGACATTCCCCTGCTGGAGGACAGTCCCACCTGGAGGTTGTGAACTCTGAATGACCCTGTTTGATTGGGCCGAACCCCCCCCCCCCCTCCCTCCCCCTCATTCCTCTCCCACGGAAAAGAAGCGGAGCGTCATTAAGCTGTGAGTGATGAGTGGCAGCCATGGGTGACATCCTCCCCTCTCTCTTTCTCTCTCCCCTCCACAGTCCAACTGCTTTCACTGTCTCTCTCTCTCTCTCTCTCACCCTTTTTTTTTTCTTCTCCATTGCCTTGATACTTTTCTCTCTCGCTTTATTCACCTCTCTCTCCATCCCTCAACCCCTCAAGTCATTTCTCTTTCACTCCTCTGTTGCTTTGCCTCCTCTTTTTCCACTCCCTCATCCCTCCCTCCTTCGCCCCCTCTCTTCTCTCCCCGGTTCTTTTTTGTCTGCTGTCACTCTTTTTTTTTCTCCCCTTTTTTTCACCCCTTAATGCCCCTCCTCTCTCACACACACACACGTTCACACACACATACACACAAACACACACAATAGTGCCTCACTCAGTCTTGTCTAGCTCTCTGGCCCCGGTCATGTAGACACTCAGCTCCTCCATACATAATAGATCCCAAATATCCAGAGGAGGGGGTTCACAAATCACCCGCTCAGGATTGTGCCATCAGCACTGCCTCCACAGTAGCTCCACTGTCTGGCGCTGCGAGGCCGACTGTAGTTTCTAAAATAGTTTTAATGAATATGTGAAAATGGCTTTTTTTAACCAACTTCTATTCAGACAGGCTTGTCCAGTCGCGTGTGTTAGTCTCCTGTCCCAAGGAGGGCACTTTAAACGGCGTAGCAAGTTTTACAGCAACTTTTATAATTCAACCTCAAAGCATAACGTCCGATTTGGAAATGGAATTAAGCTGCAAGTGTCCTGGATTGACCAACACATTCAGCCTTGTAATACCTTGTAATGTGCCGTCTCTCAGAAAAACAATACACAAAAACAAGTTCCCTTTTGTATTGATTTCAGATTGCTATAAAACGGGTCAGCATCGATGCACGAAAGTCCATTTTAAAAATGGAAGTGAGAGTATTCTCGCCTCTCTTTGGCTGTTATACATCGTTACTGGAGGCGAAAGTGGAAAGAGATAATTGAGTGAACTTGATGCTAGTCAGCGCGAGCCATTCTGCTCCTTAATGACGTTTAGCTAGACCAAGTTTAATTAACCAATCCTGACAAACACCTCGCCCTGTGCACACAAAAGGAACTTAACGTTACAGATCTAGTTCAGTGCTTCCCGTGTAAATAAAGTAACTAGAATAATGAAAATAGTTGTTAATCATGTTGCCATTTCCAGGACTTTCACACTAGGAAGTTTTTAAAATATTTTTTTTTAAGTCCATACGAAACCCCAAGCTCTGCTTATTCAGATTAAACCATCTCAACAACCTGTTGTCGGGTAATATCAGAGAACCCTCAAGGTGAGAACAGTTATTCCTGTTGCTGGGTAGAAGTATGATTGAATTCAGGTTGACATGTAACGCAATCAGTTTGTATATTTCGGCTGTTTTAATAAATGATAGTGAAAGTGCATTCATCTGACCTTTATCACAATGGATGTTGTTTATGCCATTATTAATGTTATTAATATGTACATCGATCTAAATTCTTTATAATGCATCCAGCCTTTAACATTTTATATATTGTTTTAAATAAAAAAACACATGCAAAAACTTTTACAAGTTCCTGCTTCTCAATTTTGAGGATTTGACACTTTCTTAAACTTTAATGAAAGCAAAAATAATATTTTGGGGTTTGGGGCTGAAAAGTGGCAACATTCTGTCTTTGGGGGGTTGTGATTGAAACTATACATTATCTTCAAAAATTCTATGGGCTAAATGAGTTATTGAATATTCAAGATAATAATTGTGAGATTAATTGAATACTAAAATAATAATAATAATTGCAGCCTTGAATTATTATTTTTTTTGCCCTTTTAATTTTTTTTTTGAAAATGTAAAGAATATTTCTAGCTGATAGTTTTTGCCAATCATCACTTAACACCTCCATTTTGATGCGCATGACGTAACTTTCTCCAGGTTCAGTTTTAGTTTCCTAAATCATCAGGTGTCGTTAAAACAGGAGTTTAAGTACGAGGCTCAAACTATGAGGCAAGGCAGAGAAGGAATGAAGTGACAAACTGAGAAGATGGAGAGCAAAAACAGAGTAGTTTACTAAAGGAAATGTACGTCACCCTCACAACTAGAAATGAGTCATAACTGGGAATGTGTCTTTGAATGTAAGAACAGATGAATTACAAATAAACTGTCAGAAATCACAAAGTTGACACAACTATTGCACAGACCTTTACATAGTTCAAACGGCAAGCAGTGCCCAAATTAAAAGTCAATGGTGCACACAGACACGACTGAATAGACACAAATGGACCAGTTAGACAATATCCAGAAGCCTTTCATGGATGATGATTTGCATGAGGGAGCAAACGCATCCATATAAATGCACGTAGGGGCTATGTACAAGCACGTACAAAAGGAAAGTATTCTTTTCAATTGTCTAATAAAAGTATTACAGAAAGTAAAAGTGGTACCTACTGCCTAATGTCACATGTCTGCATTATTATAATAATGCATTCCATAATTCAAAGAACTGCATTTAAAAAATCACTTTAATCAAAGTACAAAAAAGAAAAAAATACTTGTATCAAAAATAGTACTCATAATGCAGGCTCCATCAGTGGTATGTATGCATGTATTATTATATAGATCATCACTGAAAGCATCATTTTAATGGTTCAACCAATCAAATGACCATCCATCAATCAATCTGCAGCTTCTAGCGACGAGGGTGTATGGTGCCGTAATCTGTAGCTCCTTTTCCCGCCTCTAAGCCCGCCCCTTTTCTAGAGGTCCAACCAAATGCAAAGGGTATCATTTTAAATCCCTCTTGTATCAATACAGCGTCCCGATACTCTGTTCCGCGGGGAAATACTCACAGTACAGGAGTTACAAAAAAATGCTCACTGTCACTTTAAAAAAAGTCACATGACTGTACAGTAAATATTAAGTGACAGCCAGCAGGTGGTGAGCTTAAGTCTGACATTGCGCCATTCAAGAGTAAGAAAATCCATCTACGAGCACCTCGAGCTTCGTAGTCAACACGTTATTTATCTCGTTAGCTGCATCTGTAGAAAAGGTGTAAAGATTAAGCGCTAGAGGCAGATGGACCGGAGACGGACGCGTAAACAGGACAACAGTCGCAGAGAGACGGGCGACCACAAACAGATGCTCGGATGGACGGCGAGTTCAACAGGAAGAGCTGCTGACTGCTGAGTGACGGGAGACACACACCGACAGAGGGGATGTGCGAGTGGACAAGAGACCTCCCGCTGTTCCCTCTGAGACAGACGGCTTACCACCCCCCCCCCCCCCCCCCTGCGATCGTCACCGTCTGACGGCTCAGGAAAGATTTGGGAGAAACTTTTGGAGGCAGCATGCGGCGTTGTTGAATCGACTGAGATCCACGTCCCTTTTCAACCAGCTAATCGTTAAGTAATTACTTTGTGTAAGAAAATGATGGTCGATGGGTTTCTTTTAAATGTAAGAGTCAAACAAAACTAAATAGCACAGCCCGTGCTTTGATTCCTTTGGAAACAGTCCTGGAAAAATATGTGACAGTCATGTGTTTAGACTTCAAAGAAGATGACGCAAGATTGAACTGCCCTGTGACCGTTGACATTTGTACAACAACAAGAAGAAGTGGGACTGCTGGAAGTCGCTGAAATCAAACTATTGCAAAGAGAGCCTCTTGAAATGTGAGAACGAGGCCAGAGGCCCGAAGGGGTGTCTATTACACTAGTTCATGTTCTTGTGACCAGTTCACTGACTCTTGAGCAACCCTCCTCTCTCTCTCTTTCTCTCTCTCTCACAACGATGGATGAGGGCGAGAGACAGGGAAGAAGATCAAAGAAAATATGAGCAGGGTCGAGGAGAATCGAGTCAGTAAGATAGAGATTGATGACAGATAGGAAGATGAGAATGAGAGAAGGCTTACAGGGCGAGCGAGAGAGAGAGACAGTAATCCCCCCAAAATTATGGCGTAGGCTGATATAAAGATGAAGACGGTGAGGGGAGGGCATGACCTTCCTCAGCGTCCGCTCTCAAGGACAAAGTGTCATCTGTTAACTGTATCCACTACCAGAAAACTGCAGCAAACTAGGGACTTCAAATTATATTCATTGCTAAACCCACCGAATCGGGTGAATAAAAACTCCTTTGGGGATAAAAATGTCTGCCCCCCTGACTTTGGTCCAATTGCAGCGACTTTTGCTTATCTAGAGGCCTTTAAATCATGTTAAAAAATAGTACCTTTAGTTTTATGATATACAATACTGGTTCCTGCAATACTGCTCCACATGCAAAAAAAACAAGGCTCTCTTTAGAGCTACAAAGGGGGAAACAATCTTTACCTGCTGCTTAGTTCGCATACGTTTGATTAATATTTATTTACTTCTAATTTTTAAAAAGGTGGAGTATATTCAAAACGCCATCAGCGTGCAGCTATCATGTACATAAGTATTCAAGCCCATACCCAGCTTTTGCCTTGGCAACCACCGAAAAAATTAAAGAAAATACACACATTTTATTTGTACGCCTCCAGCCTTTTGAGGGTTGCTTTATAATTCGGTGTGAAGAATTGATGAAAGTCTCCGTTGCAAAGTTTTCATTTTCCCGTTCTAAACTTTAATGGAATTTCTGCTGAGATTCAATATTCAGCTAAAAGGGAGGTAGAGCCGTAGTGCCTTGAAACAACTGTAGCCGCTGTATGACGCCGCGCAGCAGCCATGAGCCATCCAGCGGGGTTTTGTGCTAACATGGCCGACCCGGCTTAAGAAACTGTGATTACACGCGCACAGAGGGAGAAAGATCTCTGCTCAGCGAGACATTAATATGTTTTTAAATGGCTGTGTTAATAATGCTCGAAATCCCTTCTAGAGAACCGTTAAATGCTTTAAAAGTAAACGGAAAGTTGACATGTTAAAACTAGGGATGCTCTGATCCAACTTTTCCTCTACTGATACCACAAATAAGGAAACTGTGTTTAATGTGGATTTGTTTTTGGAGTTATCTGGTCGATAACTGATCCCTTTATTTAGGTCAGTATAGTCTGTTCCAACAACAATTGGATTGATGCTTCTGTAGCTGAAGCACCATGCGTGCTTTAATTCAGGGACCTATGAAGTCGACTTTAACCCTCCTTTGGACCCCAGTCAATGTTTAACGTCCCTAAGAAAATGATTGACATCATTTTTCTTTGCTTCATATTTCATGACTTTTCCTAATTTATAGGGGACAACTGGAAAAACCTAAAATTCACGTGATGATATGTTTTCAATGTCCTGTACACAACTTATACATTTGTAAATTTGACCCCAGGCTGTTTTTTACTGTGAAAAACATATAAGAAATATCAACTTGTTTATTTATTTAAAGGGCTATTTAGGTAGTCGACAAACAAACATAAAGTGACACCTAAACTTGGGAAACAATATCAATTCTAATAATTTTCTGGAGGTTTTAATTGCTGAGGTCAACTTGACCCCAAGGGTAAAGGATGTTAGTATATTTGAAGGTAACAGGAGGGTTAAGCAACAAACTGACAAGTAGGTGGTTTCTTAAATTCTAAAATTGTCAGCCGGTTTCTTTTCTGAGATTATGGGGAGCCAACAGGATGCGTACAAATCACCATGAATTACACGTGCACGACGTCCAGGCCGTGAGCTACACGCTGAGCTACGGCCGACACATCAATCCTGTCGTACTGTGGCAGTCCCGTGACACTTTAGTGGTCAAAGTGGTTTCCGTAACCACACTTGGCATAACTTAAGACACATTTAATTGTCGATAAAAAAAGAAAATGAATGACATTGTTCTTAATTATATAATACATAATAAAGAAGGAAATACGGGTTTCATTTTGTCTCTACGTGGGCACTTAGCTCCAAGGATTTAAAATATCTACCTGGCAGCAGAGCAAGTGTGTGTCGGCGTGCGCGTCTGCCGTATAATGCAGGCGCGTGTAATCAGCGGCTAATAACACGATGGGAGTCGCTGCCCCACCGTAAATCAATGGGCAAAATAATTGCTAATACACTGGCTATCGATTAGCGTGCCTGCCATGCTCTCATTTTGTGGGGCGACCGCGGCTAAGCGCTAAAGCAGTGACAAGGGTAAAGTGTTATTTCTCAAAAAGGCACAGAGACAGACAGCTGGGCAGGAAAGAAATGACTGCAGGGCCTCGGCAGTAATTCTTAATTGACACCTGTCGGAGCAATGGCAGCAGTCACATCTGCTGCTAGGGAACGTCTACCCCAAGTCCTGTTCATCCGTCACTTTTAATACCTTTCCTCCACAGCCCTTCTATCTCTCCCTTTGTTGTCTTCTTCCCCCACACAGTCTCCTTACCCATCACCCAGATGTTCGAGGCCGGTTAACAGACGCGGCACAGCTTCCGAGCAGGGTCGTGCACGGCCTCCGGCGGCAACTCACTCACCTCAACTGGGGTTTTTTATGTGTACTTTGTGGATCCAACGCAGGTTTTTAGACTCTGCTTAACTGGTGGAGCGCTTGACCCAAGTATCAGGAATATGATGGCGCAAGAGACTCAATACAAAAGGAGTATTAAGAGTAATTCAAACATCAATGCGCCTGCCATGGTGGCCAACGACCTCTAGCTTTATCTCGAGTGTGATCGCCACGATTACTGCAACAGGCGCCACCCTCAGTGGCAATTTCTAATATATCAAGTGTAGCACAAAGAACTAAAAATGAAAAGCCGATGAGTAGTTTCTGAGATCATTTAGGGAAAATACTGTCTTTTTGGCTTTGAGGGAATTAGATCATAGCAACCAACAATGGCTAACTCTGTCTCTCCAACGTCTGTCTGGCGTATAAAGAATGAATCATGCGGAGACACACACGTTACATTCAAATACACGGGTGTAACATTACACTGAAATTCATGACTAAAACCATAAAGTGGATTTATGTGAAAGTACTGAGATGACAGACATATAAAACGTCTGTATCGCAAAGGAAACACGGGGAAACAAGCGAAAACACGGCCGACTGCAGGCTTCCCCGAGGACACGCTGCCCTCTGAGTGTAGCCCGGACCTCCCGTCTTCTTGCCTTTAAATCATCGCTTCCCCTTTTTTATCTTTCTTTTCTGCATTCTTTTCTTCCCTTTGTCCACCCTTAGCTTAATTCCCTGTGTCTTCCCTTGTCAGTGTTAAACAGCATGCATTATTAGGAAACATGCAGATAAATGTTTGTGGGGAAAAAGCAAATGTTTTGTTGACCACAATCCTGTTGCTGCTTTGGTAGACTGAAATAATGACACTATTACAACCAGCTGGAACTTTCTTTCCTTTTTTTTTTTACATGTGAAAATGATTCTGCAACTATTATGATAATTGAATAATTGTATTAGTTACTTTTGAAAATGCCAAACATTTGTTGTTTTCAGCCTCTCAGGTTTTAGGATGCAAGTATACTTAATATAGCAATAAACTGAATATGCTGCATATGTCCCGTCTGGCTTTGTGGAATAATACTATCTTCTGACATTCTATGGACAAAGCTATTATACATTAATCGGGAATGTAATTGTCGGATTAATTGATTAAGAAAATAGTTAGTTGAAACCTTATGCATGAATCCTGATGGACCGGATGAAAGCACACAGTCACATTAGTGGGATACAGCGGTGAATAACTTCCTGCTAGCGTAAACATATAAAGCAATCAAACGAATATATTTCATAAACTCCGCCTGGGATTTCACCCCTTTTCTCAATTTTACTCAAAAGCATTGCGCCTTGCAATAAGCAACCGGTGGCCTAAACCCCTCAAGGATTAATTTTGTGGATGACGTCATCTTTGTTGTGATCCCTGTTTTTATTTTCCATCCCCGCTGCACATCGTGGCTTTCGTTGTTGAGCCGTTTTGAATCGACGCCAAGCAATCTTTGTGAATGGAAAACACAGTCAATGAAAATCAGAGAGGATAAATACACGGCGGATGTGTTTGTTTAAAAGTGAGGGTGCTACGGAGTTTTATTCATTGTTTTCTTTACTTCTTGTGTCGCGCTTGAGTAAAAATCAGAGTTTTCCTGCTTCCTCTGAACCTCATTAAGCTCCGGGATAGTTTCACCTCGCCGCCGCCACGCGGAAAGCCTTTACATCGTCACCCTGCTGCCGAGCCTAATTCCCACATATTTTCAATCCGACCCTCTCTTTTCCATAAGAGCAGTCATCGATCTTCATTTGTCACTTAACCTCCACGAAGATGAGGACATCGAGTGTGGTTGTGCGAGTGTGCACATTAGTGTGTGTCTTTGATTTCCTGGAGGCCTACTGGCTGTGACACCACATGCAAATGAAACTACGGGTGTAGCGGAGTGTGGGATAGCAAATATATCCACTGACTCCTTCAGTCAATGTCACCTTTTAATGACACTTTACATACACTGCCTTATCACGGGATCAGAATATTTCACATTCATACACACACACACACACACAGGGTTGCACAAACACCTCGTCTTGCTCAGTGACTCGTGTACACACACACACACACACACACACACACACACACACACACACACGCTCCGTTTTCATCTCCAGACTTTTCACTTAAAATAACCCTTTTTTTCACCCTCACAGCTTCAGCTTCTGACAAATGTCATTAAATACTTTATCAGAAAAATCCAGATAAAACCAACGCAGGGTTCCAAGGCGATGGCTTCTTAGTTGTCAGGTACTGTGAGCTTAATTTCTGCAGAGTAAATACAATGCAAAGCAACAACAACAACAGAACAGAAACAGAAACAAGGCCACGAGCTGTTTGCAGAACGATCAGAGGAGAAGTACGGAGAACAGACATTTCACATTCAATGTGAGCCAAACGCGTACATCCAGACTCAAACCTCTCACAGCCTCATTACAGGTGTGTTAGTGTCCAGCACGGTGTTGGCTTCACCAGTCACACGTCGTGATGGGTCGCGTCCCAGCGCGGGCCACCTCTGCCGTTAGGCGTACCCTGGAACAACTGGGGAGCGGCTAACGCCGAGTTGATTATATCAAGGCAGCTTGCAGACTTGACACCTTACTGAATTTGTAAGCATTAATCGGTGGGGCCCTGTCACTGATCCGTCAGCTACCTGGATAATTAGGGAGCACGGCTAACGATGCCGTCGGGAAGATGGGAAGCTCAACTTCTTCCCCCACACACAAGTCATAATTAAGAGACTCCTTTTTCGCATCGAGGTAGCGATCGAGGCAGTAAAGGGTGGGGGGGTGGGGGGGGTGGGGGTCTCGTTCGGCAGCCGCTGATGTCAGTGGCGAGGCTCGCGAGGCGAGGCGCTGTTCTGTGTGCACCTCATTGTGGCTTCAATCTGGACAAACGTTGCACGGCGCTTTAATTAAACATGCTGAGCTAAGCTATACAGACAGATCATTAAAATGTAGCGCTGAAGTCCGTTTACTGGAGACACTGAATCACACGTATTAAAGAAATTAACAGCATCCACGGCCCCTGACTGTAACCAGAACACTTGATTTATGTTTAGAGCGCTAAACTTTTTAATTAGTGGCATCAGTGTGTGAGTGGCCAGGCACAGCCAGTTGCCTAACATTTCTATCACGAGAGGAGACAAAGGCAAACTAATTACAGTCTTCAGCTGGGAAGGAACGCATTTCCACATGGTCATGTTGAACAGTATCCCAGCATGTCACTTTCTCTGCCTTCGTGACCTGCACTAATTCTGTCAGCGGAGAAGCTGCTCGCTCTGCTGTCAATGGAGATAAGAATCCAGCACAGGATCAAACATGGCCAGACCTAAACATCCAAGAGAGAAAAAAACCAGAGTGGATTTTCAGATCCCCTGCCTAATTCAAGCGAACAACGGCGAGTACAAAGAAGTCCATCCCATACTCGTATGGACCGGTATGCTGATCCACCCCCCCTGTGGATTGGTCACCCACAGTTTGCCCCGCCTCTTCATCTGTCTCAGAGAAACTAAATGTTGCACAGGATAGGTCATAAGGAAATGGATTTTTTTGTTGTTGCAGGTAGACGGTATTTTAAATTCAACACAAAGTCACACTGTAATCACACTGACGTGTTGAATGATTAGTTGACAGATTCATTACTGAGAGTGACGGGGTTTGATTTAAGAGATTGTAGCAGGAAAACTAAAAGCGAGAGTAAAGTGCAGCAATACCATTTATTTTCCCCAAAAGCAATCAAATCTGTGACCTCAGTCGGCAAATATTGAATTTGGGCTTCTCTCTATATCTTGTATACAAGATAACGTAACCTAATTACTAGTTATCTCGCTGTAATATGTACAGCATGTTGACATATTAAAACATGCTATGCTAGTGATGCAAGCACCCCTTTTACTTAGAACAGCAGTAGAAATAGGTTCTGATGACAGCAGTCATAAAAATGACTTATTGAAGTTTCCATAGCCCAAAGTAACATTTTCAAATTATGTATTTTGTCCGATCAACATTCCAAAGAACAAAAATATAAAATTTCACGCTGACAATAAAGCTCCATAACACTCACATCTGGGAAGCTAGAGCCAGGTAATGTCTTTGTGGGATATGTGATATAAACAATAGATTCAGAATTATAACTGTTGCAGATAAAAACAAATTGTAGATCGACTCATAATTTCAGCACCAACTTTGACTGCATATAATCAAAGGCAATCTTGGGACAATGACGTTGTGGTTGTCTTTACCGGTCAACACGAGTTAAACGTCACAGAGAGAAACAAAGCTTGAAGCCCCAACACTAGTCTTTTTATTCTTCACCTCCCACTACATTTGAATTATCATCAGAATTAGCTTCTACGGTTGTACTGCATTGTTTACCTTGAGGTCCTATGAGAAGAAACATGCCACACAACAGTAAGAGGAGACGCAGAGAAAAAAAACGGAAAAATGACAACAAATGACTGCAGCAAAAGTCTGCTGCTCAAATTGCACTGCACTGAACTCAACTGCCAAAACTAACAGATGCAGTAATGTGGTTCCAAATGAAAGAACACTGATGTATTGTCACTGGTCATAAACTAGATAGTGTACAGCGCCATTATAGGGTCTAAAATCATCACTGTGACTGATGAAACAGAGCCCATTTAAAATGGCATACAAAGAGCCATTGAAACCTCTATCTCTCTCTTTTTTCTCTCTCTCTCTCGCTCTCATTCTCCCTCTTTGAGAAGCGTTTGCAATATTTTGTTATAGAGCAACTCCAAAGGTACAAATCCAGGATGTGGAAATATCTGGTAATGCATTGTAAAAATAGCCCGCGTTTAAAAGGCGTGTACACAATTTCACAGAAGGGAACACACACACACACAGTCACACACACACACACACACACAGTCAGACACACACACACACTGACTTCAGGAGAGGTTTTAAAGTTTTTGGATTGACCATATGTCAAGCAAGGGAAATAATGTAGAGACACAGGCTGTCAAGTTAGGATTAACCATTACTGCCTGTGATGTATGCGTCTGTCACAAACGCAGACAATAAGATCAATATTGAAAAGCTGAGCCTGAATGGGGCACTTCAGAGCTCGGCTGAGTGACCAGGAGAGGCTAGAAGAGAGGAAAACACATTCTGTTGCATGCTCTCTTTTGGGGGAGCTCACCACTGTTTGTAGCCGAGGTATAAACCGACGTATTCCCTCTCAGGCTTGTTCTTCAAACACATTTCCCTCTATCCATCACTAAAGCCTGGCGTCAATTAGAAATTACAGCCTCACAGAGTTCAAAGTCTTTCTGTCACAACCTTGATTAAGTCTGCTTAACCTCACATTTCCACCGCCTGCTTAACATTCTACAGCTGTTTTATTCGGCTTTGGTCATTACTGCGAGAACTTCAAAGGCTCCTCTTTTCCCCCAGTCATTTGGAAATGCATGTCAATCACACACATCGCCCAGGGACATCAAATGGATTCAGGCAAACATGTGATTCTCTCTCCGAACAGTTCATGTCTGGTCAACTTAACGACAACACGGAGCTGTTGGTGGGCAATATGTGGGAGCTGCAAAAAGATTGTCATTGAATTTATCTGAACATGTGTAATTATTTACTTTAAATTGAGGTCTTTTTTTTCTGAAGAAAAAAAAGAGCCAGTTAAATACAAATTAGTGCCCGAGTTATAACTCCTTGTGTGCTTTATTATTACAGATGTTCATCCGAAAACACACTTAAAAGCGTTTGAGCTCATAGCTCATTCGTGTTTGGATAAGGTTGCTGTTGCATCCTGCCTCCTAAACATTTACGGCAGATTTACGACACTTTTTTTTCCTAAGAGATGAGGTCAAGAGCCTGAAGTGACCATTAGAGGTAACCTCCCCACTTCACCCTGCCGTGTTTTGGGGGCTCTTTCTGTGATCTCGCTACGCCCCAGCACCCCTCCTCCCCCCCCCTCTCCCCCCTCGGGTATTAATCGCAAAGTATTTATCCCGCTTGAGAACTTTTCTTTCAATTTGTCTTTTCTTTGCTCCTCGGCGGGGGCACACAAAAAAGTGATCCTTTGAGGGAGTCCAGCTGCGGGGGCGCATGCGTGTCTCTCTGGTGAATGATTTACTGATGTTTATCAGGGATGAATAGATCAAAGGAAGTCGCATGACAGGCGATCAATCAAGCATCAAATCAAGGATGGCAATCCCACAGCGGAACAGAAAATATGCCACTTTTCTTTCTCCTTTTTCGCCTTTTCTTTCTCACTGGCACCAACACATCAAAACACGTTAGCCTGTACAAATGAGATAAGATGAGCTTTCGTTTGTTTGGAGAACTCGGGACGCTGGCAACCCGGAGTGGAGGAACGCGTTGGAACCGAATCTGAGCGCGTTCATTCCTCCAGACGCAGCATTGGCATCGAGGCGCATGGCCGCGTAAATGGAACAATGTCGCTGGTCAAACACGCCTCAGAGGAGCAGAAATAAACCTATTATGGGCTGTGGAGAGATGTAGGCTTTCGTCTCCACTGCACAGACTCGAGTCTGCCATGCAGCCTCTGATCGGTCACACACACTCACACACACACACACACACACACACACACACACACACACACACACACACACACACACACAGCTGGGTAACTTGTCCGCATCCTGAGTGGGATTCCCGGCTGTTTGTCTGACCGTGGGTGGAATAAAGTGCGTGCGCGTTGTGCACATTAGGACGTGTATGTGTGTGGAGCGCCGGCGCTTACCTGCTGACCGCCGCGGGGCTTGCTGCTTTCTCCTCGGCATGCTGCTGAAGGACTTTCCGCTGGACTTTTCATGCAGAGATCAAAAAGCAGCGGGACAAGCTGGAGAGGAAACCAAAGTGAGGAAATCACAGCCAGCGGCGCCGCTTCCTCGGTTCTTCAGCGGGGTGTGAGGAATAAAGTGTAGATCCCTCGTAGGGCGAAGAAGAAGAAGACGAAGAATAAGTCTTTTTGTTGTTGTTGTTGTTGTTGTTGTTGTATCGGTGCGAGTCGAGGTTCAATCTCTACCGATCAGTTTATGATCTGCATGTCCGGTGAGAAAACGAAGATTACGACTCGGTTAAAGCACACGGGGGCTCGTCCGTTAACTTCTGCCGATCACAGAAAGTCATCGCGGGCTCGATGGAAAAAAAAGAAGAAAAAAAAGCGGAAAAGCTCCGTGCGGATTCTCAGCCTATCGAGGGCGGATGTGGACAGCTACCGGAGCTCCTCGACGCGTTTCCATCAAAGGAGGTTTACACCCCTCGCCGGTTCTAATTCGTACCTCGGTTCACGGCAAAAGTGAGGGAAAAGCGGAGCTCTCCCCTTTCTGAGGCTTGAACTCACTCGGCGGTGGAGAGCAAGCCGAGTGTCGCTCCGTCCGTCCGTCCCGGTGCCAGCTGCGAGCTCCACAACCCGAGTCTTCGGGAGGAAATCGGGGGGAAAGGGAGAGGAAAGAGTGGCACGTTAGGGTGTCAATCAGTCAAGTGTATGCGTGTGTGTGTGTGTGTGTGTGTGTGTGTGTGTGTGTCTGCAGCAGCAATACAGCTCACACACCACCCAGCCTCCCAGAAACCAGCGTCCGGATAATGAAATACTCACATGTATACGCGTGTCCGTCCGACCGTCAACATGGACACTTGACGAATTTCTCAGAAAGTCATCCCCGAACACACCGAGCGGGCCCGCCCTCCGAGCCGCGCACTGCTGCGCGTGTTTGGTGCTTTGGTGTGTATTGTTAGTCGATCTGAAGAGCGCAACGAGCGTCCCCGGGTATCCTCCGCAGTGAAGTGTGCGCGAATTTGGTGATGCGCGGTGCGTTCAGACAGCTCCCACTGATAGACAAGACACATCCAGCTGCCTTTCCGGCCTCTCCTTTACTCCACCCCTCCGCCAGCGTCACCCTGACAGTCAGAGCCCACCTGTCAATCCGTTGGCTCTAATTGTTCACTGGGATGGCTTTCAGTCCAACGCCTTCCCGTCTCCGCAAACACGCGCGCGCGCACATGCACGCTCGCAGACACACAAGAGGGGCGCGTCCCGTTCGTTAATGTGATGATTTGTAAACTTGCACTTTAACAAGTGTGTGTGTGTGAGAGGTATTTCCAAAATTCTAACTAAGATATGGGTTAATAGTCAATGCTGCTATGTTGCTGTAGTGTTAGCTGAGAACTGCAATCGTGTCATCGACAATAGTCGATCTTTTTAAGATGCACATGTAATTAAAATATCCATATGAAATCGTCATAAGCACCAATAAACCTATTAGACATTGTTGATCCGACACAAGGAGGATATCATCTTTCTACAAGCACAGCCGAATCAGGCCTGACTGATTATTTGGATTATACCCAGAAACATCAATCCCTAATAATTCATGTAAACAGTATAGGACTTGAGGAATTTGTGGCAAAACATAAAAATACAATTAAAAAAACTGCCTTTAATAAACACAACTTCCGCAAATGACATTAGATGAAGTTATTCTTTGAATAAAACATATAGTTTTACGACACTCTCCTCTGACCTTTTCCTCTCCCTCGACAACACGACGCAATAACAATCAGGAGTTCTCTCAGCCTACAGCGCGGAGCGGCTCTCGGCTCTGCCCCCAAAGTTTGCTTAACAAATGTGGAGCTTTGCAGTGACCTCTTTACGGGACAAAGGAGGCTGCGGATCGATTCGTTACACCTTTTCTCTGGCGAGGCTCGCGGTGAAGGGGAGGGGCTCCGAGTCCACGAGAGGCTCCATTAATAGCCTCCACTGCGTCCTAACTATTATCCACCATAAAGTGTTTATTAAGGGCACACAAGTAGGCTAATGTTAACTCAAATAAGACAGGCGTGATTTACTGCATGGCGAGGATGGAGAAGAAGAAGGAGGAGAAGATGAAGAAGAAGAAGAAGAAGAAGAAGAAGAAGAGAGAAGGGGAAGAAAGTCTGAAGTTTGAGTGATAGAATCACAAATAACGTGGAGAGCTGGCTCAGTTCAGACCGGATCCTCTTCAGTCTGCGGCCGCCGCCTCGCGACTTTAGGACTTCTTCACAGCCGGCTACGACGCGTCCAGCCCGGGCTGCGAACCGGAGGCTCGGACCGGATCGTTTACCAAACACTGGATTACGAACTCTTCGCAAACCGTTTGACTGATTTTGGTGAGTCTCTGAATTTGCCCCTCACGTTTTTATCTTTTATTTTATTTTCTATGATCTCCCTCTCTCCAGTGAACAGGTAATGCACCGCCCGGTGTCTCCTCTTCATTACGCACAGCAGCGAGGCTCCTCGAAAGACGTCTGCGTCCACACGCTCGGTGTTTTGTGCAATGTCTGATAAAACTGATCATCTGCGCAGAGAGGAAGTGCGAGGTCGCCTATTATGTGGTAAAAGAAATACCAAGTACCGCCCCAACATCTGTCTGTCCCTGTCTGTCAAAGCGGCCGGCCACGCTGATTGATGGAGGCGACTTACGTCACTATATGTTCAACCCTGAAGTCTGCAGACAGACAGGCAGACAGACAAGCAGGCAGACAGATAGGCAGGCAGACATACAGGCAGGCAGGCAGACAGGCAGGAAGACATGAGAGCTGCAGTTCACAAATGATTGTTCATTGTCTTGGGGATGTTTTACACAAATTTAAAAAAAAAATTTCAGTCCACTTATTCAGACTGATCACATTTAGGATTCAATTACAAACACAAATAACATTGTACACCTGATCAAATATATATATATATATATATATATATATATATATATATATATATATATATATATATATATATATATATATATATTTAAGACACAAGATTTGATTGCAATGCTTAATTTAGCAGCTAATGCATTGCTTATTTAAAATAATTATAAATGCTATTGTTGGGTGGTTGAATTTGTTTCTTTCCCACTCGAATGTGACTGTGCTGTGTTATTGCTGCAGTATAGATCACACCTTAAAAAAAACATTACAGGTTGGCTGCAAATACATCAGCGATGTAACTGTTCACGGCCCCATGGGTGAGGTTTTTCATTACAATATTTATTTTACAAATTTTAGTGATATTGAGACTTATTAAAATAGAATAAGAAACACAAGAGGTTGGATTTTTCATTTAAATTAAACTATTCCCGGCTTTTAAACTATTTTCAACCTTTGAGTGCTCCTAAAGATAACTTGTTCTTTATTCATAAAACGTTGAGGTCAGGGAATAAAAAGTGTGACTGAAATGAACCCACCTTCTGTCACAATATACACGAAAAGCTTGACAGTCGAGTCATTGTTATTTTGGTGTGATAGTTTAGTGAGCTATTCCCTCTTGCTCTCGGGATCAGAGGCACAGCAGAGAAGCTGGTGCATGATCTGATCCTGGGCCAGCAGGGGGGGACATGTAGTTCAAGAGGCAGTAACCGTCTGCATTGAACCGTCTGTCCATGTTCAGGACTCATGCAAATGAAAGCTCGCTCAAATCTTCACGTTTACAATCACATCGTTTTTCCCTCTGTCTTTCTGTTACATTTCTTTCATTGCCGTGCTTCTCTTTCTTATTTAATTTCTTGCTTGTTTCCGTGCAGTTTCTCTCTCTTATCTTCGGTGTCCATCGTCTCTTTAAACCATCTTGAGTAATTAATAGGGCTTTTATTTTCTATTCAATGTCCATCAAATTGCACCGCTTCTCCTTAAAAGTCACAGATATTATATAAACTTTACAGCTGAGTTAAAAAATAAAGGAATGTGCACTCCTCTCTTTATAACCCTGTTATATACTAACATGTTCCAAATATACAGTGACGTCAGATATTCACATATCTTCCACAACAGAGAGCCACACACGACCAGGAAATCATGATCTAAAGTGCATGCTACAGTAGTTATCCCCCCCCCCTCACACAAAACAGTTGTCCCATCCCCCCCCCCCACCAAACTTGTATACATGAAGCCCCTCTTCCACATACTGCGGCACGGTGACAGTGCGATGACACGCCGTCCTGTTTCCTTCTCTTCTGCGTGATGAAACTCCCTCAGAACTGGTGCGAGCATCCGAGGATTTGTCATGTATATTTCACATACATTATTCTCTACTTTCTTTTGTTGTTCTTCTTTCTTTTTTTTAGGGTCTGACGTGACCATCGACGTAGTCTGAGATCTCGCGGATCATACTGCAAAGGAGTCCTGCTGGTTGTCAAATGAGGTGAGGCGCCTTGTTGGGAGAGAGTCGGCGCTCTTCAACTCGGGACCGAATCATGACAAAAACACTTTGTTTTCTAATGGAAAGACTGTAACTTTGAGGGAAAAGTGTGGTCCCCCCAAAAAAAGATAATATTGTGAATGATATGCCACCGATATACATTTACCCAAAGATCTGATAAAATAAAATCCAAAGTATTAAGTGTGAGAAACATCATTAATAATACATATGTGTCAAATAGAAATGTTGTCGACTGTAATGCAACTTTCAGCACATTTTTCCCATGAACTCCCAGAAAGAAAATCCAGACTGAGCTATCATTTCATTTTTTTTTTGTACGCCACCTCACAATTCTGAAAATGATTTGTAAAATCAAATGATTAGTTTATAAAAACAATAAAACCATTGAAACCAAAGTAATGCCTTGAGGTTTGTGTGTTGACATTTTCCTGGTGAGCTGCTCGCCGGTCCAACGTGAACATTATTAAATATTACCTTTCTTTCTTCCCCTCGGTCTTTTCTATTCTTCATCCTCTTTGTTATTATCTCTATTTTTGCTTTATCGTCGCCACAGAGAACATCACGTGATTCATGAATGAAAAAGAAGTCAAGTGATGTTAAAAAAAAGGTCTTAGATGCGCACACTGTGGCATGATGTCATTATTTTGACACTATAGTCAACAAGCTGGAAACAGTTTAAAGTTTTACTGACAGAGTATAGCGCATGGAGATGACTGTATGAATACGATCTTTTACACTCCTCATTCCCCAACAGGTTTAATTCGGTGAAAGCGAGGCATTTCAGTTCAATCCAGAGATGTTTATCTGAATTATCTTGGCAATCGCAAAACACATCAACAAAAATCCCCATGACATAAACCAAGAGTTCATTTCCTACCTCTTAATGTAACATTAATAATGTATGCTGTGTTCCAGATTTTGGCCCGTGGCTAACCATTTTGCAGCCATAAACTCCATAAACTCTGATGTCAAAAGGTTTGGGCTCCTCTGGCATGCAAGTACCGCAAATTGGCTGTCAGGGATCTAACGTGGTGTTTAACGTCTGTGTGAGGCGGTTTCTGATGATGCTCTTGTATATCTCAATGATAGTTGTGTAGAGATCTGCCACAGAGCCGGACGTCTAAACTTATTCTTGGTGGACTGAAATAGAGCGTAATCTTTTCCCTTGATGTCATTCAAATAAGTTAACATTTGGAACGACGAAGGCTTACAGCTTATGATAATGCATCCCTTTATAATCTGGAGTAATCTTCAATCAATGATGGGTCCTATCAGATTCCAGGGACTCATTGACAGGCCGAATATAAGAATATATAATAAAGAATTAATAAAGAAGAGGCTCTAACTTTGACATGAGATATATCTCCACATCTATCTGATAAGACTGCATAATTAAAATGCCAAGTGTGAGTATGGAGAGAGAGAGAGGTTTTGATATTTTATAGAGATTTACTTTTCCACGACTTGTGTGGACTTAAAAGACGGTCTGTTGCTGTAGTTTTGACAATGCAATTAAAGGTTTGTAATCCTTGCCTGAGCTTTTTTCTCTTCTGATTTTGTCACTTTGGACGAGGAATGTGGTGAAATGCAGCGCAGCGGTGACAGATGCAGGTTTATTAAAGGATCCCGGTCTCGCAGGGATTCCAGCTGTTATTTTATAGCAACAAGAAAGCTGAAAGGAGAGGAAGTAACTTCAGCTTGTTTACATGAACTATAACATAATTGTTCAGCAGAATAAATACAGAGTGTCAGAAAGCAGTTGCGTGTTTCTTCTTTTTAAACACGAGCGACGTCGCATACGACCACAAGCACAACTTTATCTGCGACGTCCTGCTTCCTGGAAACAACTCCTTCCCAACTCGGCTGAATAAAGTGACATATTCCACCTTTCAAAAGACCAGCCTTTCTGACACGTACACTCCTTCCCTCCTTCCCTCCCTCCCTCTCCTCCTCCTCCTCCTCCCTTTCCTTTTGTTTTCTTTGACACGTGCACTCCAATTAGCATTTTTCAGCCATTACGGAGGAAAGAGAAGCAGCCAAATGTTTGTCTCACCAAGCTCCTTTTTCCGACAAGACTCTTTGAGCTCCTGTGAGAAAGAAAAGACAACAACGTTCAGACGGACTCAATATAATCCTCATTGTTAACATGAATTTTTTCACATAACAATTACCAATATCTTTGTCGGGGGAAACGAATGTGACAATGCGACCAGCAGTTTACGAGAGCAGATGTCAGTCTGCATTTGGAGAAATAAAAATGATTTAAATGACTTTTGATGTTGGAACACAAGCAATAAGGATTATATTCTTTCTCCGTAATATCCTTTAATCAGTAAAAACATTTTGAGAATATTTCCACTTCTTACTGGCGATAGAGGCGTCGTCTCCATGCTCAGACTTCTCAATAGAGACTCTTGAGGATTACAAGCAAAAACTGTATCATAATGTTCCGTCACACAGGGGGGACTATGATTAGAAATCAAGCTATTTTCTTTTCACTCCTCTTACATGTCAAATCCTCCCCCCTAATCTTCAGCTTTACTCCAAAATGTATATGTGAGAATCTCAAATTGCTCAGATATCTTGCTGATATTGCTGCAAAACCTGTCATTGCTGCTAGTGCGCTGTACATTAAGGGAGAAAATGCTCTTAAAAAGGTGCTTTTGTGACGTTAAAATGACTTGTGTGCACAGCGCCTGTCGATCCGTGCAGTTTGAGGCATATATTTATGAATAGGAACCTTTAATTAGGGCTTGTGTTTCCTCCCTAGTCACATTGAGGGATGGTCCTCGCCGACATTCATTAATGATAATCACCAAGAGCGATGGCATAGCTACAGGCCAAGTCTCAGGGGACCCGACACTTGAAAAGAAGCATTAAATTACACAGAGGGACTCTTTAATTGCAAAAAGGAAAATATATAGCCATCATTGTTAAATATGATCTTTTGTAAGCCTTTACTGGTTCAAGGATTTGTCGAAGGGTTTCTTATCCTCAAACTCTTTCAAAGGAATCTGGAGCCACAATTATGCGATAATACAACTCTTTTCTTTTTTGCAAAGCAAGCAGAAACTGTGGATTTATGACCATTTTAGGCATTTGCATTTTGTTGTAAATTCCGATTTGACGTAGAATTCAAACGCAAGTCGCATATCAAACTGTGCAAAAATTGTCCATCGGCTGCATCGATGCAAGAAGCAGGAGAGTGTGAGATTAGAGCAGACCCACATGGGACTAATGCAGGCAGCGTTTTGGAAATGCATCTTTAATACTTTCCTCAAAGGAGACAAAAACAACAGCCACGGCACTGTGTGTGTGGGGTTTCCCCGTGGGATGTTCATGTTGGGCTGCGGCCAATGTCTCGTCCTCATGCAGAGGGACAGGAAGCAGGAAATACATTTAAAAAGACAGTTGTACTGCATGCATACGTTGTTAATGAAAAGCTCTTGATAATAAACATATACAAAAGCTGTGCATGAACACACATTGACACACACACAGTTGTACTCATGCACACCCCAAACTCCTGACCTAATTGCTCAGTCTCACTCAACTAATTAATCACAGCTGACTTAACATGGTGACAAGGTTAGGTAGGTGACATTCTCCAAAAACCTCCTTTTGCCTTTCTCTTTACTTTCCTTCCTTGTTCCTTTATTTGTTTTTTTTCTCTTTGCTTTTTTCTATTTCTCTTTCTTTTGTGTTTTTTTCGTCTTTATTTCCACTTCTCTGCTTCCTCATTTATATCTCCCTTTCTTCCTATCTTTTTTCCCTATCAAATCATGTCTCGCTACAATTAAAATGGAGAGCATAACTTGGCCCACATCTATTTTTACCTGTTATGGGGGGGGGGGGGGGGGGGGGGCGTCGTAGAGGTGAGGGCATGCTGGGAAAGAAGGAGGGTTAGGGGCGGGGTCACAATGCTCCATTAATCAAAAAGAATGACACTCATGTCGTCCCTGACAACCATCCTGCCACCCGTACGTCTGTTCTCCTCCTCCTCCATCCCACTCAAACAGGACAACTTTAGTGATGGGGAGGGTGAAGACAGAAGAGAATGAGGGGAAGAGAGAGAGAGAGTGGGGAGAGGGAACTTTATTAATCAAGCATCTCAGATTAATTGTTATGAAGTGTCACCCGTAAATTCTCCATTTGGATTTAATAATCTTGGAGGTAGACTTAACAATCTCTGTCGTGATTTGAGTTTTATTGAAGAGGCTGCAGAGAGAGAGAGAGAGAGAGAGAGAGAGGAGAGAGATGCAGTGACACAAATAGCTTCTCAGCGGACAGTCCCTCTCCGCATGACAGTTATGAAATACAATTATCAGCCAGATCTGCTTAAGAATTCATCAACTGCACCCCTGCCTTCCAAGGAGAGAAGGAAAAAAAAGAATCGTACATACAATGCAAGTCTTAACTGATAAGACTTCTCTTCCCCCCGCAGCCTTTAAACTATCATTTCAATTTTTCTCTGTCTCCGACATGTTAAGTCACTGTAAAGGTGCGCTGCGCATATTGCTTTGAAAGGCCTGTGTGCATTATATTAAAGCATAAATCATTAGGTAATCAGGGAATATGGTAAATGACACGCCACATGCAAATCACCCAGATTGTGAGTAGTTGTTTGAAATGTATTACCCGTTGCTTTGCATCAGGGTCAATAATAGCAGTTAATCTCCACGCACAGAGAAAATATACTGTCAGGGAATTGAACAACACCCTGTCAGCTCTCGAAAGTAACAGAATCATAAAACGCAAATGATTTCAATCAATTGTCGTCTAATTGCAGTCATATCTTTTGAAATGACCGAAGAACAGCCACTATGTAGGTTGACAGTATGCATATAATTAGCATAGCTTTGCATATTGCAATTCCATTAATGTTAGTTTTATTAGAGGTTCTGGTTTTCCTGCTTTATTTCCAGCATATTGGTATTGTCTTAAAGGAACAAAGGTAAGACAGTCCTAATCATAGTTACAGAAACGGTTTAACTCAACTCTCATTAGGACACTTTAGCAAAATGGGGCTAATTTTGCACCTCAAAGTGCAGCATCTGGTCTTGTTTCTATGTGAGGAGAATTTGGTGTCTGATCCGGGAAAAGCTATTTCCTGAGCAAAGTAATCTGTCCAGGGAGGATGGGTTGACAAAAGACAGATCTGAGGGATAGAAAACGGCTCTGTCTTTGTTCAGAATAATAATGGAAAGTCTTTATGTGACCATTTTTGGGAGAAGCTTGTTAAACATGTGCCTTTAACTACACGCTCCCCTCCGCCAGATATCATCCTGATCAATGGCGCCGCGGCTCTGTGAGAAATGACGATAGCCGCGGTAAATGTTTTAGCGATCAACACCGCTTCTTTCCGCCGTCGCCAAACACCGCGGCCCATCCTTCACCGGCACGGCGTCGCGGCCTCGGCCCGGCTGAACACCAGCCCGTCTTCTCCCATCAGTAATTGCGGTTGTCGGCTCCTGATGCGTGACTTCTAAACGACTCCTTCACTTCAAGCTCATCTGTTCTCGTGAGTCTGGAGCACTAATTCAATGAGATGGTGGAGAAATGTTCAAATAATGCGGCGACACGTGAGCCCCGCAGGAGGCCAGACCACGGGCAGCCCTTCGGTGTGTTTACATGCACCGTAATAATGTGATTAAAGCCCAGAGGAAAGATCTTTAGTCATATTACATGAATTAGGTCGTAATCAAGAGGATGTGGAACTCGATAAACAGAGCATTATTATTACACATATCCCTCTTACAGATTACTCTTGTCATTTAAACTCTTTGTCAGCAGAGCGAATGCACAGTGGTTTGTTTGAAGTAATGCGTTTGAAGGAAGAACTAATACTGCAATTAATATATTGCATTAGGGAGTTCTTTATATTTCTCTGCAAAGTCTGAGCTTTTTTCTTTCATATTGGTGTTCTTATGAACCTTGTAGCCTCCCTCACACCCTGCTGGACATTAACTATCAAGCAGCTAATAAAAAATGGTATTATTAGATAAACAAGCTTTGTACATGCCTGGAAGAAACTCCAACCTCAGTCCTCAGTCTGGGTCTTCCCGGGAATCGGATCATTAATGTGTGATTGCTTGAATCAGTCAATAAGACCAGCTGTTTTTATGTGCTTAATAATAATAATAATAATAATAATAATAATAATAATAATATATATATTCTAAATATGATGACCAGCTGTTTTATATGCTTAATAATAATAATAATAATAGTACTACAACTAATAATAATAATAATAATAATAATAATAATAATAATAATAATACTATATATACATAATGTAAATATGTCAGGTTGAAAAGTTGCCAAACTGGAAAATCCCCAAAATAATAAAAGGTGATGGATTTTTTTTCTTTTCTAGAATACATTTGACTTGGTTTGAGGTGGTATGAAGGCCCTTGTTGTACGTTACTTGGTTTTATATGACAAGGGATGATGTAATAACACCACAGGATGCACGTGTCACATGTCCTCTTTAAAACAATCTAATTAGGAAACAACCAATGAGTGAAGCGCTGCATCGTATCAGAAGGTATGGTGCTCATTGCTCAATGCAATGTGGATTGCACTTTTATCAGAGAATTATGATTGTATAAACACCGCAGGTTTTATTGTGTATTGTATTGTTTTCTTTTGCCTGTGTGGTATGAAATCATATATGCTGTCAAGTGCAGTCTGCGTCTGAGTTTCAGGAAGTGCCCTAATGAGGCATGTGTTGACGTTGAAGTGACAAAGCCCTTTGCGGACCCTTGTAATTATGTCAAGAGCAAAGGAGGAAGTCAGGTGACGTCATTATTGACCAGCAAAGTCGCATTTCCTACCGCCAGTCAACATTTGTTTCTTTTAAGCATGACCACGATCATTAAATACACGTAACCACATGGCTATTACTGTAACCGTGACAATGACGCTCCCCTAACCGTAACAAAGTAGTCGTTTTAACCCGAACCAGGCAGCTTTTGTTCCTAAACCTACTTGTCACAAAACGCAAAACAGATTTATTTTCCAAAAGTGATTTGTAACAGGGGCTTTGTAAAGGGAAGTGGACAAACAACATATTTCCTTTGTTGGCCATTTTCCATCATTATTTTTCCGGAGTATGTTTTTAATCGTAATGCACACACTGCGAAACAATCCTTTCCTTTTGGGGTTTTAATGTTTAATAGTGAAACAATCAAACAACGTTTTCATTCGCAGCTCTCTAGTGGGGCAATATGCTACTACATGCTACTTTAGATAAGATGGAGCATCACGAATCACGGCTTCCTAGGTGAGGGAAGTCACTGTAAATGTGATTCTTGATGTTACGGGGAGCCAGTGCAGAGCAGCTAGTGCAGGACTGATGTGATCTCTTTTCTTAGTGTTAGAGAGAACACCAGCTGCAGCATTCTGGATCAACTGGAAGGATTTAAGAGACGTATTAGAGCAGCCTGATAATAAGGAGTTGCAGTAATCCAGTCTAGAAGTAACAAATGCGTGAACCAGTTTTTCTGCATCTTTTTAAAACAATTTTGTGTTTGATTTTTTAAATGTTACGTAGATGAAAAAAATGCAGTCCGTTGCTTCGTGTGAGAGTTAAACCCCCACTGCCCCCTCCGTTCATTGCGTCTGCCCCAGTGGTCAAGGACACCGGTATCAGTGGACGTCAGGGTAGGCCCCATCCATCAGAGGACTCCGGGTAATGGAATCAACCGGTGACAATGATCATCAGCACTGCAAACAATGGCCCATAAACATCCCTTGACAAGTGGTCAAATGCGAGGGGGATTTGAGGGATTGTATGTGAGCATATATGTGTGTGTGTGTGCGGGTAGCAGACAGAGAGAGAAAGAGAGAGAGAGAGAGGGAGGCTGTAATGCGAGGTGAGGAAGATATCTCCCCCCGGGGATGATGTAGTGGGCCAACACGCTACCTCTGAAAACAAATGTCCCCTGTGGGTCGCAGTTCAGACATGCATCAGCTCATTTTTAAGAGTTTGCTTCCCTTACTTTCTCCCTATCTTCCTTTTTCTCGTTCCTTTAATCTGAGTTTTGTCTTATCAGATCACAGGCGGCAGTGAGGGCCGGGGATAGCTGGCGGAGAGTGATTCATATACACACCGCTGCCTGCCTTTTAATGAAAATTCTCATTCGATATGGGACAGTGGAGGAAAAAAACAGTTTAAAGTGTGTCCAATCAACGTGTACGATCCCTTTCCAGTGCGCGCTGAACAAAAGCCAATTAGAGAAAAGTTGAGTATTCCAAGGAAGGAGAAAGTCGTTTTCTCTTCATGTTAAGTTTCTATCACAAGAAGAAGTTGTTGCTTTTGTTAAGCTGGTTGTTTCGCCACTGACATTTTTTGTTAGCTGATCCCTGTTTGTGCAACTCTCTCTCTCTCTCTCTCTCTCTCTTTCTCTCTTTCTCTCTCGCACCCCCACCCACCCACCCACAAGTTTAATTAGCCATCATTTGTCTCAGCTTTCCCATTCTTCCGCTGTTTATCCAAACGTCAGGAGTGACACTGGCCAATTAGTGCAATGAAATAGTTTAACCCTCTCTCACTTGGAATAGTACGAACCAAGTGGGATATTTGCTCGGAGCTCAAGGACGAGTGTGTTGCATCCATTTGTTAGTGTGTGTGTGTGTGTGTGTGTGTGTGTGTGTGAGTTGAGGTGCAATGAAAGGGGTTCAAACTAAAGAAAACGGTGAATGAAAAAGCACAGCGGGTGTTTAATAAAGATATTTTTGTTGTCTTTTCTCTTGTCATCAGGTCAATATTATTTGTAAAATGTTATTTAAGGCTCATCACACAAAATACGTCTTTGTTATCGACACGAAACATGTGTGATAGTGTGATAGAGAGAATCATTATTTTATGTTTCGTCATTACCGGCAGACTAAATTGACCCTAAGATTGTCTCGCTCTTGGAAAATCCGGGGCAACAGCTGGATAATGGGTGCCGCAGTGATTTACTAATTGTCTTCAGGATTCAAATTAATAATTGGCAAAGCTTAAGCTGAAGTGCACATCTAAGTACTCTTTGTCGTTCACTTGTATCTTCAGAAGAAAAAAAACCCGGCAAGAGGCAGCTGAGACGATATCATTAAGAGTCTCTCCAAATTGAAACAGTCATCAAGAGTGTCTTTAAATGTCTCAGGAAGCTTTTTTGTTGAGTGCAAATGACATCTCGCTCATTTTGCTGGTGGCTACATGACTGATGTGTTGAATCAGACGGTCCGTTTTGACGCTTTTGAAGGCCGCGGGGTTTGAAGTATTTGATTCTGAAGTGCCGGCATATGCTTAGCGAGATAAGTAATTTGACACACAGACATCACAGCCTGCACATCTTTCGTCTGGCTGCCTTGAGTGTCCACGTCGGGCGCTTTTTCAAGAACACTTTACAACTGTCACAACTGACTGTCAGCGCGCAAATGACACACGCAAACGAGCTCATTTTGAACACAGATTAAGACAGCTGTCATATCAAAATAATATATATATATATATATATATATATATATATATATATATATATATATATATATTTATTCACCCGGACTAAAAATACCATAAATTTGATCTTGGGCGTTTTCAAAATTAATTTGCTCTCTAAAAACCAAACAAGCGTCTGTTTGTTCATTAGAGTAATCAAATTACCTAATCATCCTCGGGAGAGTGAAGCGGGATTTAGAGCCGGAATCATGGAAAGCAACGCAGCAGTAACCCATGACAGAACAGCTTTCCTTGCTGTTAGTTCTCTCTCAGGATAATACGTCTGACTGCGCAGCATAAACACACACAGTAAACCCAGTATTACCTCTGTATATTTATATACAACCCAACACACATGCACATTCTCACACACGCCAGCCGGGGGGTCAGAGCTGCAAACGAAGTCGCTGACATCGTGGCACTTCTTTGGCAGCGGTGTGCAGGTGTCGTCTGCGCACGGGCTTCTGAATAAATGGATCTGAAATGATTTACCTAGGGTATCTGCCACCTGAGCACCGTCACATGCACCGCTCCCAGCAAACACACACACACACACACATGCTTCTTCCCTCCCTCCCTACTTGTCATACAGACACGCTGACGCAGAGACACAGCAGCACCAGAGGCCTGTGTCACAAAGCGAGTTCCACGTACCCGGGTTATCTTTCAGTTATCTGGCTTAAACCAACCCAAACAACCACGATCCTGGTTAGCAAACACAGGGATTTCCAATCTGGCTGTATACGCTGACATCAAATAAAGGTTGTTTGCAGCATATGACCGATCAGAAATATGGCATTTTACAATTAAAGAGGAAAGTATAATGCATGGAAGTCAAACACGTAATTTAAGCTGAAACTTCCACATTTTAAACATCCAAATGCAGGAAGAAGATATATATGACTATAATGACATGTATGTATTCTGTTTAGTTCATGTGTTGCTTGGATGCATTCTTATTCTTTCTGCTACACTACACAGGTAAATAAAAAAGACGTATAAATGTATCAATCAAAGCAGTAAGACGGTTTCTTTCCATAACTTATAATCACCCTCAGCTTAAAAAGAGTAACTACACCAACGTAACACAACATGTCACAGGGCAACACGCAGCTCAGGAAGCTGACACACAAACGTGAATATATATAATATGAATATATGATGAGAGAATATATCCAGATTTTTTTGTTTTATTATAATATAATAATAACTTTATTTATACAGCACTTTTAAAAACACGGTTTACAAAGTGCTCTACAGATAAACAAAGCATAAACACAACTTAAATGGCGGCAAGCAAAAAAGACCATACCATAAAAGCACTGAATACAACTAAAACCAAACAAATAGGCAATTAAAATAAAAACATAAAAGGACGACATCACTTCAAATTATTGACTCCCAAGTTGGTTCCACACTGCCGGGGTAACAGATGGAAGAATAAGGTTAATAATAAGTATACATCTGCAACATATGAATGTAGTGGAATACACACATGTAATTAAAGTCAGATCCATCGTGCAGTAGATGACACAGTGATATCATAAATCCGTGAATTTACGTACCCACAACGATTCATTGCCAGCTGTCTTTTTTTATGTCTGTTTGAACGGTGTTGCCTGTAGTCTGGATTATGTAATCTTCTCATTTGTGCAACATTATCTAACCATCCACTGATTGGTCAGCAGGCGGTGCTTTCATACGAGTTGATCTCTGATCTCCGACACAACCGGCTCTGAAGCTGGTGATGTGTTCAGCATAAGTTACCATGGTGATCCATCCCGGTAAGAAGTGAACCAGCAGTGGAACTGAAAACCCCTCGTCGAGTTCACCGCGAAGTCAACTCGATGACCCTCAAAGACTGCCTCGTGAAACCGGCTCCTGGAGGGAAAAGAGAACAATCCGTACGCAAACAGCATCACATTCAGTCACATTAGCTGACAAACACGCAGATGTACCAACATGAGATTCGACTCTCATTCTGTGCTCTGAGTTGATTCATACCCTTTTGTTTTAATGGGAAAATACGACTGAGGTTGCTCTTTGAATAGCTATAAATATCCACTGCCACACGCTAACAACAAGAGACGTCTCCACAGAGGCAGCAGCACACAGGACCACTGGCTTCGGGCGAGACATCCGGATCACTGCGGCCGTTGTCACCTTGCACTTGCAATCATCCTGGGGAAGAGTGCACCTTTCATTGTTTTCGTGTTGAAAATGCAGCGCATGCGAGTTCACAAATACACGGTGTGTGAACTGTTTTGCCATAAAGCCATTTCACCACGATAACACGGCTCTCGCACCAAGGGTTCCCTTTTTCCATTTCCAATGCCACAGTGGCATGCAGTCTCCTAATTTTTCAGAGACATTTGGAACCAGTGTTCAAGTGAATTGGCCCTGAATGCACCTCCCTCCACTGTGCAAACCCAATGGACTTGTCAGGACACAGAGTTATGATGGAATACATTTAACTGCAGAGAACAACTTCATTTTGTGAATCTCTATGTTATCCAACTGTATTCTACAATTCTTCAAGGGAAAGCACATCTAAAGCAAGTATACCAGACAAGAACACCAGGTTAGAAAATGTATATTGTGATTGTTTGTATTCCAACATCTTAGCCTGTTTCCTTTGACAGGGTTCTTACACATTTTGACCGATGGATTTCCATGACTTTTCCAAGACTTTAAACCAAATGTCCATGACCAAATTGAAATCTCTGTAAAAACATGAAACATTTAGAACATTTTACGTATTGAGAGCGTACGCCGGCTTATATTTTGAGCGTTTTTCTTTAAAAAAACATATTAATTATTTCAAACTCGGCGTAAATGAACATGTGATTATAACAAATTTCCATGACTTTTCCAAAACTTTTATGATTTAAGTTTTTTCCATGACTTTTCCAGGCCTGGAAATGACCATTTTAAAATTCCATGACTTTTCCAGGTTTTCCATGACCGTACGAACCCTGCTTTGAACCATTGCACACATCTCTGAAAACTAGATTGGCGAAATATAAGGGTGCAAAGTCTCACCTCTGCCACTTTTAATTCCAATGCAGCCGGCGTTAAATCATTAGAAAGTTGCAGAAAAATGTGGAAAAAGCGTGCATAAATATGAGGAACAACCGACTCAAAGCACCAGAGGGATAAATGGTTTCACTGCCCAGCTACACACAGGGTTAACAGTTCGACACGTCCCCGGCAGATGGGCAAAAAGTTGACACTGACGGAAAAGGAGAAAAACAACAAAGTCAAGAGGTGAAAAACGGAGGTATCGGAGAGATACATCATCATCCCACCTCTGTGACACGCGGTAGGGCTTGACCTTACCAGGCTGCTGGGTTGTCAGAGGGGCGTAATCAAGTAGGAGGCCGGGCTGCCAGACCCGCTCTGGTCTGAGAACATGCACATCCCGGACCTCATCAGTCCAGCAGATACCAGGACGCACAGCGGGTTTGAAAAGGAGCCATTTCACCTTTCTTTCATATTCAGTTTAGGTTGTCTTTTTTCACACAGGAAAGATAGAAATGGCAGTTATGGAATGTATTTGTTGACACATATAACGACACTCAGTATAACACAATATAAATATACACATTTCTAAGGATATTGTACTTGCTTCAAAGTCCCTAATTAAGAAATCAGAAGTGTCACTAAATGTCACGTATTTTATATTGCAGTGAAAGCAGCTGCTTTAGGAGGAATCAAATAAACCTTTATGACAAGTGTCGTCTTCCTTGTCACATTTGTACTTCCTTTATGGAGTGTCCGCTCACACAGATTATCTCACTTAATCATGCCCTGCAATCACAGAAAAAAACCTTGATTATGATATTTCATTAAACACATAGACTCAGGCGACCCCTGAATTGTTTAAAACACAGCAGTATTAATCCCACAATGATCCACAAAGTCCAATTTAAAAGTGGTGACTAAGAATCTGAATTCCATTAGAGCCGTATTAAAAAATAGCGTTGACCTTTCTGTGGTTGTGTGAGTGGACATCAAAGCCAACTTTTTAAAGTCTCACCCATGTAGAGTTCAATTAACATATGGCAGTCTTAATAAATAATATCTGTCATATTATAAAAAAAAGAAGAAAAAAATTAAGCACAACTCTCCGATTTTATGAGCCTGTAAAGGTGAAGGCCATGCATATTAAGTTCCTCATGCACCGTGAACTTTTGAGGCATGCTACAATAGGTTATATAATTAATTTCTGCAGGGATCCCTGAGCTATATATTCTCCACTCTTTCCTCATTCTAAAAGGGTGAGTGTCCCTCGGTGCGGGAGAATGTAAAACTGAGTCTTCATTATCATCTTGCAGCAAGGGTCATAGTTCCTCATTATTGACTCCTTTAATTTGGAAACAGATTAAATGAGATAGAAAGACATAAAACATACTATAGAAAAATTACGAGAAGCAAATGATGCAAATGTTATGTCTTATCAGCTATTCCTCTGTTATGAATGAGTACTAGCAGTTGAACATGGACGCATCAACACATGCAGCACGGTGTGATCCCACACATGGTAACAGCATTAGTGTGCCACAGTATTCTTCCCCTTCGTTTCTGCGATCAGTTAAGCAGAAAACAGGGTTGTAGATAGTTTTCAGGTCAAGAGTTTATCGTTTTCACCACTGGCAGACACACTGCGACTTGTCAGTCGTACAAATCTGTACCTGCGCGTTTAATCTATTTGTATTTAAATGTTGGATACAGAGCAGCCGACTATTTGCTCAGAGCCCTCGCCGCATCGTGGTTGTTTACTGAATGCAATCATCTGGTTTACTGGTGGAGGTAATCTGAACCTGCACGACATCCTCTGCGTGCATTAGAATGTGAAATCATTTTGCTCCATTACTTGTGATAATTGGTTTACGGGGAGATTTTTTTCGTACCGTAACATCATTTGCTCCTTTCATCTTTTTTTTTCTCCCAAAAAAAGATCTTGAAGTGAAGTCTGACAACTTTCAGACTCAAGCCTCATTTGAATTGTGTAACAGGCTCGTAAATCCAGTTAACATCTAACGAGGTGATTATTATTATTACAATCTGATGAGTAATCCCTTGCCACTATTATACTATGTAAATTCCTCACTCGATAATAAAGGGCATCGGGGATAACTACAATCACCCCCTTGCAGTTGCATGCCTCCACCAACCAGTCAAGTTGCATCTTACATCCACGTCTGTCCAAAAGGTCGTCACCTAATCATTTAACCCACTTAGGAAAATAAAATACAAGTCAACATCTTAATACCATCCAACACAAGGGCATACTTCCATTTACACTATGAGTACACTAGAGTTAGTTAGCATCCTACTCTTTGAACTTTTCTATCTGCAAAAGCTTCCAGTTCAGTTGGGTGTGGAGTGTACAGCGTCCCAACAGGCCAAAGGCTTTTGTTCTTTAAGCAGTGACACCCTGTTGGGATTTTCATTTGAGTCACAGTGTGTAATACTTGCTAATTTGATAAGCTCCCTCTCTCTCCCTCCATCTCTCACGCACAAGCTCCCCATTTTAAAGTGCAGCAACCAGTGCAAAGCCGATGCTCGCCGTAAACACGTCATTACTAAATTCTTAAGTTTTCAGTTCCAGATGCTTTTCCGGCCCTCCCGCTGGTATAGATTGTAAGCCAACGAGTTATTTACCATTAATCATGCCACTTTTAGATCGCTGAATGAATTGCAATTATTTCGGGGTGACACATATTGTTTGTTAGTCTGTATTGTCACAGTTTGCACTGTACAGACAACAATCTTCTTGATTACTTTACTACTGAAGTAAAAAGTCTGAATCTGATGATTATGAGACACGGTCTGTTTTAATCGGGAGTAGCTCTTTTTTTTATAGAAAGTTATGGTCTTCTAGCTTGAAGGGCTGACAACACTGTAAATAATTCCACTGATTAAAACAACATGTCTGGAGTAAGATTTGACTATCTAAGTCATTTGAGTTCCTCTGAAAAGCACTCGTATATGATTTTAGTACAATGTAAATTGGCGACAGATGTCAGAGGACGGATATTACGACAAAAATGTGGATGTTTTTCACATCTGCTAGGACCCCATGACCATATTGTATAATGTGTTCGTGTGTGGTTTCACCCCCCACTATTGAGTCCATTAGTACATGTTTGGAGGTCTGGAAGAAGAAGTGCCGGTTGCACTCCTCCTTCCTCAGGTGTGAAGTTGTGCCACAGTCACATACTTTACACGTCTCTGCCAGCTCCACCGCACATATAACACTGAACACGGGTACGGTTGCACTCTGGAACGAGCCTCAGAGGCAGGACGCCGTCGACACGAGGAGCCAGGGGCAGTTTTTCCTACAGGCGGTATAGGTGGCCGCCTAGGGTGCCCGTGCGAGGGGGGCGCAAAAAAAAAATGTTTTATGTCTCTGGTGGGGCTTGAACCCGGAACCTTTCGTTCGCCGAACAGTCGCCTCTACCAACTAAGCCATAGCTCCTACATGAAGGTTTTTTTTCAAATTGGATTTCTCTTCTCTACCAAAAGTACGAAACCATATGATTTTTTTTATTTTTTTATTTTTTTTTGGGGGGGGGGGGGGGGGGGGGGGGGCGCCACTAGTGAAGCTCGCCTAGAGCGCCAACATGTGCTAGGGCCGCCCCTGCGAGGAGCCGACATGTCTCTGTACTCGACCCCTTCCCAACTAGCACGAGTCAACACCGGTATTGCTCGCTGTTGCCACTCCACGTGAGACAGCTGAATGAGGGAAAAGTTCGGTTCTGTTTCTCGCTCTTCATGATCTGCCTCTTACAAGAGAAAAAAAAAACAAGCAAATTCAATGCACTCGGGTGGACAAAACGACACGCAACAATAGCATCCACCAATAGGACTGTCAAACAACGCCATCTCCCTCGGATGTTAAAAGCTTTAAGAGCTGAGGCCTCTGTGACATCCATAGCCTCTGGATGTCAAAGATGGTTGAAGACTTGAGAGCAGGCCTCTGTTTTAAAAATACTATGTGTGGGTGTGTGTGTGCGCACGTCTCGGAGCAGCAAAAGTGACATTTGAGGGGCACTTTACAGAAGCCGGCGGTTGCTAGGGATCTTCTGTATCACCTAAAGAGCCTTTGTCAGTCATTGGAAAGCTGTCACCTTTCGGGGGGCCGATACGGTAGGGGGAGCGGCTGACAGGTAGGAATTAATGAGAGGTGTATGACAGCAGACCTTGGTGCTCTTGTGTGTGTGTGTGTGTGTGTGTGTGTGAGTGTGTGTCCGCATGTGTGTGAGTGAGGTCCTTTGTCTCAAGAGGATGAACCTTCTTTGTCATCCCGATGCAGAAGCAATAGGTATAGAGCGATGTGGGGGAGAGACGAAGAGACGACGCAGATGAATGCTTCGGATTTGAGTTTTTTTTTGTTTGTCGTTGTCTTGTGCAAGCTTGCGTGTGATTTGTGGGTTCAATGGAAGCATCATACAACAGAGTGAATCCCTCAGAGCCATATTGACATGCGATTTTCATAATAAACACCTGTGCACAAACTCACAGCGACGCAACAGTGTAGGGAGAAATATCGCACGGCACATTTTCACCTCTGCCTCCCCGGCTATATGAGACCACAAGTACTAGAATTACTGAAGAGGCTCCGCAAACATAGTGCCACATTACATTCTCTTTACTAACATCTGTGTCCGTCTGCTTTCGTGCGTGCGTGTGTGTGTGTGTGTGTGTGTGTGTGTGTGTGTGTGTGTGTGTGTGTGTGTGTGCGCATGTGTTGATGTAATAATCTGTGTTCCCTTCCACATAACACAGTTCTCCATCGCAGTAAATGAGTTCTGTCAATGCTTCTGCATCTCAATTGCACAACAGAAATAATTGGCAGCGGCGTGGGAGAAGAGGAGGAGGAGGAGGAGGAGGAGGAGGAGTACAGGGGCAGCCCATCCACAGAGCTGGAGAGATCAAAGGCTCAGTCGGTGACACTTGGTGACTTGTTCACACTCGGCGAGATGCAGGAATCGCCATCACTGTTCACAAATGGTATTTTTCTAAATCAATATGTAAAAAAGTAAAGTAAACCTGATGGTGGGGGGCCGGTGGTATCAGGGTGTGAAGTGAAGACAGCGTTCATATTTAATATAAATCAACATCATGTAAAATCACTGGTTCCCCTCCAAGGCAAAGTGAAGTCTCTTAAGTCATTGACAACATAACATCTTTTAACCCCGGAGAGACCGGCATGCTGTGGAGGAACCTGTGTGGCAGGGTGTTCGGATGTTTCCTGTGGATTCACACAAGAATAGTTTAAATCAGGGGCGGACAAACGTGTTGGGTTGTGGGACACGTAGAGAAACATATAAGGCACTGGACCAATAATAGTAAATGCGTATTCTTCAACCAGTTACACTGCATATGAATCTGTGTTTTCTTGCCCAGCGAACCCATGGGTCACAGAGTGATTATTTTATATCAAAACTAACTATATACATCACAGTTGTGGTTCCCACTTAGCACAAACAAATATTTCTGTATTCTGTATCTGATGCTCTTAATTTTTTTAAATTTTTTTTAATGATATTTAAAATCTAAATACACTGCATTGCTAAAATGCTCGCTTAAAATATTTTGTTATGTGTAAATTTACAAAAAGGTTATATGATATATTGGTGTCTATTCACAGCTTGAGGTCCACTTAAAATAGATACTTTCACTAGATTCTAGTCGTGTACAATACAGTGTACACACAGTGCTATGTACTAGAAACATGCTCAAGCTACATTATAGTTTATATTAAAATCACATTTAAAGAAGTGCAGGTTTCAATAGATGCATGTTTGACTACTGGTACCAGATGTGTCTGAAGTTGAATAGAAGTTAGCCAGTTAGCTAACTAGAGAGCTGGTTTATATTTTTATTTGTTGGACCAGCAATGTTTTTTTTTCCTATAAACATTCAGGACTTCTTATCGACAGCGAAGGCTTGTCTCAAACATGTTTACGGATATAATTGGCCCGCTAACAGGCTTGACTGAACTTAAGAAACTAAATGTACAAGACGTGTGTGAGTTAAAATCAACATGTCTTTTGGAAATCTGACGACCAAAGTCAGCCAGCCTGGGATACAAACCCAAGGACGAAGGGCAGTGATGAGAAGAGGTGTGTGTGTGTGTGTGTGTGTGTTTTCATTTGAGTCAGTAAATTCCGAGAGGGAGAAGTTGATTTAAATAACTGCCTCTCTAAGGATCTGACATAAAACTGAAAAAAAGAAGAAAGAGATAGAGGAAAAACTGAAAAAACAGCCTTCACCGAGTGAGTTTATCAGCTTGGCACCTGCTACTGGAACATTCTTGATGAACCAAAGGTTGTCTTCATTAAGCGCATTAATATTCATGACGCATGGTAATTTTGACACAGAAAAGGTCTTGGTAACCTTTTCGCGTGTGAGGAAATTTTTTTACTTCTCAAGGAAATTACAGTCCAGCAATGACTTAATTAATGCTCGCTTTCTTGGCCACGGTTTGAGGGCCTGTCAGTTTGGTGCAGCGCTGGCTGTCAGGCACGCCGAGGGCTCGGGGAGAGAAGGATTGAAGGAGAGGGAAAAGACAGGAGAGGAGAAGAGAGAGGAGGAGAAAAGAGAGCGGACGATGAAGTCAACATGCTCTCGTCGTACCCACAGAACATGGTAATAGGTTTATCTTTTGCCTTTTAGAGTTATTTTTCTCTCTCTCTCTCTCTCTCTCATTTTATTTGCCCTTTTACCCTTTCCGGCTCTTCGACTTTTTGATTTATGAGAACCGGTAGTTGACCCAAATAGATTAGAAGTAATTCATACACGTGTGTGTTGTATCTGAAATCAAGATGCAATGTATTCAAGATACAGTAGTTTTGCCATTTGTGAATGAAATAATTAAAAATATATATTTTGGAATTCAAACCAACTGTGCAGGACGACATGACTTGAGGATCCATTGAAAGAAACCTCAGTAGAACTGTTTAATGTTGACCATTTTACAACCATATTAAATTTCTCTCTTTTAACCAGCAACACACACACACACACACACACACACACACACACACACACACACACACACACACACATACACTCGCACCCTACACCGACTAGTTTCTAATACAGTGAATCATGGCATGTCCCGCTCCAACATTGGGCAGTAAAAAATGTGAACATAAGGCAGCATTTCCTTTATCATGTCCCATAAAAATAGCAATTTTCCCAAGCCCTTGTAACACAATATGGAAGGCAGTGTGTTTGGATGATAATGTTGAGATGACAGATCGTTCCATACAGGGAGGTTTCTCTGCTGTCTGCCTGCCCCGCGCAATAAATCGTGGAGGAAGACCGGAAGAGAGAGAGAGAGAGGGAGAGAGAGGGAGAAAGGAGGGAGGGGGAGGGGGGTAGTGGGAGACGAAAGAGGAGGGAGGGACAACAAGAGAAGATGAGCTGGGGTCAGCGATGTTGTGGAGGGTAAACCGACCGACAATCATATGAACAAGGAATGGAAAACATTACAGCGCTGTATAAAGAAACACACACACCTGCGAACGGAAATATCGTTCTACATTTTTTTTTTATCTTTAAAATAACAATCTGATTATCTGCATTTGATGTCTTTTTCAGTAATCCGCCATCAGACCAATGCGTTTTACTAAAAACACACTTTTATTGAGCGCACATTTTATTGGATCCACCGAGGAGGTCGCCAAGTGTTTGAGTTTATCAAGTGGTATAGTTTATGTGACGGGAATATATTGTCAAATATTTCACTCATCCCTTAATGAATTTATCTATTTCAGACAAATGCCTCGGGCTCCAGTGAGTATGTGTGGATGTGACAGTTTGTTGAATATGTAAATGCTGTTGAGTCAGATCCTGAGACTGATAAAGTAACTCTGTCGATGCGTGTGCGAGTTAAACTTTTCTTTTTTTTGCCCGAGATGTGTGGATGTGTGTGTATCTCCTCTGCTGCGCTTTGTTGCTTTGATCACGCTCACTCGGCTCTTCGCTCACTGCAAAACCTGCCTCGAGGAGTGTGTGTGGTGTGTGTGTGTGTGTGTGTGTAAACAACTGTGTCCTAACTATGTCCCTCCAAAGTAGAGTTTATTGATGTCAGCACTACAGACTAAAAGTACATCTCAGTCTCTGCCTCGGCTGCCTGGTGTGTATCTTATACCACGGCTACACAAAAATACATGCGTCTGATCGGCTGGTATGTTTCCAGTAAAATATCCAGACGCGTCAAACAGTCCAGTCAACGCTTAAATCGTTGCTGTAAAGACTGTAAAGGAGTGTATACTTAACTGCAGGTAACCATAGCAAAAATATGTAACCCTCAAGATAGAGTACTAGTTAGATAAACTAACATCTTTGAAACAGATGACTATACATTGGTCATCTGTTTTCTATCAGACTCCAAGTGGCCTCGTCTGGCTTTAAATAGACAAAATGTCACCGTGCAACTGACATATTGTGCGCTTGTTTAAAGGTGAAGGCGTTTTAAAGACACGTCTTGACTGATCGGTGTTGGCTACATTGAGCCCGATCCGATCCTTGTGAAGCTTCCATGCAAAGCAATGCGGTTAAATAAACACCCGTGTAGTCCAGTTCACTCAGGTAACTCAGGCAAAGGCTGCAGGGAAGCAACACACACTGGGAGACACTTCTTAAAGAGAGAGGAACTCCCTGGAGGCAGCAACATGGCGGAGTGGATTACAGGGTTGTTTTATACGTTGTTGTTTTCACCAAAACTAAAAAAAAGAAGAAAAACACAGCGTGGATGAACTTTTTCTGAAATGCTGGGCAGAACTATTTAATTATTAAGCATTCATACAGTGGACTGATTTGAATAACTTGAAGTGTGCACAGTGCAACTGTGTTATCGGTTAATACAACTACCGGATCAGAATGCATCTAACCAATGATGGCTGGACAATAGAGGGCCACAGAGTTTTGGAGATATGGAATTTACCCAGTAATATATGTAAAATTGAATATATGAGCAAAATATATGTACTTCCTGCACGTCCTCTCTTTCTTTCAATCATTTTATTTTACGTTTTTCCAAGTTACACCAGACAATCAAAAACGAATAAATACAAAAATTACAAAACAACCAACTATACGGACAATCAGACAAATATAATTAAAAAAAAACACAAACATGAGTCATAAATCATGAATCACGTCCTCTCTACATGTCTCAGCTGGGGCCGAATCCTTCTGGCCCCAGAAGAGACGGGTCTAAGAAGCAGTTTAGCCTACTACTGATTAGAGATATAAATGAGTGCTATACAATTTAACCAATCAGCGTCCTAAAATAGATTCAGCTTCATGGCTAAATTCCACCAGCCGCCACTGCGTCTAACCCCCAAATGGAGGTACTCAGCAGTGCATTCAAACACACAACATCTCCTGTTACAACTCGACAGCCTACACACACACACACACACACACACACACACACACGTATTGTTTGCGGGACAGACATAGCACATTCGTTTCAGAGTTACAGGCCTGCGATGACAAATACCACCGAATGACAAGTGCGGTATCTGCCTTTGCGCCTTTTTCAAACCTGATACTCAAGCCTTCATCTGCCCTGCCTTCTGTCTTCCTCCCCCTCCATCTCTCTCCCCCCCCCCCCTCTCCCTGCCTTGTATCTGTCTGCCATTAGGCAGATAGTTGCCGGTCTCATCTGTATCATGTCTCCAGCGGTCCCCCATAGGAGCGCCGCACAGTTGCTTGCTTAAGGATTCAGGAGCCACAGCCCGGTCCCACTCACCGATCCCATGGATCAAACTGACACTTGGTCAGCATCAGCACATTATGAACTATGGCCACCTGCCACCGCAGACACATTGTTCCCTCCGTAGTAACGGGAGGAATATAGAGGGGACGGGCGGACTCAGCCTGCTGACAGCTTATTCTCTCTCTTATCTGTGTGGTGTGTTCCTGTGAAAAGTGGAGGGGAGGAAGGCGTCGAGACGGGAGGGTTTGGATCATCCTATAGGCAGGGGGAACCTGTATTCTGACCTTTACCCAGAATTAAAATGCTTCCACCCGGAGCTGCGGTCAGTTTTGTTTGCGCTGTCCTTCAGCAATGCTGTTCAAAAAAACCAAAGCTGAGATGGACTGTTCACACAAGCACAGGTCACCTTTGAGGGAAGCCAGGGTCGATCTTTTTTTCATGAATTTTGATTTCTTCTTATAATTTATTCTACACCTACAGAAAGGTGATATGCACGATGGCTATAACCGTCTTGCTGATGTGGGGAAAGAAACTGATCCAGATTCACACCCAACTAGGACTCCAGCTTGCATCTGGCTGCCCCGAATCATTCAGTCAGACAAACACATGAACTAAAGCACAACCTGAAGTAACAGATTGTAATACTGCTGCACTTTCCAACCCCTGTGAACACAGTTTCTTTGGATTTTCATCATAACGATGCAATCTCCAGTGAGGGAGATTAAAGAAATGACCTCATTTCCAAAGATGAATCGGACCAACGCAGATATAATCAATTTCTTTTATTTCCTATCTTTCAAAAAAGAGAACACAGTCGCTGAGCCAGACGAATGTGTTCCTGCCTCTGCTGGAAATAAAGAGGTTTCTCTGGACTGACTCACAGCTCCCCTCGAGGATGTCTCACTCTTCTCCAGACCTCGGATCCCATTGACACCCTTCATGTATGACCAGGTGGCACCCATCCACTGAATAATGAAACAGGTGATTAAAGTGACTGATGCCCGGCCATCTATTCTCCCAAGTCTCTTCTTTAATGCCGCCATCAGGCTCTTGTGTCCAAACTTAGCTCATCAAACGGCCTCATTTGTGGTGAACTGGCAGTGTGCAGTATATTGAGTCAAGATTGAGGACCACTTCACATCATCCACATTTGGATTTACACTTTACGGATTAATCTGACAGTGACTCTACAGAATCTGACCTCATCTAGTCAAGACACTGGAGGAGAGAAAGAAAAGTACATTTGTTCTCAATATACAACTCAGCTTGTACAACCAGTGTCATCCTGTTCCTGGTCATTTCAAATAATTGTGTTCTCTTGTGTTGGCCATTACTGCCCTTGTTTTAGATATAAAACAGTTGGACATTGTATCTGCTGCTTAAAGTTGGTTATTAACCATACAAATATCGAATTATTTAGGAAGTAGTTGTCCTCACAAGTACAAGGCAGCCTAAGTAAACCCAAAGTAACAATGTTCTAATTGACATATTGATTGTAAACATTGTGGCTTATGAACAGTATTTCTGGAGGTTTACAGCTCATTAAACTACTATTAGGCTTTGGCTACACCATCTTTAGTCTTTTAAGGTTTTTTTTGTCAAAAGAAATATAGAATATTGTCATATATATAGAATATTGTCATATATTGGATATATTTTGGTCAAATAGTTGTCAGAGCAACTTATCTCACTGCAAATATCAGTACAAAAACTGCCCTTGAGTCGACAACTCCAGCACGTCAGTGCCAACACTGCAGGGTATATCTCAGGGTAAAGTAACCGTAAGGAACCCGGCGGATTTATTTTAGATGGAAGGCCAACAACATCTCATGTGGTCTTGAGAGCAGTGGCACCGCTCGCTGCCACATGGTGACATTACTGTCACCTGGCATGTCACTCCTGTCTATCAAACGTGGCGCCTAAGTGGAGGGGGGGCCCAAACGTGTCACTAACAGTCGGGCATTACAGACAGCTAAATGTGCTAATGGCCTAGCTAATGCAGTGTTATTCACCGGTGGGTTGACCACACATGCACACTGTACGCATGCATGAAGCGCTTCCCGACATTCGCTCCCACTCATTCTGTCATTCAGTCACATCTGCGGTACACGGATATTCACTCACACATTAACACACAAAATGGGAGAGAAGTAAAAGACACTCAAATAGCGCATGCCCACTTAGACGTCCTGTCACTCAGGAGAAAACCTTCTCCTTGGATGAAAAAGAAAAGAAAAAAGTTTAGCTAATTCTGTCTTTTTTTCTGAAAATCTAAAAAGAACGCATTATAAATTGAACAATTAGCCCATTTATTAATTTGTCGTTCGACAGTAAAAGTCAAATGCCAAACATTCAAGTCAAACTGCTAATTTTCTCTGTGTTCTGTGATAATATCTTGAATATAGTTTGGTTTTGAAGTGACAGTCGAACAGAAACAAGCAATATGAAGACGTCACCGTGGCCTCTACGATCGCCATTTTTCGCTGCGTTCTCACAACTACGATATGATATATGATATATACCTTTATTCGTCCCACAGTGGGGAAATTTCATAATTGAAAAAAAAAATACTGAACAATTACTAAATCGATTCATCTATAAAATTACTAACAGACTAATTTATAATGAAGATAATCCTTAGTTGCAGTCCTACTTCACAATAAACCTCCCAAACACTGAAAAGAAGATGTTAGTGTGATGATAGGGTGTGCAGTATGTGTTTTATGCTTTAACCTTTTACAGAAGAACTGGACCACAAAGTCAATATTTTCACACTCGCATTTTGATGTATTGTTGCACGCAGTCACAAAACCTCTTCCATAATTGATAGATCTACCTGTACATAAATATTTGCACACCGAGATCGAAGTCAAGGTTCACAAGGGGCGTATACCGTAACGTGAGAAAAGCCTCACGTGTCTGATGCGGTTCAGTCCTGTCTCCCTACAACAGCTCCTCCATGCTGCTCTAAATGCAGCGTGCTCTCGGTCAGCTCGCCTGGTTAAGTGAAGATGACGAGAACTTCCCTGCCAGGTCCTGAAGATCAAGACTTGACATCCATGTATTTGTAACACGGTTCTACCTACAGCATCTCTCTGTGGGACGTGGTAACGTCTCGTGGAAAGACAGTAACACTGATGCAAGGTTTGAAAGCAGCAATTAGCACTCCTGGTGGTCTGCACTGTTGTGTTTTTTTTCCATCCTCTTACCTTTCCCAGACTCTTCTTTAACTTCCCCCTGGGAATGGCTGTTAAGGGATACAATTAATTTTTTGACACAAAAATGAAAGTGTTAATTCACCTGTGATAATTAGAGCTATTCTTACCGCATGTTGATGAATGTAAAAATGCAGTGTTTATTTATTAATTAATTTCCGCCATGTCGTCAGAATGAGAGCTCTCATAATTGTGTGATCTTGACTTAAGAAGGAAGTCTCAAAGGAAATAGATTATAGACCTGCCCAACAGTAATGAAACATTGTCAAAGAATATTCAGAAAAGTTACAGCGTCTTTATTTTGATGATCCTTTTTTAACACACGTCTGAAGAACGTTTGACGGTTAGGTTTGTATTGACGACGCGTCGTGGATTTGTATTAAATCTTTTAAGCACGCTGGTGAAATATATATTACTCCAACAGCTGTTTCAATTTAGGTTTTCTCATTTAGAACATATTACCATATCATATATAACCATTACCATATTTGGAGAAGCGGTCTTTAAATGACACCATTAACACTGTGAGATTAAGACTGTTGATAAGAACATGGATGTTCTATGAGACTCCCTATGAAAACATTGAAGAATGGCAAAAAAAATACCATTTACCAATTGATAAAGCAAAATAAACGCAAGAGAATGAATATTTCAAAACCCTCAAATATTTAAAGTATTACAGATTGTTAAAAACACAATTCATGTTGAGAGATTAAGCCACATTTTGGCATATTTGTTCTTACATACTTTATAAATAGAGTATAACTAGTTTTCAACATTATGGGTTAATTGACTGTTTCAACACTCACTGTGAACACATATGTTCAGAGCCTTGATGAGGAGAAGCAGAAATGCTTTTCCTCTCCACTAAACGCAGCCGCACATTTAATGAGCATTCTGCATTTTCTTTTACACTTCCACCCTTGCAAATTAAATATTTCTGATAAAATTAAATGGATGTAATCTCTAACCTTGGTGGGTCCTGTTGGTCCTTCCGAGAAAAAAGGTCCCATTGTATTTTATCTGTTAATGTGAAGCTGCTTAAAACTTTTCGGTTGATACTACCGAAGTTCCAGAACCCAAAAGATGGTATCTGGCACATACCTACCAATCATTGCCCTTTTCTTCGGTCACAACAGGCAGCTTTTTTCAGCAGAAAGGCTCCTAACCCCGTCGGTACATTACCTGCTCAGCACTAACAGGCAGACGGACACCGTTAGCAACATGCTTTAGAGGATAGTGGCGCATTTAGCTGCTAAAGACCTGGATATGTCTCTCCGGAGTTGGTGGAGACCAAAAACTGAGCTAAAAATAAAAGAAGCAAATATTTTAATTTACATAAATCCAAATGAATGATACTGTTGATCAGTATCTGTTGGATGTGCACAAAGGAAGCTTCTCGCAACAACTTGCCATATCTACCTATGTGTTCAAAACCCATTTCTGCTGCCCCTGTCACAGATGGCGAGGGGCAAGAGCTCGTAAGTCGTTTTGGATAAAAGCGTCTGCTAAATGACATGTAATGTAATGTAATGCGCAGAGGAAGAAGGACCGGACTCAATTTGTGAATAACAAAAACTCTATTTACTGAGGCAAAAGGTTCCAATAAGTAAACAAGTCCAAAAAGGGTCAGGCAGAGAATCAGAGGTCAGGGCAGGCCGGTCAGGAAGACACACGAGCAACACGAAAGACAGATCTACAAACAACAATCCAGCAGGGGGCAAGGGAAAGACTGGCACACTATATAGGGGGGGAAACACAGGTGTACGGCATGAGAGACTAACGAGACGAGAGTGGCCGAGGGCAGGTGAAGGGAATGAAACAATCAAGGAGACAGAACAGGGCGTTACAGCCCAAAGTGGCTAAGAAAACTGTTACTGCTGGTTTATTTAAAAATTACGAGACAATAATAGCAAACAAGAGTGTAGGATTGAACGATTCCAAATGATTGTTAAGTGGTATCTGACACACTAGCTACAGAATAAATATAGATTTAAATACTTTTAGATATGTCGTTTTCATTACTGAAGCCAGGCTATATTCTTACACGAGCAGCCACCCTGTGCTTTGGTAGCGTGGTGGAGGTGATCACAAGATGCCATGCCACGACTAAAGCATTGCACACTGACGGAGGAAGGCCATCCGCCCTCATCTCCGTGTCCATGTGACACGTGGCCACCGAAAGAGAACATTCCTGAAATCTGAAGGACTTCCCTGTTTCCCCATTTAAAAAAAGAAACAGAGCAAAATCACAGGACAACAATGGGGTATGAAACTCTTCCGCGGTACGCCGTCCCCCTCCCTTAAGAGGGGTCCTAAAGCACTTTTGACTCAGTCGGCCAAGACAATCACTGTCCAGCCAGGCCCGTCCCGCTCCATCTTGCCTGGCAGACGCATAAAGGCAGCCATCTTAAATCACGTCTCACGGCGCACATCTAATGACTACTGAGCCCCTGCATATTTCAACATTAATTCATTAGAGGCGGGGATTGGGGGGATGGAGGGAGGAAGGGGGGGGGATCGGCGGCAGCAGGGAGAATCCTCGGCACACTCTGATTAAGGCCGTTATGTTTTATAGAAGCCATTTTTCAATGCCTCCTCTGACAGCACTTGATGTTATTAAATTGTGGGCTTCAAGGAAAGAGTGAGAGAGGGAGAGAGGGAAGGGAACAGAGAGAGCGAGAGAGATCATGGGAGTAAGAAAAGGGGGAAAGACAGATGGAGGCTGGAGAGAGCGAGAGGATGAACGATTAACTATAGCGAGGAGACAGGTTGCCAGGTCTCCTTTGGCTGCTGATAAAGTGAACTTCTTGTGATTTGTTTGTGTGTTACCTGTGGTTTCTGGGGTTATCTATATCTCATAGGGAATAGATTAGTATGTGTGGGTGTGTTGTACTGTACATAGACTGTGGCTATTTCCTCCCTGTCAGTTGTGATACAAGGATTGAGTGAAGATAAGGCATAGAGGACACTATTATGTCCACTGAACGACCTTGAATTATATCTCTGGAGTCTGCCACGTACAGTACATCCACATACTGTACAAGTTGCACAATCTTTTCCTATTTAGCTTATGTATCTTCTCCTATTTGTCATTCATTCTGGGCTCTTTCTTATTCGTATTGGTAACTAGCCAAATAGCACACCAGAGAGAGACTGTACATCAAACAGACATCTTCCTATAACAGTAAGAACACAACTGACCTGGTTGACCATAGAGCTTTGGACAAAGAGAAACATGAAAAAGATGAAATGGAAATCATAGTAGTAGTACCATAGGTAGGGATGTGCACCAGAACCCAGTGTCAAACAGGCATCGGGGCTAAATTATTAAAGGTTGTAGTATTGACAAGCTCCAACGTTCTCACTTTTATATCCTTGTTTATTATCACATTGTAGCATCCTCGGCTCTCACTCACACACACACACAATCAGGAAGTCAGAGAACCACAGACCCGAGAGGCCGCTGGAGACAGTCAAGTCAAGTGAACCAAGTGACGTGAACTCAAAGATGACGACAATGGCGACAGAAAGTCTCTACATCTTCCGCCGGAAACTGAAAACGCACCTTTTCCGACTATATCTGGATTAAAACACAGATTTGCACTTTAGTAGCACTTGAATGGCTCTTATTATGGTACTTTTGTAGTTTGACTATGATGAGGAAATGTTACTTTCTGTATTCTTGTTGTTCTTAGTTTGTATACTCTAGGTTGATGCACTTATTGTAAGTCTCTATGGATAAAAGCGTCCTCTAAATGACATGTGAAAACGCACCTTTTCCGACTACATCTGGATTAAACACTGATTAGCACTTCAGTGGCTCTTAAATATCTCTTATGATGGTACTTTTGTAGTTTGACTATGTTGAGGAAGCGTTACTTTCTGTATTCTTGTTGTTCTTAGTTTGTACTCTAGGTTGAATGCACTTATTGTAAGTCGCTTTGGATAAAAGCGTCTGCTTAATGACATGTCATGTAATGTAACTCACCAGGCTCGTCACCAGGTGCTGTGAGTGAAAGTCTTCTGCAAGTGAACAGACAATACTTCCTAAATACACTTTTATTTACGCTGTGACAACATATCAGTATTGGTATCCATCATAACTGCTCTCAGGCCTGTCGGATACATTTCTTATAATCGTAAAAGTTTGCCGTTCATAGATAGAAGGGCATCCAGAGTAAAGCACTGGGGAGCACGAGTGTGTACCTCAAATGAAATAATAATCCGGCACCTACTTTTTAAACTGCGGCTGGTGAGTCTCGGCAGAACAATGAGCTAATTTAAAGCAACAGTATAGTGCTTCTCCTCACACTTACGGTAAAACATTACACCATTTTTTGGTGCGAGCCCTTTTCTCCGTGCTCCCTGACTTTGCTTGAATTAATCGGCAGTGGCAGTTCCTCATCAGCAAGGATCTCCATCAGTTTCCAAATGGCTGCTCAGTGCCAGACTGTCAAGAAATTGAGTCATCACAAGCTGACAGCTGTTGCTCCTTTCTCTCACACACACACTTACACAAAGTATGAATGTGTTACACACACATAATAACTAAAACAATGAGTACGGGGATGTTATATAGTATGTACATGTGTCCTGTTGTGACAAACATATTGTTCTTAGTGGATATAGATACCTTTGTTTAAATGGCAACCGATCACTTTATGTGCGCAAGTATACAACTATACGCACTAAAGGACAATGATACGCACAGCGATCTATATTGTACATATCTTGATGAAATGATAATAGAGCTGGGCGATAATTCGTAATGCTAATTCATGGAATGTTATCGTGATAAAATAAGATATCGAGATATCTTGATACACAGTTACGGCATCTTAATTGATGACACGCAGCAATGAGATTTATTTTTGCTATGTGTTATGTCCTTCCATTTCTCTAGTAGTTAAATCACTCAGGAGTATAAATAAATAGTGGTTATTTCATATAGACAATGTATTAATTTAATTACCAGATACCATGATGTATAGCCATATTTATTGTTATCAAGATATAAAAAGTAGCTATGTTGGGATAGAATAATTTGGCTTGTATTGAATTATACTCGTTCCAAGTTTGCAATCTAATTGTTTATAACTTACTTCCGTAAATGAACAAACTCTCTTTCACGGCTCATTCTGAGTAACTGTTTCTCCACATCCTTGGCACAACGTTGTCACATCATCTGCATATTTGGATGCTACATGCAAGTTCTGCCAGTCCCACCTCCCAGACAATAATATCATTTTCCAGGAGAAGACGGACTGGTCTCCACTCCTGATTTTAGTGATCCATATGTGTGAATAATACAACTAAAACAGGGTATGACAAGCATGGGTTAGGGTTAGAGGTGTGAACCCTCACTGTTCTCACAATGACATAATAATTCACATGTCAATGAAAATGTTCTCTGCAAACACACAAAGAGGAGAGAAAGAGAAAGAGGAGAGAAACTGGTGCAAAACATTAAAGCAAATACTACTGGAAATAATTTGTATTTCATCATAGAACTTGTATGATGGGTATTTTTTTTGCGTACTTTATCAAAGTTGGTGCTCTTGAGGAAAAATTCAAGATTACTTTGAGGGAATTGGCATTTTTACAGAAAAAAAATATTTAAAAAAAGGACATGGTCAAGAGAGAATTTGATGTGTCATGTCTAAAAGATAAATGAAAAGAAACGCATGTACCGGTCCAGTATATAAATCAATTATGTAAGTAACCATAGCTGTAGCCCTGCTTTGTATTCGGTGATGTATCATCGTCCAATAAGACACAAAGAGATTAAATAACTGATCAATAAAATGGTCTGGAAGGTGAGGGGGTTGTAGAAAGAATGAATCAGGCCACCTAATGTGAAATCAAAGATTACTGTGTTGTACTGTTAAGAGGATACAGAGAGAAGAGAGGGGAAATAAAAGGCAGTACAGAGTGTCAGGGAAAGAAAAAGGCTCTTACAGGCTAAATGACGCCTGATTCCCTGGATATTTGGGCTCCCTCTGGGGAACATATAGTTGTTGCCTGGCACTGACAATTTGAGAGGCTCCTGGGGGGAACAAAAAAAAGACACTGAATGAAGTAGACGAAGACACAAGCTTGTGGTGCAGACTGACAGACAGTCCATCCACATATCCCAGAAACCTTCACGCCAGCACAATCCCACGGATATCTGCATTTGAAGTTAGCAAGCTGCTTGTGCAGAAGACGAATTCTTGCAATCTCGAGTTTGTCATTTAAAAATCTAAATAATAAAACATATCCCCAGAGAAACTATGGAAAAAACCTTAGCGAGACCAAAACTAATTCAACGGAATAAGCCCCAAAAAATGGGAAAGAACAATTTCAAACGCATCCAGGCATTTCACAAAAGGTAATGCCAAACATTCCACTGAGCCAAAATTGGTGAAATGAAAGAAATTCAAATATTCATCCGTTTCAGTTTGCCAAGGAAGAATAGTTGGAAATCACAATCTTGCTGGAATTGTCATTTAAAGTAAAAAAACAAACAAAAAACCCCACTATGTGCTGTTTACCAGCCGGATTACTTCAGAATACCAACGACATGATACAAGACTAAGGAGCACTCTTGCTAGAGAATATAAAGCTGTAACATTACGGCTCGACATCTTCCTCATGCAGCGCCCTGTGATGTATTTCCAAGACATATTGGTGGCGATGAGGATCAAAAGCAGGAGCCACACCGAGTGACATACACATGCAGCGTAATAAAAATTCATTGAATCTACTCCAGAGGCCAAAATGGATGATGGCAGCTAGGTCATATTGCATCTGTGCAGATGGGGTCAGGGGTCATGTAAAGTTGTATGAGAAGACAGTGTGCTTTCATGCATCATGTAGCAGATAAAGATTTTTTTGGGGGCTGAGAGAGAGTCGAGGTTGGGGGCCAGCTCACAGCAAACAGCGACAAGGACGTGATGCTCAGATTCTCAAAACACTGAGTACAGGTGGTTTAAGTTTGGCCACAAGGATATTTGGCCTTCTAGTAAGTTATCAGGATTCTTTTTGCAACATGAAATGTCCAAGTTGTGATTCTCCCAACAGAATAATATATAAAACTAAGTCTGGTGTACATGTTGCATATTGTCAACAATACACCAAGCCCATTGGTTCTTAATGAAGATAGAAATATTTTTAAATGCATCATAACTATGTCTAATAAAAAAAAACATCTGGGCTCTGTAATGTATTGTTGTGTGGGACATTGTTCAGCTACAGATTGACACATATGTGTTGCATTAATAAGGAGGCTACAGCATTTACAGCTGCAGGACAGTGTGTGGGATTAACTCAAAATGACATGCATCCACATACTGGAGGCAGATGTCAGGCAGTGCAGCATATTGGCTTATTGCTGTGTTTTAAATGGATTTTTGACCACAATAAGCATATTTGCTTTATTATGCGTTGGCTAAACAGATAGTACTTGTGATTAAGATCAAGTCATTTTAGTTTTTTGTCTTTTCATAGACTTTGGCAATACAATTATCAACAATATTGCCATCTTTATTTAAATATACAAAGCCTACAGCAACATTATTTCCATCATATACTGCTTTCGCTATTACTAGTATTTAGAGATCTTCATGTGTGTGTGAGGGAGAATGAGAGAATGAGATAATGCAGGCATGTGAGCAGCTTTAAAGCCACCCGTTTGACTTCTTCACTTTCTATTCAAATAGCCCTGACCTATTTGTTCGATGCCAGCCCTTATTTCATATGATCCACCAACAAGCCGAGAGCGATTATTCCAGCACAAATGGCACGGACTTGACATGGGCCCAAAAGCGTTCGTATACCTCTCTGGCCCGAGGCCACAGTTTGTCATAACACAGGGAATTATGTATTATTCCTGCGCCTGGTGATGACATCACAATAGCAGGATGAAATATAAGCTCTGATATGGCTAGCTGATTGTGGAGAGCTGCGAGGGCTTTCATTAAAAACAGCATATCGCTCATAAAAAGATTAGAGCTGGACAGCTGTTTCCTGATAGTATGAGGCTTCTGTAGTGGCTTCATCATAAAGACACACCTAAAAAAATATAAAATGCTCCACTTGTGTATACTCGTATTGTACTGCTTTGTAGCTTCATGGCAGTAGACACAAATAGAGACTAGGGCAACACTGAAATACTTATTTTAGCGCTTTTATATTTATGAATATATATCCTTGAGACAGATGGAACAAAGGCGCTAATGGGCCGATAGCGTGATTATTAGATGTTATAAAAACAAATCAATCAGTGGTGACAAGAAACTGAAGCAATTTTACTCAACATACTCATGTACACTTCAGGAGCCAATACGGTAGAGTTTACGCCTCTACATTTAATTAAAGTTCCTCATTCAAAAACATGATTAATACATGCATTTATTAGATGACAACACCAAACAGTATATACAATAATAGAGCCTTTTTGATACTGGATCGATACATAAGATGCTTTTTGTGTAATATATTATTTTTATATAAACGTATAACATAAACAGTCTCTTTAAGGATCTATTTATTGTGTTTTTAACGAAGGGATGTGAAAAAAGGATATGCACTGAGCATTTTATAATGGAAATCAAATGTGCCGTGTTTTAATGAACGAGGTTAATGGCCTCAAACATATCTTGGTCATTTCACTCACTGTGAAACTGCCAATGTATCAGCTACAAGGGGATGCATTACTAGATAGATAGATAGATAGATGGATACTTTATTAATCCCGAGGGAAATTCAGGTCATCCAGTAGCTTATACATTTAACATTAAACTTAACTCACAAACAACAATACACATAGGGGGAACATGTACACAGGGAGTAGGGAGAATACAGAATTTACAGATACAGTGTGCATTGATTGAGTGTTTATATACACGAGGATAGTGCAAAAAGCTATAAATAAATGCTAGAAATAAAGTAACCACCATTACTGTTAAGGACAAATGGATACTTTCAAGATAACTTTGCTAATAAGTATATGTACTGTATAGTTAACTTGAGTTAATTGCGTTCATGAATTGTCCTTGTATTAGAGTATATTTTACAATAACTTCTGAATACGTATCCCACCTCTGCAAACAATAGATAACACAAAGCATGTGTTTGCTATCTAACACAAAGGATGAAGCACACATGTATGCAGAGGCCGACTGATAGTGTCTCCAGTTAAATGTGTGCACCGAATCATCTAGGTCAAAGTCTGTCTCATAAAAAAATTAAATAAATAAAGATGAATAGTTTGAGGGGGCTTTTTCCTCCCCCCCCCCACCCATGTGCTTCTCTCTTTGCCACTACTCACTTCTCACCACCCCCTCAGTGAGCCGTACGTAACGGAACAAATATGTTATGTGGAAGACAAACAAGAGGAAAACAGTGGGTGCTGATTGTTTTCGAAGAAGGGAGGTGTACAGGTGCCATTTCTAATTTGGTGGGAGAGGCTTTAGTGAGACGGCCTTGAAGATTGCGAAGCAGCTGGAATCAGCCTCATAAACTTGCACAACATCAAAGGCTCTTTAGCTTGTTTCATCAGAGGTGTCTTCATTTCCTGGCGCTCACTGTCTGCGAGTGCACTGTGTGTGTGTGTGTGTGCGTGTGTGTGTGTGTGTGTGTGTGTGTGTGTGTGTGTGTGTCACTCTTGGTCGAAGTTTCAGGAGATCTTGGCATGAAAGAAAAATGTTCTCACGCATCCAAGAAAAGTAATATTCCGCTAACACAACACTGTTTACGTAATATGATGAAAAAAGAAAAGAAATCTGTACCTTCGTCAGGGGGAATTTAGTGGAATATGTCATTTCAACACCGCTGTGGCCGTCAGTTACATCTGTGACAGACGTGTTAGACGTGAATGTAAATCAGTTTCACATCTAGTTTCTTTCCTCATCGAGTTCAGAGCACTCAGATCCGAGCTAATGGAAAAGACACAATAACAACATCACACACATTCACTCAGATTATCCATGGCGTTAAATATATGGTTGATTTATTCAAGTACTAAATATAATTGTCTCCTCTCTTTTACTTTTGGGGACAAAAGGATGAGTTGGTGTCATCACTGTGTGCAATGAACTTCAGAATTTATCTCTGCTCATTAACAGTAACGTCAATGAGCAGCAAAGAGTGCAAAAAGACAATTTAATGAGTTTCAAATTTATTCATTTTGTGTAGTATCATACAGCTGGAATCCTATAGGATTAAGGGGTGTGATTATGAACTATTTTGAACACCAATCCGAGTTATTTGCCTTCAGTGTCGTTATTTGATCCTCTGTCAATGAAGACATATTTGAGAATTGGGCTATAACTGAAGCTGATGCAGCATCTATGCGGACGACACTGTTGCTTGAAATTAACATTTGCATCTCCGTTTCATCTCAGATACACCTAAGCCACGCCCACAGATGTGAGAACCTCCTCACATGACGTTGATTGCTCCGTGCTCAGGCTTACCGAACAAAAAAATATATCTTGAAGTCTGACATGGTGGATTTTCTTGTCATTTTATATGATTTTGAGAAATGAGGTAATTAGAGCCTAAATTGCAGAAAAATCTAAAAATATCAATCAAATGTGAGGTTATGGTCAATACATGTTAAATATCGTTAAATCTATCACCATAGTTTTTGTGAAAATGTAATCTCACAGTTACAATTTATTGGGAGGTCAACCTAGCTAAATAAATTAAGAAAAGCGAGAAAAAGACAAGGAGAAACGTGGATTGACTGGGCTGTATGGGCTGTTGTCAGTCAACTTACAGAAATAATCACAACATATCTTCTATAGATGTAAAAAACTATAACTTTGGTGTACCTCATCTTCTCAGTTGTACCAAAAGCACTTATTACCCAACACAAAATCTGCTTATACGAACACGATTTATGAGTGAATGATTAAAGTCAAACGAAACAGCGATTCATTCTCATTATCAGGCTGACGGTTATGCGATGCCATCTTCATGCATAGCTAACGAGCTTCCTATCTGCATCAATGATGTGGATACTCGCCAGTACAAAAGGTAAACAGGGAGAGCGGAGAAGGAGAGACATACATTTCCCATGTAGATAGTAAGACAACTGACCGAAATTGGAAACAATCATCGGGCAGAAAAAAAAAAGATAGAAAGGGAAATGGAGACAGGAGAAAGAGATACGTGGCCAGTACAGGTGCGTTCATCACAGAGTGTGGCGTGTGTCGGAGACAGAAAAGAAAGTTCCCTCTGGAAGACAATGGCTTTGGACAGGCACACAATAGCTTCATTAGAAGGTTCACATTATCGGGTCAGGGGAGATAGAGGGGAAATATCAGACCGGACACATTCGAACGGTGCCCGTCGCAAAAGCCTGCCAACTTGGCGAGCAACAGTCTCAGCTGTGAGGAAGGCTGTTTTTTTGGGGTGGGGGGGGGGGTAATCTGATGCTCCTGAAGTTGGCAGTGATGAGAAATGGTCCAATAGGTAAATAGTGTTGAGGGAAAAAGGGGTAGAGGGGGAGATTAATAGTTACTCTACAGCCATGTTGCATTCCATTGTAATAATGTGCTTATCAACCTCCTTTCCCAGCTCTGATGGAAGGTTACAGGTTGTAAACAACAGAGCAGAAAGTAGGCTGGTTTGTGGAGGAGAGTTAAGATGCATTAATAAAACCAATTTTCAAACAGAATAACAACCTGTTTCTTTTTTTTCTCCCTTTATGTAAACTTTGGGCCCAAATGTCATTTCTTGATCTTAAGACGTAGATAAAAAAATGTTTTAAAAGACACAAAGCAGAGGGTTATTAGCGGAAAAAGCATTCAAAAGTAAATTTGGATATTCGGCGAAATCCAGCTGGAGAGAGGCAGCTCAAGGCTGCAGCGGGGAGGATAAGACCGGCGCGGAGCCTCCGTAATCCGAGCTGCCTCCAGCGAAAAGCAACTTGTTGTATTCGTTGGATTCGTTGCAAACCCAGAGAGAGCGCGATGTAGGTGTGCTACCTTGCATGTACGTTGTCCTCCTCACTCAGACTGAGTTGTACTGAGGACCTTCTTCAGGAACCCAAAGATAAACTGGAAAAGGCAACCAGCAGGGAGATTTTGTGCATTGCATGTTTCACCTTTCGCCCGCCGAAGACAGATTGAGAGCCACCGACGACGACAGTTTCATTTTGTTTTTTAATCAACCATGTCCAGAGAAAAACTTGAATTCAGAAATTTTAGGTGCGTTTAGTTTTTGAGAGTTTATTTAGTTTATTTATTAGTTGACGTGAAATCGCCATCCTGGTTCATGTGGGCGGAGCTTGTCGGCTCCAGCAGACGTCAACTTTCTCGTTCAATATTGTACGCACTGAGAATTTATATCTTCAGTGGACTACATTCACCCTCAGCACTATACGTTGAGATGCACAGAAAAAGTGGTGAATTTTTCCTTTAAGCGTGGAGAACATTTACGTCAGTATAGGAACCCCCCTAAACACACACACACACACGCACACACACGCACGCACACACACACACACTGCTCACCATTAGCACTGTGAGTGAACCCTCTCTGAGACACCGTCTACGTGGACCAACCAGGCTATCGATCAGACTGATCAATCACCAGCTGCTGGTGAGCAGGAGGCCTTTAAGTGCCCGTGTCACACTTGTTCACCAGCATCAGGGGAGCTGTCATACAACACTTACAATCAATTACTGAAATTAGCCTTTTAACCTTCGTGTGGCGATCCAGACTGTAGTCAAACCCAGAGATGATGGACATCGAAGGAAAGCATTACAATGTTTAATAAGATGAGATAAGGAAATAAAAAGGATTGTGCATACCATAGACCGTAGAGCGGCTGTGCAAGACGCAAAGATCTGGATCATCATAACGATGCTTAACATGGGCTTTGATTGTATCAATGTCTATCAATAAAAATAAAGAACCTTTATATTAATAATATCTAAATTCTAAACAATATTTATGATCAGTTTTCAAATTGGATTGGATTATTTTTTATAATATATATTGATTAATAGTAATACACACATGTTCATCTCTCATTTTATGGGATGTATTTCAAACTAGATAACAGAAAGCTGTCGAAAGCATACAGAAATTAAGTAATTAATTTAACAAAAAATTCATTTGACTGAACTGTCCTTGCCCTTTCCTTCAGATGTAAAGTGGTAAAATGTGTGCAGGGACTATCTGTGTGTGTTTTTTTAAAGCAAGACCGGTCCATCTATTAGTAACAGGGAGGAGAGAGACAGAATAAACAATGTTGTCAAAAGGCCCTTAAACATATCTTTGTTTCTTTACCACATTTTGTGCTTCAGAAAAATGTAAAAACTCAGTTTCTTCAGTCTTCAGTTTCCAAAGTTAATCTCTATCTGCTTTAATACAGAGCTTAATACATATGTGTTGCGGTTTATTATCTATTTTAACTCGAACCAACGATGTCCCTTGTCTTTAAACATACATGTTATGTTGTACTCCTGTCCATGAGCATCACACACACCAGAACATCACACCATTAAAGTTGAAGCAGATTGGGGAGGGGACTGTATCTGCCTCTTGTCGGTTTTGTTTTGTTTTTATTTTGCATTCCTTATCAGCTGTCCCAACAGGGATCTTTCCGGTGCTCTCCTGGGTAGTGGTGACAATAGTCGCAGGTAGGAATATTGAAAGATTTTTAATGCCAACTCTAACAAGCTACATGCTCATCATACACAGCATTAACCCAAGTGAAGTTAGCACATCATGGTACTGCTATGCTGCACTAACAATACATCCCATTGCAAAAGGTCTGTTTCCCTCACCAGCTACCGAAGGGGACGGATACAAAAAAACAACTGTGATTTCTGACCAGTGGAGACGTATCAGGGACGTGTCTCCATGCAGAAAACCCCTTCCCTCCCTCCCTCATGTCGATTCCTACACTTCCTCTCATCTTTTTGTGCCTCTCTTCTTGGAACTGTGCATCCAACACATTTACACAAACAGCTTCCCCTTCAGCAGGGAACAACCTACAAGGTTGCAGCAGCTCCGTGGATGTGCCCATGTCACGGACAAAGACTATTCTAATTTCAGCCAAGTTCACTGTCACCCGCATGCCGGTAATAAATCTTGTTTGGTGATAAAAATAGATGTCCAATTAAAGTAGGAATTGACACAAAAAGAAGGGAATAAAGAAAGAATGCCACTTCAAGGACAACATAGCATGTAATGAAAACGGTAAATAGGCGTGAGGCAATATAATCCAGTTTTCGACTTGTTTGCAACCACATCCTAGAAAGTCAGGCCTCGTCTCATTTTTAAAAGCAGTCAGACAGAAATGGACATTCCTGAGATTGTTTTTAAACTCTGTAATATTTCTTTAAAAAACATGTGATTCATTGTGATCCATTGTGATCCATTGGGTCAAACTGCACTTGAAAGCAGCTTTCACCTCAAACCGAGATCACGCCCACGTTCTCTTCTCTGGTCTCTGCAGTTTTTTTTGTATGCGGCCCTGTTACCTCTCAAATGTGTCCCTACCGGAGGTTATGTTTAACGGATGGTCGGGTTTTAGTGTGATGGCAATGCATAAATGGAGTATGATACTACCATCTCTGAAATTTGAGAGACACTTATCCGGTGCAAATTATCCATTAACAGAAGTCATGTGTTAACAGGTACTTTACAACACACACACACACACACACACACACACTCACACACACACACACACACACACACACACACACACACACACACACACACACACACACACACACACACACACACACACACACACACACACACACACTCTGTGCTGAAAACTAATCTCCTCTGAATCGGTCATAAAAACGTTCTGGAGGGAAACTTTGGAACAATCCTGGAAAAGCAGAGACAGGTGGTGGACGTAATAATCAGAATGGTTCTATACAATAAGTAAAGCTTGAAGATGTATTTAATTTGAGATTCAGTCAGAGGTGTGTACATCACCTATGTGATCACTTTTAAATCCTTGTATGTGTTTCAGTGTTTAATTGACCAAACATATGATAATACATGTACAAAATGTGTGTCCATATTTTGTTATAGTCAAAAGATCCAATAAAAGTATCAAATACAAAATATGTTGGTTATCTCTGAATACGTTCTGACTTTGCAAAGCTGTCTTCGGTCATTTAGATGTGTTAATATTTCTTTCTTTGGAAAAATAAGCATGGTATTGTCCTGTTTTTGTTGTTGTTGTTTTAGTGCAAGATATGCGTGCTCTGTTGACATAGAACCAATTTAAGATACACCAGGTGTGCATCAATTAGTAGGCGTCATCGATGAAGTCTACGGCTGAAAATGTGTCAACTTTAATATCTTCCATTTTTGCTTGGCTGATTTGCATTGATGAGACTCCTAATGCTCAGAACTCACTGACTGGCCAAGGCTGCGTGAAATCTCCTGGGGACTGACTACAAGACTGAGTTAAGCACAAATAAAAACAGTCAGGCCAGTGGTTCTCTACTGGTCTGACTGTGGGACTCCCCATTGCCCCTGAAGGATTGGTAAGTGGCTGGGAGACACATGGAGTAGGACTCAACAGCAGATTGCAGAGACAAGGTAGTTGGATTCAAAAAACAATGTCTTTACTCGGCAAAACATTAGAGATGACCTGACACAGAACGGGGAGTTGATACAGACACACAAGGGAACGAGGCACAGGTGGAAACAATGAGGGCGGGGTCTGCAATCACACAGGAGGGCGGCACACGAGGGGGGAGGAGTCAGAAACAAGACACACTACTACCCAGAAGGTCTGGCTGTAACAAGGACAAGCCAACGCAAGTCAACTTCTCAAATTGATTTAATGAAAAGATGGTGCAGTTTAAACCTGAGATAGTTCAGAATATCACAGCACTCCAACACAGAGAAACTAGTTATAAATATTCCCTTTTACACTCAATTAGCTGCATCTTAATAAATAACCAAAAAGTGCATCTTAAAACAATACAATTCAGTAACTTCAGCCTTTTTTAACAGACTCAAGAATGCTTTCATGCACAAACATGAAATAAAAACGTGTATACTGAAAAGATTCAAATGATGTAATTTTAGCTGAGAATACTCACTCACTGAATCTCTGACAACCAATTCTGCACTGTGGAGACATTCAGTGTCTTGAGGAGCTTAAACTAAAAATAAATGGAATTTAAAAAGATTGTACTTTTCTTCTGATTATCTTATCAGTACATAAGCACTAAAACATTCTGCTTTGAGGAAAAAGTAGCAGCACTTACTCCACCTGAGTTGTAACACTGACATAGACCAGCGACTGGAGGAATTCATAAGGAGAGAACTGGGGATGTTTTTTTTGTTCCTTTCCGGAGAAGTGGCTTGAGCCCAAACAAAATGAATGATGACAAACAGTCCGACAAGTAAACTCACGCCAGTAAAGTTTTTGTGTGATCGCAGCATTAAGGAGTGTGAACAGACGAGACGCCACTTTTTTGGTACCTTTTCATGACCTTGACCTTGACCTTTGATCCGATCGATCCCAAAATCTAATCAAATGGTCCCCGGATAATTAACAATTATCCCGCCAAATTTCATGCGATTCGGTTTAATACTTTCTGGCTTATGCGAATAATACGCAAACACACACACGTACAAATAAATAAATACACGGCGATCAAAACATAATCTTCCGCATTTTCAATGTGAAGGTAATAAAAGCACAAAATTATTTTTCCCCATGCGACTGAAAAAAGAGTCCATGACCCACTTTTGGGTCGCAACCTTCACCAGTTGAGAATCACTGGTTTAGGCTACACACCAGCAAAGGCTGCGCTGTAGCATGGAGGGAGACCCTGTTAGGTTAATCTGCCCGGCGACTACTCAGTGCCTAGTCCTCTGTGACAGAGCCAGTGCGTTATGACAAGTATGCTGCCTTGGTCACAAAAAAAGAAAATGTTAGTTTACTGATTGTGATTCCAAACTGGGGTAACTATATGTAAAAACAAAGGAAGCATATCTGAATACTCTACTATGATGTTATTATTATTATTTATTTTTATGTGCTACATTGTAGAATCACATATCAGCAGTTTATCAAAATAAAATTAACTTTAATTAAATGTTTAATTAGATTTTAGGAGGAAATTTAATTGTTTAGATTAATTAACTAATCTGCAAAATAGTCAATAGAATAATAACCAATGAGTTGTTAGTTGCAGCCCTAGTGCCCGTCCCTATAGGATGGAACAGGTCTGCACGGGCCATACTTACTAATGCGACACATTCATTGTTTATTTCATGGGATTTGTTGATTCAATACAACACTACAAAAATATAAGGCTTTCACTTAACAAATGAACCCTCTTTTTCTCTCACCCAGGACGTTGCTTTGAATCTTGAAGCTACTTTTCTGCTCACCCAGTAACAGAAACACACGCGAGGTATTCACAAGCTAACATTCACAGACGTTGTTACACTGATTGCATGCGGCCTGGAGTAAAAGTTACAAGTTATTCTTAAGTGAAACTCCTTAAATGATTCAATCAGTGGAGATTATCATGCAGACGACCTAATGCAGCAAGGCTTTTGCCATTTACTGTTTATGTCATTGGTGATCTTCATCCAGTTACAAATGGAGCTGTCAAGATAATGCTATGAAGGATCACGCTAACCCCCATTTACCAATCTCTTCGTCAAATCCCAAAGGGTGGAGCTTTGATTACTCCCGCAATTAGCGATGTCAACCTCCTCTATGAATTAAGTATTCAGGTTTGTGTTCTCAAACCAATTAGCCTACTCTCTTGCTATGACTTGTTGATTAATTATGGATATTTAGTTAGGAAAGGAGACATTAATTTTTAATCAAAATTGAATTATGTGGCATAATTAACCACAAAACTTTTCTCTTTTTTCCCACCACCTCAGTATGTTTTCATTTATATAATCTCAGACTGTTTGTGACACGTGACAGCAGAGAAGAATACGTGACCTTGGCTGGTGTGTAAAGGCATTGAGCACATTAGCAAGGTGCTAATAGCCTTCGTGGGAGTGTTTGCCGTACTGTCAGCAAGTTGCTGTAAGTGCTCAACGTTAACAAACACTCACAGATCCAAAATCAATGGGCTCTTAGAAACCTGTTGTACTGACGCACTGGAAGACTCTATTCATCATTTGTTTATGGCTACATGCTATGAAGTGAGGTAATGGCATTTATGGGTATTTACAGATGACATGTTGAGTCCTTAAATAATATTTATTGTGTCTGCCACTCTACTGCTATTGTAGCCAGTGTCCTTGCACAGATGATATAACAGATATCTAATCATATATTGAAGGAAAGGTGTGATGTATTGCAAGGTCACGGAGGTTACAGAGTGCCTTACTAGCAAATAACAGAATGTATCATCAGCTTTTGTTGCAACAGCAGGTCTGAGTTACTTCGCTGTGTAATTAGTATTGACTGACGTGCTATTAAATATGACATTTGTGACTGAAATCCTATGAAATATTGATGTTGACCATTGTCTGTTTGTTGCCGGGCAGATTTGCCAGTGTGGCCTTCATCGTGCAATGCAAGAAGGATCAGCTCTTCACAAAGGATTCCTTTGACCTGTGAAAAGCGGCATGCGACCGTGCAAATATATATCATCACCGAGCCTGCGCGGAAATATACGATAGCCAGCTGGTAAAACAAGTGTGATACAAGGCTTACACAGTTCTTCTGCATCTGCGATAAAATAACTGCACCGGTAACTGCACTTTAAGCAGATTCGAACTTTGTGATTGATGTAGTGGGTGTAGTTCCACACCATCAGCACAATATTGTAAGGGAAACATAAGGGGGGTAAGACAGTGGCATTAGTTGCAGTTTTGCTCAATTTTCTGTGTGTATTGCTGCATTTCATAGCACATTTCAGTAACCAAAGAGACTGTGATGAGATAAGGAGATTAGCGCACTTATCATAATCACCATTGAACAGCTCAGAAGATACAATTTATTGCTCTGGGATAAGGTTTACAATAACAGTGTGGCATATCTGCTCATAACCACAGGTAAATCTGAATGACAGCTGTAAAATGGAGCAGCTAATGGAATGCTAAATTTGCGCCGGATGCCTCCGGTAATGCAGATTCACCAAATACCAAATAAATTAAACGGATATCTGATAAAGCTTAGAGCATATGCACAAAGACAAAGCACCAGATTAAGGCTGCTACACCTCCCTTTATTTTCAGCCTGTCTTTAATGTGATAAGGGGATGGAGATTGTCACTGGTGACTATGTGAAACAGCAGTTAACTTACATTAGCGTGTTTTATGGTGTTTACAGACAGTAATTTAATGTAATGCACATATACGGGAGACATACACAAACAGTAAGGGCATATTTACTCGTGCTGTATGATGCCAACATGTTTTAACTCTCATTAACTTTTAAATCTAGGCTACAGCATAAAACATGAATAATCCTAAATTACCTTACATTATTGCAAACCTTTGCAATGAAAGACATTGTATTTCTCCACCTCTTCTTTTCCCATTTATTTCATGCTTAAAAAGGGTAAAAATCACCCACGCTCCCATAAAGCACAATAATTCTTGAAAAGACAAAGTTTGGTCTTTGAAAAACAGTCGCTGAGAGAGGTATTCCTTCTCTGTAATGAAAATGTTCGGTCCAGACAATTAAAGCCGAGCCATTTTGTCTTTGTGTCTCTCCTTCCTCTGCAATCAATTATAAATATGGGTAAGAAAGGAATATTCTAGTGGTCTGAATGCCTGCAACAGACCCACGCTGGTCATGTGCTAAAGCTGAGTTACAATGTTGTCAATGGCGCCATTATGTGAGAATTAGGCTTGAGCTTGTCCCCTTTACAAAATGCTTTTGTATTGAAACGATTATAAATGCTGCATGAAAACGACTGACTCCACTGAATGTTTCAAATTGTGAATACAATTGGAACCAAGTCACATGTTTTACCTCTTTATTAATTTCAACAAAATGTACTGGTGCTTACAGAGATTCACCTATTTCTCCCTTTCATCAATCAACGTACTCTGTTCCGCCTTTGTCTCTTATGGTCAGTGGCGATTAGGAACTAAAATCTACTAAAAGACCTCCACCGAGGTTAATATTTAATAATCTATGATTAATATAAACATGCAGACAAAACATTGTGCTTTTATGCTGGAATGTAACCAATGTTATGTTCATAAATGCATATATAGTAAATGTTTAAGACTTTAGTGATGCCGTTTTTCTTGAATATGTGCAGGTACAAGTACATTTGTACACCTTAATCATAAAGTTTTCCAGTAAGACCAGAAAAGGAACATTTTTATAGACTGATATAACACCTTCCAAGCTGGTTTGAGTTATTGAACAGAGTTTCTTCTGGAAACAGCGACAAGATACTGAGTTATCTGCAGCAGCATCTAGATTATGTTTTTAAAAGAAATAAGTCAACAAATTGCCGTGACGTTGTGTCTCACAGTCGTTTCTCCTTTAGGTCCCTAGATATCACAGTCAGTGGTCTTTTTAATGTTAAATATGTTTAGGGTTTAGTTGCACAGTGTTTATAGCCATGACAATGGTTGGCATATTTCATCATTTGCAATGAGGATAGAATGAGTGTCCTTGAATGTGGATACGTCACCCTCAGTGTGCTGGGTTAGTCATCCCTCCCGAGGTGATGGAGTGTCTGGTCATGGATCATTGCCATTTTAGGCTCTTGTCATCGAGTCTATCCTTTAAAGTTGTATGTCCCTTTAATTTAAGCGCTCGACACCACTAATGTATATAGAGCAAGGAGGACTTTTATAGGCACTAAAACTGCTGGGAATTCACATGCAGACTGTCCTGGTACAAACGCCTCAAGTCAAAGGAAAAAAAAAATCCGGAAAGGGAGCGGGAGGAAGAAGCATCTATTTGAAGCACTTTTTTTATCTTAATATGCCACTTGAAGGCCTTCACATTGCTATACAGTACTGTAGACATAACATGTTTTCCTTTTTATTTTAATAATAAGCATCAGGTGTCCAGCACAGAGAGAAGCGCAGACCTCCTGGTCTCACCGCAGGGCTACTTATTATTATTAACATCATTTGTCTGGATCTCTTGTTGGTTCAACAGACACTGTGAGGATGACATGTTAATAAATGACCCTGGGTAGCTCTTTGGCATAGGCCTGTTCTTCATCTGCCCCCTCAGCCTCATCAGCAATACACGTGCACAAACACACATCCACCCAATCCCCAACAGGGATGGGAGGTGGCAATTTGTTTTCCTGAAGGTCCCCACTCTGTCTATTGTTGTTTGCACTGAAGGGGATAAATTAAATTCATTCTTATGACAAGAGAGCTGTGATACACAAGAATAAAGAGAGGAAGGAAGAAGGAGATAGAAGGCATGAGGTGGAAAGGTATGCGACTGTCCAGGAGGAACAAACAGATGAGGAAGAAAACGGAAACTTGCTGAATGCAACAATAATATACAAAGTAGAGCACAATGGCTGAACAAGTTGTGCTTGAGGGAGTTCAGGGCCACAGCGAAGAAAAAGATTTACTCGCTTGTATTCTTCATTCTGACTTTGAATCACAGAAAATATCAGCCAGTCCTGGAGAGACACCCCTATGACAAAAGAGTCATTAAAGTGTCCTGTTGCTGATATTAAATCAAACAGTTGTGTTAATATAACGTATTGACATAACTGAAATGAAATACAATAACCTCATATCATCAGAACACATTGACTGCCTATAGCCATATATTCATAACTATTTCTAGTTTGTACCGGCGACTGCTCACTAAGGCATCAAGAATGTTGAGCTAAAAAGACATGCTTGGCATTTAAATGACTGCAGTTTTCCTGCATGTCATTTTAATAGTTGGTGAGCAGAAATGTTGGAGGAAACGGGATGAAAAATTGGGATTGTATTGGGATTAAAAAGCAATGTCAATGTTCCCTTTTGGTATGAACATTATTTACGGCACTCCTGCTTTTTTCAGAATTTTCCAAAAGTGAAGTACAAGTTTTTGCCACTTACGGACTATTGCGGCTCCTCCAAGCTGAACGGTTTGTTACCAATGAACATGAAAATGACCGTAATCTGACAATATGTATCACTAATTAAATAATCTTAATGAGAGATCAAGGAAGCTGTGCCCAAAGCATTTCTGAACGGAGAAAAACCTGCAATAAAGAAAACCTTCTCGTTCCCAAATCTCCCCATGAAGCCTCCCCTATGAACTGTCACATTAATAATCCTATGCTCATATTCAAATGTTCTGTCGAGAACTAAAGAAAGATTGAGTGCCTTTGCCATTGTGAGGCTAAGATTGAAGACATGTCCCATTGACATTGTTAAAAGTTTATGAAAATATATGAATCCTCAAATGTCATGGCTGGTGGGCTCCCAACTCCTGCACAGTTTCAGGACAAAATCAGTCTTTTAATCAAAATGATTGAATACTCGCGAGTGACATTCAGGGATGTGAATAAAACAAGTGGGCGAGGGTCGATGTCGTGCAGTGTACGAAGTGTGTGTGCGTAGTTCTCATGAGGGTGGAGGCGTGGTGAGGTCAGACAATAGATCTTACTACACCCATGCAATACAATGAGATGACTGATTTTGCTCTCGGTCTACGTGCACATGTAGGAAGCACATTTTCAAATTAGCATGATATGATTTCGCCAGAGAGTCAACCGTCTGTCAAATGAAGACATATGGTGGGACATCTGCATGCAAAGCCTTGCATATGTTACGTATTCTTTCAACCTGCGAGCCTGAATGACATGAGGATAACTCAGTGGCACACGTTTTGTGGCATTCTCACAGGGGTCCATGCACGGAGGTGTTTGGCCTGTCTGGTGTTGCCATAGCGTTTAGAAACCTCTCAATCCTGCTTTCATTTTCTATTATTCAGCACTGCATCCAAGTTGTTGCACAATAAAATGAAAGCTAATGATTTAAATGGAGCTTATATATAATTAGTTGTACGAGTGAGCGTGACTCTGTGTTCGGACTTTTACACTGCGTGCAGAATTATGAAGCTTTTGTCATAAATTCAGGCGCAATCGTATGCTCGTAAAACAAATCAGACTTTATTTCCATTAATGATTTTAAAGCCCTGTCTCTTGTCGCACTTCACAAGATAAATATGCTGTCGGAGAGTTTCGGTTGGAACGGATACAATCTTTGAGAATTCAACCTAACACATGGAGTGAAAGCCTCATACCTCAACTGTTCAGTTTCTTACACATTCTTATACATTACCTGTTCATATTTGACCACTAAATGCACCAAGTGGCATTAATTACTTCTAAATAAGTTATCACTGCATCTTAAATAGGAGTGGGGTGGGCTCCCGGAAAAAAGGGACACAATAAAATACAGAAAACGTTTTGGAACATAGGTGAAGAGGTGTTGAACTGTATACGTGTGCTTTTATTGAACAACACACTTTAACATAATCTTCCATCTTAAATGACTTCATGGATCGACTGAAAGGGCCTCTTTTTTTTAGCATAAATCCTTTATAAACAGAACAGTTTATTTCTGCTGCACAGGATTACACTCAACCACTGAACTTCGTCTTTATGAGGCGATGAAAAGACGATACATCACATAAATTAGCTTTCTGTCTCTGGAGACATAGAGTAGGAAGTACAAGTATGTCTAAATTCTGAAGTTACCAGGTGGACTCGCTGGCAGTCTGCTGGGAGCTGGTGATATGGAGCTCTATTGTGGGACTCGGAGAATGATGGAGTGCCGCGGGCCTACAGCAGTTGTCCCGTCTGTTCCGTTGCCACTCTATTCCATCATAGGCACATTTACCCTTAAGGGAGTCTCCAGAGAAAAAAGGTGCTGACCTAGTGCACCTGTGCTTCAATGAATGCTGGGGGGAGGCTCACTAACCCGAGCAGTCCCTGTCCTCTACCTGTTTGGTCTTTTAAATTAGATTATAATTTAGAGCAAGGACAAAGTGGTTTTCTGGAGAGCTTACTCTACTTTTAGAAATGTTACACATCTGTGTCACCCGCTGTACTAATAGAAAGGAGCTAAATAAATCATTTGCGTGGGATCATTTACATTAAAATAAAGCTACTGCGTCTCTTCAAGCTTTATTGTGACGGAGGATACATCTAATGCCTCATCACGTTCCTTTTCAAGCTTTCATTAAAGCATGGGTTTTCTCCACGAGTGGTGAACTGGAAATTATCCAGAGCCAGAGTGTCATTCCTTTATAACCTGTCATTCAGTGCAGACGGAAAAAAATACTTTGCTGTCAATCTGGCCAACAAATTAAACAAATTGTAGGAATAATCAATGGCAAACAGGAAGATGACAATATAAGTCCCTATTTCATCACCATGGTGTGAATACATTAAATGATAGATGCATTTTTGAACCCCTTTACAACGATCCTCATTTGCATGCAATGCTACTCAACCATCCCAATTAGGGGTACAAAGAACGCAGTAATTGCAGATTAAAAACTAGAATGCTATATGTAATCGCATGGATCAAAACACAATTAAAACTTCAACTCAACCTGTTATAGCTTGCTGACGAGCCCAACCCCCCTCCCTGATCTTAATACTTTAAATCATATAAGGGAGGGTCGTTTGCCGACGGACAGATAAAAAACACCTCTTGCGCCCAACTGTAAATTAATCGCACCAATTATTCACCACCAAGAGACGTTTAATGCAAGCCTTTGGAGAAACGAAAGCCGGGCACTCAAATCCTCTCATTTGTAATTGGCTGTCTACTTCAATAATTGATTGGAACAAATGTGAAATGGATGAGAGGGTCTAAGTGTTCTCCATCACACGCTTTCTGGTTCAGGAAGTTCACGGGCGACTGCTCAAAAAGGAGTCCCCCTGCACAGATTTAGCTGATTTTTATATCTTCTGATTGCTATACATGTAAGTGGGGGTAGTAGTAGTGAGCCATTTATATGGCGAGGACGTTCAAAGGACGGTTCGTCCTGATGTACACAAGAAATGCCGTAAACCCGAGAGTCAAATGTCAACTATTCAAAGACAATAAAAGAGTCTATTATCGTCACACTAGACTCTGTCTGTCTCCCCCTCCCCCCGCGCAACTTTGAATATGAGGACGTATAAATCACCTAAAATGATGACGTTCATATGTTGGTCTACACTGAAATATTTAATAGATTACCACAAAATGTTATAAAGTATATTCAAGGGCTGTACTGGATGAATTCCAATGACTTTGGTAATCGCCTGACTTTTCCTTTGCGTCACCAGCTGTTAAATGAAATATCTCAACAACTACCAAAAGGATTGCTGCACTTTGGTGAACACATTCCACAAATTTTGTGATTTTTTTTTAGATTAGATTCAACTTTATTGTCATTACACATGTACCAGTACAGAGCAACGAAATGCAGTTTAGCATCTAACCAGAAGTACAACAGAAGTATCGTAATAAATACATGATATACAGGTTATAAATAATGCGGATATAAATCTATATTCTGGGGTTGCTAAACTAGTGCAAATATTCAATGCATATTAACTTAATAGTGCAAAAAATGGCTTAAAGTGTCTACAGTGCGGCTGGAGTGGTATAATACTTTGGTGTATGCCGAAGTACTAAAGTAAACAAATATCATTCCCATCGATCTCACCTACATTTTCTGTTTAGTGCCAATTGGGAAATGTTATTATTGAACTAAGATGGTGAACATGGTCAACATTATAGCTGTTCAACATCAGCCTGTTAGCATTGTCATCGTGAGCATGTTAGCTTGCTCACAGCATTTAGCTCGTGCTCACAAGACTGGAGGCTTGAGATGTAAACCTACTGAGTAAACAGAGCAAATGACCGGAACGCTTAGTAAAAAAACACATTGTAGCATTAACTGGTAAGCAGACTGTCCCTGTCAAGGGGCCTCGAGGGAGCTGAGCCTTTTTCCCACCGTAGCTACGCACCATCACAGAAACCTACGACAAGACGGCCCACAACAAGAAGTAAAGGTTTTTAATCCTACTTGGGCCTCTACATGCAAAATCAGATTCTTAGCTGCATTTGTTCTTTGTTCGCCTGCGTGCAGGTTTTTTTCCATGTGTGTCAAGATGTCTTCACAACCGTGTAGGATGAAATCATGAAATGAAAAGGAACATGCCCACTGGGGCCCTGAGGCAGGAAAATGAATCAATGATGCTAAGCAAGAACGGCTTAAGGGGACATGCGGGATGTTGCTTTCCATTCACTGTCTTGTTGAAGACAACAAAAGCACAATGCTACAATGTGCATGCAAAATGGAAGAACATGCATTCAGCATACCCGCCGTCAAAACAACAAGAATAAAGAGTATAAAGAATGAGCAGAATGTGGGTAGTGGCGAATGATTTTACAAAACCATTACATGATTAGTGAGTTGTTGAGGCCAAATATATATGTGGTGAAAATAGTGTTCACTTTTCACATGTGTATGGACTTTTTTAACATTCAGGTAACAGTATGTTAACTCCACAGTTTTTAGTTTATTATTTATAATAAATTCTCACCTTTTTAGTGTGTGTCACCCTGGCTCAAGGCAAACTCTACCTGTCATATATTCAACACGTAATATATATTTATATTCACTGAATTTCATCAATTCAAATCCTTTACAGAATCCTTTATAATTCAAATCCTTTACAAATTCATCAATATTTTATAAGAAAAAAGCAACGATTAAAGAAGCGTCTGACCAATAAACAACATTTCGTGAACTTCATACTGTTTTAGATTCTTTTAAATGATCACATGACCAACTCTGATTGTCTTGTGACCCCTTTTGAGGGTCACAGACTAACTCGTTTGGGCTGCTGACTGTCTTTTTAATGACATTTTTGTCCTCTTTCTCATCTTCTGTCATTCTACAAGAGGAAAATATCCTGTCGCAATGATGCATAATGGGAAAGAGAAAGCAGGTGCTGAAATGATCCCCTTTCATGCTGAATAATTGCACCTCCCACCCACAGTTGCTTAGCAAATCCTCCCCACAAGCCTTTGCTGCTGCTTGCTGTGGCGGGTCCCGTCCACCTGCCAAGGGCTAAACACTAGTCCATCCATCATCGCACCACTTGACAAATACATTCCATAATAGAAGTTTATTTTTTATGGGAGGCTGAATCAGAGGCCTTCCCATGCATACAAAAATGTGTCAAAGTTATTTATGGGGCCTGCTGAGAAGCACAATATGTCATATCAAACTCCTATTTTCTCTTTCCTACAACCACATCGCCTGTCAATACCGCTGCAGCTATCAATAATGTGGAACACCGACGGAGATAACGTCCTGTGGAGCTGTGGGTCAGACGGAAAAACGTGCTCTCCTGCCGCTTGAGAAATATGCGCACACACACACACACACACACACACACACACACACACACACACACACACACACACACACACAGTCACACACTAGCACACACTGGCACACACGGTGTACATGTTTCCAAAAGGAACTCATTGGCATATTCTCTCCTCTGTGTTTCTTAGTATTACGCAGACGTTGAAATGCTCTTTTCCAACGAGTTTATTCTTAAACATAGCTCCCATGAAATGCACACACTGACTCACGCTTGCTCAGAAACTTAATTCCCATTTGTAGACTTAGGATATTATAGTCTTTTACAGTGTTCATCCAATAAAGCCAGACAGGCCTTTAATTGTCTTAATGTTTAAAGGTCAATCATAAACGTAATTAAAGGCCATTACCGAGCAGCACATTTTGTCTTGAGGTTGTCAGGACATCCAGGCTATGTGCAGCGTTGGGTCCATCCCAGTGACGTGCAGTGAGGTGCATGGTTGGTGAGGCACTGACTCCTTTAGTGGCAGATTTACAAATATATAAACCCAAAAGGGTAGCTTATTCAATTGGCTACTGGTTATTTCACATCTCATCAGCATTCTTCACACAACACACACACGCACACACACGCACATGGTACATATTACAGATACGTAGAGGTAAGAAGAAACTTAGATTTGCTCTGCACCCTCCATGTGTTGGCTGTCGCAATTCTATAATTCATACAACATAAATGAGAGTATAGAGTGGTGTACAAAAACACAGATTTTAATTTTTACCTTTAGTGAAATATTCAGTTATTTTTAAAACTTTTAATTCTGATACTTTAATCAATTTAATACAGATTGTTCCACAAAAAGCATGACCAAAAAAAAAAAGAATATTTTATTTAAGGCCCACATTTAGTTTTTAAATATTCTATTGTATTGTTCTTAGTCTAATCTCTTTTTTATAAGATTGAAATGAAAACTGCTTGTGGTCTTACCTTTATTTGTAGATGAAGACCATGCGCCTGTCCTTCGCCACACAAACCTCCGTTACTTTGTTGTAAAAGTCCTCTTTATTTTCTTTTAGTTTTAAAAGTCTATCCCAGTACCCGTTGGCTCCCTAGCGCCCCCTTTAGTGCGGCAGAGTACTATCTACCTCACCCTGTGCCTTGTCACTGCGGTTTTATTTCCCATCAGCAAAACTAAATATGTCATATAAAAACATTGAACTGTAACGGTTAAAGACATTAACCAGACTGCTGTCGCACCTCTCGTTTCATCCTGTATTTGAACAGGAAATAGGCAAATTCAGCAATTTTGACTATAACATTTTTTTGAAATTAGTCATACATAAAGATCATTGGACAAATATTAATATGCATTTGATGTTAGCATTTTTTTTTGTACTTGCTTTATGTTTTTGTACTTGCTTTTTGTTTTTGTACTTGCTCTGCCTCCCCTGCCTCCCCTGACCGCACGTCCCCGGTCCATCCAGCCTGAACTGCAGTCCAGTTTTCACCCATGTCTTTTAAAAATGTTTATATGAGTGAAAAGAAAGAGAGCGATTATTATTGTGCAGTGTGTGGCTATCTGAATGCTACACTATCTAAACTTACAAAAGCCATCATGATGATTTTGCTCTATATAATTTGAGATAATTAAGGGTTATCAAACTAAAAGATGAAAGCAGCTGTGACATATTGACCTCTAAATAGTTTAGTTTGAACAAAAATATGTCTTGCCTTATAACTGATGATGAATGAAAACTGGTAATAGACTCAGATCGATCACAATCTGAACACGTATACTTTGTTGTAAACAATCTGTGGCGATCCCCTTTGAGTCCTCAATGATTAATCACATCTGGAGTGTCCTATGAATAGCATGATTTGAGAATACAAACTGGAACGAACTACTATATGTGCGGGAATTTTCGGCTTGGTTCATAAGTTACACAAATAGTGGCGAGCTGCTCGGTCGCCAAGAGCACAACGGAATTCAATGCATTGACGACCTCATCCGTCTCACTGTGTCCGAGTAAATTCATTCACTGATGCATGCTCCAGTTTCATTCCCAAATCCAACTTGAGCAACATATTAATTGAAATCGAACGCCGCCAACCATTTCACCTTGGACGCTTTAATGTTAACAACAAGGTCCAATAGTGTCACTATGTTAATGATCCCGCTAGATCACTAATGAACAGCTTTGCTGAGCTCGGTACAACAGGGAGCAGACATGAGGGGTAATATCGGGAAGGGCAGTGGATCCACGCGTATTCTGGTTGTTGTCTCAAGAAATAATGGAGAGACAATCCCAAAGCATACAGTGGAAGGGGGCATGACCTTCACGATGGCGACTCAAACCTATAAAATGGAAACGACATCAGCATTGTTGGCTGGATTAATATCAGCTTGTTACGAATACATTGTGTGTTACACAAATTATCATGTCTGCAACATTTTTTTTCTCCAGCTTTAAAAACTTTCGGCTCATTCCTCAAGTGTGACAGAGGTCCCCCTGAGAGGTATTTGAAGAACGGGGTACTTGTCCTAATTTATCCCTTTTGTAATTAGTTTCCTATTTATACAAGTGATTTATTCCACTCAATCTATCTTGTCAACCACAAGAAAATATGTGACTAAAGACGTGGCAGTGTGGTGACTTCATCTGCATTTTAAAACATAATGAAACTGCGTAAGATGTTAGTTTATTTTATTTATGGTTGACTTCTGAGGTTTACTTAACCAACTGAATGACTGAAAGTTCAAACTTGAAGCGATACCTTTCCAAAATTCCCCTATGACCTTTAGACAAGCAACTGTGCATCATTCTGTTTTTGAGGCAAACTATTCCAGAGGACAGTTGCAGAGTGAGCTGCTGGGAATCATTGGTTTTCCACACCGGGCCTGAGACCTGTCAGTCATCTTGACAGACGTGTCCTTTCAGGGTAGGAAAAATTTCCGAAACAAGGTCCCCAGATGAAAGCTGACGAACCGATCAAAAACAGACAGAAATTAGACTGTGCAACTTGAGAAGTGCCAGTCACAGTGATTGGCAAGCTTCGCAGGTGTCTTCATGCCAGGCAAAAGACGGAAATGTCTGCTTCAGATCATAATGCCTGCGAAAGAAAATGCCATTTAGAAATAGTTTTTACTTAATGACTCATCGTTACTGTTCCAATAAGCAGTTCAGTAAACAATTGTCTTTTTTTTATCTGCTTACAAAAGTCAAATAGCCAAAGAATCCTTCAACTGCACTGTGTTGTCCCTTACTCCTCAACTTGCTTTTAAATTCACTAAACAACTAAAATAACAGTTTATATACTAACAGTTGATATACCAGAAGGGATATTGTGTCATTTATTAAGAAAGGAGATCCTTAATACTTGTAAATGTGGAGTGAGCTGTCTCAGGCTATAAGCTCTTAAGTGATATGCCCCGACATAAGGAGGTTGAAGGAGTTCAATGAAGAAAGCAGTAAGGGGTGAACCACAAGGCCATGCTGTTAATCACCAAAGACGGCTAATGACAACTTGTAAAACATGACATGACTAAACTTCTTGTGCCCCCGGACTGAGTTCCCTGGCAGGGGGTTCCCAGTGAGCTCCCTAAAGCCTCATGTGATGATCAACAAACCCCCCCACAGTGCTCCTGACACACCACGGCCTTCACTTGCTTTTATGTGCTAATCCTTAAAACATGCTGGAGAGAAACAAAACATCGGATGCTGAGGGGGCCCCCGTCAACCTTTTCCGCTGATTATCCGAGTATACGCGTCTCTCGGCGGAGGGGTGAAAGCCGGCTGGTCCGGAGCAGCTCGACACGAGTCGGGTCACACGATGAAATGAAGTCATATCGTAAGGGCAGGGGCGGCCCTTGCACATTTGGCGCTCTAGGCAAACTTCACTCACAATTTTTTTTTTAAACGATCTTATGGTTTTGTACTTTTGGTAGAGAAGAGAAATTGATGCAATGTGAGAAGAACATGCTATGTAGGCACTATGTCTTAGTGGGTAGAGGCACTTTCTTGGCCAACAAGAGGTGCTGGGTTCAAGACCCGGCAGTGACAGAACAAAATCTTGAACAAATATATTTTTTTTTTGATGAGCGCATTTTTTGGCCGCCTAGTCCGCCTGTAGGAAAAACCGCCACGGAGTGTGTACGTCGAGCTGGGTTTGCTCTCCGTCCGGGCCGGTGCATTTTGCAGTGACACTCAAACGGCCGTAAATGAGCACTGATGCCCCGAGTGTTGATGCGTTGTGCCATTTGCCGTTTGCCTCATTCATAAGTCATGATGTTACTCGTGGTAATGGCGCAGGCCCTTTTGCCAAACATAATGAAACGTGATCAGTGAAAGGAATCAAAAAAGCCGGGCTGTCATTTCTGTCTCTACCGTTACGCTTCAGGAGGTTTGCTGCAAATCAAATGTTTGAATTCCTTGATCTCTGTGCAAAAGTGGAACTTCTTCTGAGGCGCGTTTCAAACGGCTAAGTGGACTCGAGCTTAGAAACATCAGTCAACAAACTTCAGAGTACAACAAAGTACATTTGGTATGTGTTCTTTTGCTGAGGACTGGCGTTTGGGGAACATCTTGAGGAATAAGAGGGTTGTATTAAATGTTTGCGCCTTTAAACTGTTGGTGTGCAATTATTATAAAAAGCGAGAAAATTGTTGAACATTTAGAAGATTTGCACAAAAGAGCATGATTTCCGGTCATTAATATAGAAACTTAAATAGCAAAAACTATTTAATGTGGACATTTTGTCATCGTCATCGTCATCCGTGAAAAAAAAAGAAAGACAAATTCAACCCTTTCACTATAAGAACGTCAATACTGGACAATGCAGTTTCTTTCTACAATATTTGTGCATAACACCGGCTGTATGAGTGGAGAGTGGAGAGAAAGATTGTGGTTAAGGAAAAGGCAGACGATATCTGTCAGTCCTCATCCTTCACCTCTCAACCTAAAGAGCAGACTGCTTCCTGCATTGGTGCTGTTAGGTATTCTGAAACAGGGCACTTCGCAGATGGTGGAAAACAGGCTTCCGGACGCGCGTGAATTAAGTTATCAACATTTAATGGCAGGAAGTGTAAAACAAACAATCAAAGCTCACAATCGTGGTCTTCCTCGGCTCCTCCGCCCTCCTTCGGCGTTGAGAATCCACGTTTTGTTGCCGGGGGTCAAAACATAATTTCCGGTCAAGTATTTTCACAATAAGATTTCCCGTCTATTATTTCCAGTATTAAAGTCACCTTCACAATAAAAGTCCCTCATTAGTCACATCACGGATTTCAACCGGCTTCGTCGATCTATAATACTAACATACAGTCACTCTCATGAACATACATTAATTCTTGCCATTTACATTTGCATAGAGTAAACATTACCCTTATGCTTCATAATACATTAATAACGATATCAATATTCTCCCTACTATTTTCTATTATAATATCTTTCTATATGTATCAATTTAAAACATAAGACCTCTGCAAGATGTTATCAAAATAAACTATTACCACCTAACAGTACTGAACCTCGCCAATGGACATCTATTGTGATGTGCAATAGAACCAGATTTGAATGTTAAATATTCTTCAGTGACCAGTGATGAATTCACGGTCCTCTCAGTGAAAACAGCCTGAAACCAACCACGAATTCCTCTGCTTTTTTTTGTTATTTTCTAAATCATATTATAGGAAAACACAAATCTGGACCGGGCTTTAAGTCGGGTCAAGAATAGAATAACAACGGGCCCCTGAGGTTTAGTAGCGTGTGTAACCCCGCCGCAGACAACGTGTTTTTGACATTGTTTCACAGCCACCACGCTTCTCCTCCGTTGCTGACCACGGCGGGTTGCGACCTCTTCAGGTACACGGCGGAGCCTTTTTGGTCCCGGACCACAAAGTTGTATTTCATCGCTCGTACCGCATTACAATTACTGGATGTTGACCTCATTGCGGCTATTTATGTTTACAAGCTCTTTCACAAACAGAGTTTTAACGGCACAATTTATTTACTGCGGCGCGTTTAATGTATGTTGTCTCGTAAAAAAACACACAATAAAAGCAGCCGCACATTTACTGTTGCTCTCTGGTGGCTATTCAGTCTTGTCACATGTGCAGAGGCCCTCACAACAAACTGCTGTTTAAGGCGATGTGTGTTTTAGAAGAGAGAGGCGATGCCTACGGTTTATTCTTTGCTGCTGTGTTTGCATGCGTTTGTGTTTTTGTGCGCTTGAGCAGATGAATTAAATCTCGATAAGAGAAGAAAAATAACTTATTTTATGAACGTAACATTTTATCTTTGGAAAATATTGTAATTATCTACATTTATTTCTGAATTTGCCTAACATCATGTCACTTTCTTTCCTTTTACTTTATCCACTTTGTGAGATCACAGCTATATAAATTGGTGCAACTTTCTTCCAAACCATACTGCAGATGCTTTATCAGTTTGACTAATACTGACAAAATCCCTTGAAAGAATAATTGTCATCACTATTTTATCTGCATGAATAAATGTCCGACGTCAGCATTATTGGGAGATCCAGCAGAAAACCCCTCGTCCTTTGCTAATCAAAATTTCAATTTTTGCTACCATTTGGGAGTTCTAATGCAGGATAGTCTATGCTTTTATCCCACGTAAAGGTTTAATTTGAAGCGAGGCATTAAAATTAATAAAAAGCCAGCCTTCGCCTAGCTGTCAATCAATCGTGTGTTCATATGAAAAGCTCTCCTGCTCAGGCCCTGACGCTGTGAGCCTGTTTGATTCGGGCTTTTTCAAAGAGGAAAAAACTCGGATGGCCATCAGAAATCATTTGCTTCTCACCGGGACATTCAAGGGATGTCTTGACAGCACACAATCACGCACGGCTCGGCGCAGTATTAATCTTGTTCATCTTTTTATTATTACAACTCATTTTGATTTTACATGCGTTTCTTTTATCCAATCAAAACGTGTGAAGTAACTTTCAGTTGGCACTCAAAAGTGCACAGCTGAGAGCGCTGCACCACAGTGACCGTGTTTACATGCATTCGAATATCTGGCTTAGTCGGACTGAAATCGAATTATCCGTTTCATGTAAACACCTTTGTTTGACTATGTGCGGTCCGACTGAGATCCGATTAACACCCCTGGATTACTCGATCCGATCCGGTTGATAATTCGACTATCGCGGCATGTAGCTGTGAATTGGACTAGGAACCGGACTTTGCGTCTTTGCGCACGCAAGCAGAAATGGCCGTATCACCGTAAGTTGTAATGAAAACAACGCCACCTATCGTATCGGAGGTGACATGCTTTCGGACAATGATTCGAATTACTCACTGCCATGTATATTGGGATAATAGCAGATCCCCCAAAAGATAGCATAGTCCAACTAAAGCAAAATTAGAATTATACCACCATGTAAACGCACTGACTGAAACGTCACATGATGGGATTCAGCCGCAGTCTCGCCGTCTGGACCGTCCGAGACTCCCTGCTGTGAGAAGATCCATTATAAACCGCGGTGAGCTTACATTTGTGTTGGTGGTGCACAATGAAGTAAGAAATGAATAATAAATGCTGCAGTAATGATGATTTATGAGGTGAAATCCTCTGTGTATATTGAAACTGAAATGGGCATCTTCTAGATTTCTGATCTCCATCATTGGATTGGATGAAAAAATAAAGTTTTTCAGTCCATTTTTTAAACATATGTCAGTGTCACACTGAAGTAAAGTCTGGGAAGAGAATACATCCTTTGAGATCACCGGCTCACAACCGGCTGCTCAGAAGTGGAAGTGTAAACGCCACCCTCATAAAACATGCATAAAAGAGTATTTAAGAGTCAGCCTACGTCAGTATCATAAAGAGATGCACTAAGAGATATTACTGAGGCCAAGTGAGTGCACTGCTTCGACAACCAAGTAGAGGATGAATGAATCATTTGGAAAAATGACTGTCATCCCAAATAACATTGTCACTTGTGATTGTCAGCGACAGATTGTTAATTGGAAAGACTGGAGCAAGAAAGAAAGTATCATCATAATTGAATTGAATGGGATGTCGCTTACTGCACACGATAAATACTATTTTGCTGGATATAAAAACAAGTTTTCATATTGAAAGATGTGTCATACTCTCAAATAAATATGTAGTGGAGAAAACGTTATTGTAATGTTTGTGTCATGAAAGTAGATTTTCTTCTCACACTGCCTGTTTAAATGCTCTCTCTTGTTCAATGAAGCCTACATAATATTTAGCAAATAAATGCTGTATACTATTTTTTGTGTGCTTTCTTAGCAGCTGGAGGTTGACAGGAAAAGAGAGAGAGAGAGAGAGAGAGAATCACATGCAGCAAAGAGCGGCGGGTTGGAATCGAACCCAGTCCGCTGCGCGTGAGCTAGAGGTCGTCCCAGCGTTCCATCCTTTTGATGCATAATTGATATTCATGTATTCATGTTAAAAGATTCAACAACACAACAAATGATTTTTTGGGAAGAAACAAACAAACAAAGAGCGCTTCACTTCCGATGAAGTGAAGCGCTGCATGGAAACAATCACAGCGCTTTTTGTCGCCGGGGGTCAAAACGTCCTTTCCGGTCAAGTATTTTCACAATAAAATTCCCGTCTATTATTTTCGGTATTAAAGTCACCTTCACAATAAAAGTCCCTCGTTATTGTAAGTCACGTCACGGATTTCAACCGGCTCCGTCGCTCTATAATACTAACATACAGTCACTCTCATGAACATACATTCATTCTTTCCATTTACATTTGCATAGAATAAACATTACCCCTATGCTTGATAATACATTAATAACGATATCAATATTCTCCCTAATAGTTTCTATTATAATATCTTTCTATGTGTATTCATTTAAAACATAAGACCTCTGCAGATGTTATCAAAATAAACCATAACAACCTAACAGCGCCCAGACATAACACCGACTTGTGACTGTGTTGTTGTTGTTATCCAAAGTATTCCAAGTATTCTCTATTTAATGCTTTACGACGTCCTCCGTTCTGACCCCGGAGCTAGACGCTGCCTCGCGGCCACCTCTCTCAAAGACGGAGGCTGGTGCCGATGACACTCCATTTGGAAATCACAACAATATTATTCCGCTTAAGTCAATCTAATTGCTCGGACATCTAAATGGGATTTAAATGAATGCAGACAGATTAACGAGGATGCTAATCACATGATGAGAGGTTTGTCCTTTCCGCCCATGTTACATTTCCCCTCGCTGCATGGGAATCAGACTACACAACTGCATCATCGGAACCTGACAGTAACCTCCCCTGCAGCTGCGATTCACTACACAATGCCCAGGGCAACGTAAATGTTAATTGGGCTTCTAATATGCAATTTTGCTGGCTACAATCTGTAAATATCACTTAATATCAGTGGATTAAACCAAGCAGACGTCCCCGCCTCTCTGCCTCTTTTTTCTTTAATGCTAGTAATCGTGATTCCTCCATTTTGTCAATGATTTTGTAAAAATAAATGATGTAAAAGAAATTTCCTGTTAATTTGAAACATGTAAATGATGTAATAAAAACAGTAGCATTCTTGTCCGCCTCAGGATTTCAATGAAGAGCTGAAATCAATGACCTTCTTACTAAAATGCACTGAAAAGTATTATGTAAAATACACATAATGTACACGTGTAAATTATTAATGCTCAAGTGCAGGGCATCGACTGAATCCGCGATCAAATTGATGTTGCAAAAGGGTACAACTTTTATTTTAGTGGCATTAATGGCACAGTCAATAATGATTGTTTATTAGTTTAAAAGGGAAATCTATGCGCACAACTGGCTGTCTTGTAATTGTCACAAGTTAAGCTCACAAAGCCCCTGAATATATGCAGACTAACATGCATTATTTTGACAGTAATGCACTAAAATGGCCTATCAACAGCAACAACTGTTCATCTCCCTCAGACAACCCATGTTGCTTATTGCTGTACATTAAGACCTTAAAACGCTGCCCGAATCCCATTAATACATCTCATTGCATAAAATTTCCATTTGATTTGTATTCAGAATTTTAGATGACCAGCAAAGCACCAGAAAACCCTCATTATTTCATATTCAATCAATCACTCATCGGCGAGCGCCTGGATAATGCCAGTTTTGGCAGTGTTGGGTTTCATCTTGATTATGGAGATTGGCATTAAAATCAGAAGAACAATGCAGCCTCTCCGCGCATGGCAGTTCTTGAACATGTCACAATTACATTACGATTGACAAGCTGCATTATAATGTACTTATGTGTCCTCTGCGTCTTTATCGGGTTAGACTGGAAGGCTTCAAGCACTGTGCGCCCTCTATAAAATGCACCTTATCTAGAAGGCTATCTCCCGTGTCTTCATTACAGTATAACTGGACATTTGCAATGCGCAAAAGTAGCATAATACAGTAAAGAACTATTTTTATTATTCATCTTCAAATCCCTGAAGATTATGGGAAAATAAATTAGAGAATCTAAATATACAATGTGTCAAAATGTGGAAAACATATAATCCTTGTCACAAAAGATCAGATAAAAGTGACATGACTGCAGACTTTAATGCATATTATCAGGATTGTAGAAATGCAACTGCTCTCTGGGTCCTGATTGGTCAGATTCTTTCATGTCTCCGATGGAGAATACCAGTATCTTTATGCTTCGTTTGCTGAATAATGTAAGGAAGAAAAAAAACTACAAGCTATACACTGCATCGCTCATTTATAATTAATTTCTTCCATGGCTTGGATAGGCATGATATTCATATATCTCTGAGTGCCTTTAAATTTAAGTTAAGTTGAGTTTACTACAACTCCCAAGGTATATTTCTGTAATAAACTGAGTTAGGAATGCAGTGTTGATCTTTTCTCTGTGCATTCAAAGACGACTTGGTTAGCTTTAGAGAAAGATCACGATGACAATAATAAACAGGTGGTCATGCTATATAAACAAACATTGACTGACTGTATGAAGCAAGAAATAAACAGAGGTCTCTGTGTCAAAGTCTCATGATAAGTTTCTGTTATTTCATCCAAAGATGAAACAATAAGAAATCGGAGTTCATAATATAAAGCTGTAGTATAGTTACATTATTTTTCAGCCTCTGGTGTTTCAATCTTGAGATTATTAATTCTAAGTGTAAATCAGAACGAGGATAAATGCTTCCAAAACCCGCCGATCCTCCCAGTTCACAAAGCTCCTGGTATTTTTTCGTAATTATTTCTTCGAGAAAAAAGAAAAGAAAGGATGTGAATCCGAGTCTTGAAAGACCACCATGTTATGGCTGATGTAATGTGGCAATAACATCAACCAAGTCACTGCTGGATTCCACAAACATCTGGATTCGCACCAGGACATCAATTTGAATGGATTGACCGGTGCACTTACGCAAAAGGAATGCGACAATGAAAGTTATTCTAGCAAACAATGTCATGAGCACATTACGTGTTCACTCAGTCGCTTGGGACAGCACTTTCATCACCACAGTAAAAGTGCTGCTGTCACACAACAGGGATCTTTGGGGTGGGGGAGGGGCTGCCTTCGTGGCCACAAACTTTTTCAATTTCACTGTCAATTTCCTGGGTAATTACTGGTGCTTTTGATGGACTTTTTATGACACCAGCTCCCCTCCTGCGAGACGCTGTACGTGCCTATCTGCGAGGGGATGGGGCAGCAGTTCCCACTTTTGACACCAATTCCCACCTCCCATAAGTGGACCTTGTCATCATGGTGACCCCTGTGGCGGTCTCTCAACAGAATGAGTCTGGCCAGCGAGGCCAGCTGTACTTTATCTGCACCACTAGGCTGAAGATGGGTGGACTGGACCTTGACCTCTTTGTGTGTGTGTGTGTGTGTGTGTGTGTTTAAGAAAATACCCAGCTGTAAAGTTATACTTGTACTGAATATCAAAGTGTCCTAAACTGTCAGACTGGTCAGTAAAAATGTGCACTGATGATATCTGTGATGTATAAATAACAGATAAAAACGGAACCCTTCAACATCCATTTCCTCTTAATCTTTCCAGATCAGGAGGCTCGACGAATCAGGCCACAAGAAAAGCGCCAGTGTTCGGGGCTTACTGGTCGGCGCTGTCTGGATGGCAGTCCGTCTGAAGAGATCAGAACACCAAGCACATCTCCCACGAGATCGATGGGCCGGCAAACAGATGAGCCCACAGGCCGGGGGTCACAGATCATTAAAAGCCATCTATCAGCGACTTTCAAGGCCTCTAATTCCGCCCAAATCGAATATTTCCATGTAAATATGTCAAAACAGGAATGAAATTAGCGTGGTAGTTTATTGACTGTGATAAAATCTGAAAAGCACCACTGCACATAATTACATACTTGTCAGAGCCATAAAAATTAGCTTTATTATCAATGGAATGGTTTTGTACAACTTCATTTAGGTCCGATGTCTTCCAGATGGGGCTGCTCTCTGCACTTGAGCAGTTTTTATGCAGCTCCCCCCCCCCCCCACCACCACCACCACCACCACATCCCCCACCCCAAACACACACACACACACACACACACAAACCATCGTCTTTTTCATCCTTTTATTCCCATGCTGAGCGGAAGAGAGAGAGAAACGAAGGAGTGAAAGAGGAGCTGATGTCTATGGCAGAGTTGAGGGCCACGTCAGCTGTGTCTGATAGCAGAAGTTTTTGATCTCGTTAATGACGCTGGCCTCCGTTGTGAACCTAATCGCACGCAAATCAAAAAGTTGGTGATGTTAAAGATGCTGAGGGTAAAAAGGGCAGCCATTTCATTCCCTTTCAGAGGATATTCCATCACATCCTCTCATGTGCTCACCGCTGTGTGACATGTGAGTAAGTGCACTAGGCGTCCGAGTATCTCGGGCAGCTGGTACATCCCTCCTCCTCTGCCCCTCGCGCTAGCAGTTTTACCGCCATCTTTTATTTAGCTTTTCATTATTATTTGTTGCTATTGTCCCATCCACTCCTAACCCCATTATCATATCAATTATCATCTCAGTCACACATCCGGATTTCCACTCGTATCACATTTACATCAAGTCGATAATGCATCCCTGTTCCTGAATTATTTAGCCAACAACTTGAACTAGAAGGGGTTGATTCATATTTAAAGCAGACACCTATTCTTAATGGCAGCTTCGGCTTAATCCTTTCGGAGAGTTGGCTTGCGATGATTCGGTCTCTCTCTTGGCATGCACGCTTCTCTCTCTCCTTTCAAGAAAAACCTCCACTCAAAACACACAGAGAACCAACTGATAATAGTCCGTGACATGCACGTCTCTGCAAGGCCTGGAATGTTGGCCTCTAAAATAAATCTCACATGCTATAGGTTTGGCCTCATTAAAAGAAGGCAATATTTTAACCAAAATGTACATGCAACCACTATGGAGAAAAACCCTAATTATGTTTAATGTTTGAAGTGACTCAAAAAAATCAAACCCTTTCATGTTAGGTACTTCTAAACTTCCCGCTGACTACAACCACTTATTTTTTTATATAAATTTGAGGCGCGACAGAGGCCATATCAATGCATGTCTTCCATCACGCTTTATTCACGCCTCATTTTCTATCACCTACTGTTCACAAAGTTCATTAGTTTGAAGATGAGCGAGTCGCATCATTATCATCCTCCCACTCTCCACAGTTTACTCTATTATCTGATAATTAATTACCCGTGGAGGTTTTCCCAAATTTGAGGTTATCTTCACCCAAAATGGTCATATCAGATTATTCTCAGCGCATGAGGGAAGTCCGTCATCCTGTTGCTCACGTTGTATCTACCGCCGGCCTTTTGATGTACAATACAATGATCCATCTTGCGGTACAGTATGAAACCAGCACGAGGAGCTCCCGCACACAGGCTGAATGAATGGTGGAGTAACATCCCCCTTTTTAAAAATCAGTCATGAAAGGCATTTGCTTAATCTCCTCCGGACATGCCTGAAAATGCACATTAAATAAATAATAAAACCATGTTTTACGTATAGAAAAAGCTGGAGCCTTAGGTGAGAAGGAGCCTGTAACATGTGAGGTAGCCTCTGTGCGGAAGCTTCGGAGATCACCGCGTCTCGCCCTTCAGGAGAGCTCTTTTAGAAAGAGTGTGTTTGATGGAGGGATCTCATTACCGCGGACAAAGCATGCAAACAACAGCAGCCCAGAGATAGCGATTATATGACGGTAATGCGCCTCCCATGTTGCCTATCCCGAGCATTCAAAAAGCTCTTCAATAGCTTATCCCGTTCCTAATGAATGTATTAATGAAGTTTCCGCTCTTGAGAGTCACTTTCCAGGTTGTTTGTGGGCACTGGAGTCTTTTAAAACAAGCGCTCCTCTCTCGCGTACTTCCTCCCAATGTTTCCCCGGTGAGCTGTGGTAGAGTCCTTAAAACATCCCAGATTGCCACAAGTAATGAACCAAAAGTTCCGACTAAAGTGTGACGTTTTGGGGTCAGGTTTCAAGTGAAAGGGGATCAGCCTTAATAGACCGTCAAGAGATTCATGATCCAACTGTTTAAAACATGGACAGCTTCATCAAACATCCAAAATGCAATCCTCGGCGGTACTCGTCTACAATTAGCTAATTAATACACATTAAGCTAATTAATAGGGAGGACACCAAAAGGAAAAAATAATATTTAATACATGCTGCTCATCCTGCTTGCTTAACATACACTCTCAGGAAAGCTTGTCATGTGTAACACTTATCAGAGTACACCATGCTCCTGCTATAGTGATGATGATTTGCAGTAACAACATTATTTATACCTGGCATGATGTAAACTCCTGGATCACTGACCAAGGAGCCTGTGAGACTGTGATGTGCATTCCCACCGGGACGACTGGCTATATGCAATCTACGAGAAACTGTGTAACCCTCCTGTTACCTTCAAACTTACTAACATCGTTTACCCTTTAAACCTCCAGAAAATTATTAGAATTCATATTGTTTCCCAAGTTTAAGTGTCAGGTACTTTGTTGACTACCTAAATAGCCTTTAAATAATAAAAAAATACCCAACCAAAACCAATGTTTGTAAAATGTTGATATTCCTCATATGTTTTACAGTGAAAAACCGCCTGGGATCAAGTTATGTTCAGGACATTGAAAACATATCATCATGTGAATGTTATGTTTTCCCAGTTTTCCCGAATAAATTAGGAAAAGCCATCAAATGCGAAGCAAAAAAAAGTTATGTCAATTATTTCTTTAGAGATGTTAAAAATTGAATTTTACCCAAAGGTAATAGGAGGGTTAAAGGTGAAGCAAAGAGCTGGTCTCTCTCTCCTGATTCTAAAATGTATGACATCCCGCACTGCATGCAGCTCAGCGATATCACACTTCTGCTGATGCTCAAATAAAGCACATGTATGTCACTCTTCTGGGAATAACAGTGCTTAACCAACCTGCTAACAAACCCCCCCTCCAGAAAACAATGACACCGTCGTGGAACCGCAGCACCGACAGCGATACTCGTCTGTACTTCAATGTGTGCGAGCCGTAAATCGTGAGAAGCTCAGACGTTTGTCACAGTGCAGGAAGAATTACCATCATTCCATTTGAATTATGTTTGTGTTTAAAAGGCTTCTCCCCCTTGTTTGTCCTTTCCATCGGCGACTGAGAGCTGAAGCAAACATCTATCCACCGTGCTATAATTCTGAAGTCACCCTCTATTTCGGATGACCATTTCCCCAAGATCCTTCTTCTCCCACTTGTCTAATTACCATAAAAGTCTTTTTTTTCAAACACCTCCTCCATCTTTCCCGAAGGAGACCACATGCAACTATAATTGCCTCCCTCATTAGTTATGTTTTCACAAGACGGGATAGGGGGCAATTAATTTTATCACTTAATTTTGTCACCGATATTTCCACGGCCTTCGTATTGATGTGTCCGCCGCGGCCTGGCCCGTTTTTCAGGAAAATTAATTGACGAAGCAGTAAAAATTTATCAACATATCACCAGATTAGGCGACAAATTGATGCAATGAGGGAATCAATTGTGTTTCTGTCATCGGGGCGCGACGGCGCAACCCAGAACAGAGCCGGACAAGCTAGACCACTGTGAGAGTGACTTCTGTGGCAGGTGTGGTGATTTATGTTTTTATTTAGACAGGGGGCATTAATCAGAGTGAGTTACAAGTGTGGCGCTACCTCCCCTTGAGAGTCACACAGCCGCCTGCACCGAGCACAAACGGCACACAAAGTTCCCACATGCATGTACACACAAAGATGTAACCGGAGACATCCACAAACAAAGAAATCAATAAGAAACGATCGAGGCAAAAGAATACAGACGAGATCAACTGAAGCAAAAAAACGAGGAGCGCTGAGGAAGGAAAGATGCACATGAAGTACTTTGTAGCGAGAGCGAAATAAAGACGACTGTCTTTCAAAATGGGTGTGTTACAGATTCTTGATTGATTCTTATTTCCTTTATTTCCATTCATACTTGCACTGTTGATCTGCACTGCACACATACACACACTTTGCATTTTGCACACTATCTATATATATATATATATATATATATATATATATATATATTTAATTTAATTGTACAGTGCTGTATTACATATATGTTGTGTATATATACATATATATTTAATTTAATTTAATTTTATATTTTATATTTCACTTTGCACACTTTACTTTATGCACAGTCACTTTCTTTCTTTCTTATACTTATATTTGTTGTGTTTAGTTTTATCGGTGCTGCTACTGTTGCCAACAAATTTCCCCTTGGGGATTAATAAAGTATATTTCATTCATTCATTCATTATTGTTTGTTGTGGCTCTATCACAAAAGGCACAGGAGGGAGCAGAAGATGCTCGCGTTTGAGATAACTGGCACCAGAGAACGTGCAGGTGCGTTTTTGCCTGTAGGAATTGTTTCGGAGAGAAGAAAAGATAAAAAAAATCCGCCCGGGAAAGAAACTATTCTCCCGTCGCTACAGACGACAAGAAAGGACATTTATTAACATCGAGCCGGACTCTCAGGTGAGGCGACTGAAGCTCTTAAAAGCTGAGGGTCATTCGGCTGCTAAGAACAGCGGGCGAATTAGTTTAGTTTATTGCGTCTTCTGCTGAAAATGAAAACCTATCGGCTCAGTTTTAATAGCGACATGTCATCTCTGTGACCCTGTCGGCACATGCCTGCCGAACACCCCGTGACCCGGCAGTTGAGAAACAGCACCGCGCTGTAACACATGACCCGAGCGGTCGGCATTACATCTGCTCAGCATAGACGAAACAGTTTGCGTGACAGTCGGTCTATCACCAAGAATTCGGTTGACCCCCCCCAGTGCGATACCTCAACGCACGGTGAGAACAAATTGAGGGACAAAATGGCCACAGCGCGTATCACCTACTGTTCTGTCCTCTCGAGAGGGCACACGTTTTATCCTCGGCAGAGGTGAGAGCACGACATAGGAGCAATAGGAAGAAGGGGAAAAAAGAAAAAAGGATAACACGGCGTCTAGAGAAGCAAGCAGGAGAATTGCTTGGGCGCCGGGACTGTCATGTCTGTATAAACAGGCATTGATTTTCCTGTCCAGCCCTGGCACCTCAGCCATTTATTCTCAGCTTTGTGGTTGGGGCCCAGCGGGGCTGGAGAAATTCTGTTACAGTCCAGTCGGGCCCTTGAGGCCTGTGTGTGAGAATAGATTTCACCTGTAAACGAGGAGATGGGGCTGGAGCCACTTAACAAGGGCAGCCCGTGTCACCAGAGGGCAAGACGGGTGAAGTCACACTGGATGGATAATGACACGTACCGTAGAAAGAGAGGGAGAATGAGAGACACCGAACGAAGGGAGGAGAGCGAAGAGAGGAAGGCAGACGTGATTGATACTGTGGGGGGAGGGGGAGGGGCCGGGAGAGGAAGGAGGGGATCGGCGCACCGAGTAGAACCGAAGAAAGATTGAGCAGAAGACGGGGGGGAAATGAGAGAAAGACAACGAAATACATTTTAAAAAGTAAGGAAAAAGGAAAACATTGAGCTCTTATCACGCCAATACCAACACTACAGTGAGAAAATATCAAAGATGATACATATATCATGCGGCTTCACACGCTTCCCTCTGAGAAGCAGCAAAGACAGTCACATTACATTTTATCCAAAGCAACTAACAATCCTGTTAAATTTGTGCACCGTAGACGCAGCTACAGGGAGCAATTCAGGGTTAAGTGTCTTGCTCAAGGACACATCGACTAGGGCGGGGATTGAACCTCCAACCCCGTGATTTAAAGACGGGCCTGCTACCCACTGACCCATAGTCACGGACAGATTTTCCTTCACACTGTTGGAAGAAATAGGGAAACATGGTCAGGAAACCCGACCCAAGATGACCAAAGGACTCAAACTCCTACACGGTTGGAAGGACTTGAGTTTGGCCTTCTGTCCACTGAGGCTAAGCCACCGTGTCCGACAAAGTCATAATTCCCTTCTTCATAAAGTGGCCAATTTGACATTTTAAAGAAATGTAGTATTGCCTGTAAAAATCGAAGAAAGGTTCACACGGTGATGGCGTGTCCTCACGTGGGGCAACTCATTCGACTTTGCACAGCTCTTTGTAGTCACAAGAGACTTTCCGGAGATTTCCCCCCCCATTTGCGAAAAAAGCTTCTACTTTAGGAACGATAAAAAGACTTTGATGAAGCCGGTGGACTTCCCCTTTGGTATTTTCCTCTGCATTATTCTCAGAACTACCCGTAATAAAAGCTCATGCTGTCAACATGTGATGAACATTAAAACCACTGCTTCCAATGAAGTAATTGTGACGTGGACAGCTAGGTCGTATAACATGTTAAGAGGGCAATCAATAACAGCCACACATTCAAAAAGAGGGAACGTCAAGAGATGTGAACACAAGGCCTATCTGGAACTGTGACATTGACGACAGATCAGACTCAGAATTTGTCTCTACCGACAACATATTTGAGGTTACATTAACATAAAACAACCCCATCTCAAACCAATGCTGAGTGCAACTTTTAAGAGCTGGCACAGCTGCATGTATTGTATGTGTTTTGCTTTGTGGCATTATAGACCGCATTGTGCAATAAAGGAACACGCCTTTCAGGTAGTGCGGAGCCTTCAGAGACCCACATAACAGAAACACAGTGTATCTGTCTACACCTGGCAGTGTGGGAGAGCTAAGGGGGGAGAATCTATTTTTTTTTACTGCAGATTAACAGAACAAGAACACAGTTCTGCAATATACTGCACATACTGTGTGAGAGAGCATCTGTAATACTCTTGGCCTCTGACTCATATATTTGCAGATTGCAAAGCAGTATATTTTCATTTAGGATTGAAGCTTGTTCAGGTGATATTGACGAGAGGGAATTGATTGCGTGGCAACCCTCTCCTTTCAGCATCGGATTGATTAACTTGTTTCGATGCTGGACAGCTTTGTACACAACACCATCTCTGCTGCAGCTTCGGATCCATTCAGGTTACTTCAGGGGAATAAAGGACTTATTTCTGAATGAAGCACGGTTCTAAAGTCTGCACGGTTAACATATTTTTATTTTTATATGGAACTTGGTGTCTGAAATAAAGAATAAATAAATAAAATTGCTCTCTTCAAATGTCAAAATATGTACATTTAGAAAACGTTTCTCCCATATATTAATGACAATGACATATCTAATGATTATTCAACACATGTTTTTTCCAAAATATACAATGCATGGTAAATAATCAAAATCAAGAAGAGTAGAAATATCAACAAGAAACGTTGAAGATAATCACACACGTCATTGTATACATCTTTGCATACATCTTGTCTCAAACTTACACCGAGCGTCTCAACCATCGTAGATAACTTTGGGATTTCTCCACTGGAATCCACAGACAGAACAAAGCGTGGCAGAGTTTCTGCAGACGGACCCATCGGTAGCGTTTAGGGGCTAAAAATGAAAAATAGAGCACTAAAAGTGTATATCTGGAAGGCTGCTTTCACACATGTTGGAAGCAGTTCACAGGAACAGCCAGCTCCAACATCAGGGGAACCTGTAATTGAGAGGAATTAAAGACAAACAGTGAGCTAGACTCTCGTGCGGACGCGCACGCCGCCACACACACGCTGCAGAAAGTGAGCTGCTCTGTGAAGTTTCAGCGCAGAGTGACAGTAATGATAGTGTGTGAAGGTTAACTCCTAGAGAAACCGGAGCGTTCCTGCTCAATGGGAAGGAGAGGGGCAGGTTTGAAAAGTACTTATTAGTCAAACTGGGTAACAACGGCGCCGCCCGCACGGTATAATCAAATCACTCTCTATACCTAGTTGCAATGCAGCAACTGAGTAGCGACCAGCCCTGCAACCTTGACAGGAGGGTTATTTTAACTGATACTTTGCCCGCCTATTGTCTCCCGCGCTCATTGAAAATGACGCCATTAACAAATGGAAATAGATAGAATGAAGGGTGAGTGTGGAGGAGAGGTTTGCATGGATGTTTGGGGAGGTTAAGGGGGGGGGGGGGGTTGCGAGAAGCCATGATGAACAAGCGCTCCTCTTGTTCCCCCCTGTACGCCCTCCAGTTAAGCAGCCAATTGTTTGTGGAATACATGGAGTGCCATGCAATTTTAATGACCCCCGGCATGTGCAGATTTCCTGATTCCCTTCCCGTCATCCCCCCGGTTTTTATTTAGTGGCAGACACTTCTACTTGTCTCCTCTGTGATCAATACGTTGACGTCTTGGAATGAGGCCCTTAATATGATTTTGCAAGATCAGATAGGTCCCTTTGATCCCCCGTTGTGATGCGTCTGATCTCCTATATCCAGTGTACATATGCTTATTACTTCTATCGGGATCGGGAAGGAAGGACGTATCTGAGAGGGAAAACAACATTGTCTCTCTTCAGGGAAGTGTTTGTTGAACACAACTAATAGAAAGAGCTGCAGTTCTTACTGTTGTTGGTGTTTTGTTTTAGCTGGCAGTGCTGCTTGTGAGAAGTGCACATCAAGCAAATTAAGACTTTGGGCTTTGTCCTTAATTGCACATGTGAGGAAAGCGGTGGCTTAGTGAATGTTGTATGTAAATAAGGTTGCATTCGGTTTTCTTTGCTGCTGGTGTTTTATCATTAAAAAAACAGGAACATCCCTTATTTAATAACACTGAGTACTCGTGTAAGAGGGTTTTTCACATTAAAACCTCCCCGACAACCATTTATACGTACACATTCTAAAAGTATAAACCAAAGATCAATGACTAACCTAATTACTTGCATTGACTTGACAAACAGCAGCGTTCATTTCTTGTGCAGGTCGTGTGTGTCCAAGAAACACATGTTTTTCTGCTATGGGGAATGGAAATATGTGCGTCGTCTGTCCTGAAACCAGAAGAGAATGCATCTGCAGCGACAACTCGTGCAAACTACGCATGCATATTTTCAGCGGTAATGTATTCCTCATAAATGGATAAAAAACACACTTTAAACTACTGGAAACAAGTATCAATCAATCAATATCATGTCAGTAAATTGAAGTCACGTTATTATCTCAGGATATAGTGGCCTGAGTGGCCAGAATAGAGGCAGACGTACTGATGGGAGCCACGCTTTAAAGAGAAATGCATCACAGTCAACAGATGTCAAGGATAGTAAAAATCTGTTGATATTTAAGAAAACATTTAAAGAAAAGACTCAGGAGAAATACAAAGATATCATCAATTAATGAAGCATCATAAGTAACAGTTAATGGGGACAAGTTTTTTGTTGTTTTGATTATTGTTTTATGTAAATATGTGTGTGTGTGTGGATTTATGTGTGTGTAGATGTATATGGGTTTGTGAATGTGTATGCATGTGTATGTATATGTGTGTATATATTATATATATATATATATATATATATATATATATATATATATATATATATATATTATATGATTCTCTGAATTAAGTTTTCTCGTGAAATCACAGGTTAGAGCACTTATAAGCTTGCTAAAAGAAATCTTGCTTTTTGTATACAACCGAAATAAAATAAAAAAATAGATGTGATGTGATCGGTGTCTGTCTTCCAGACTGAGAGTGGAAGTTTGTCTTTTCATCTCTGCAATTTACATTATTAATTGTTTTGTGCATTTTAAGAAATCATTTTTTTATTTTAAAATGACACCATGCAGTTGTGAACCAGGCAAAGTATCAGTCGGTCAAAATGTTACCAATTTGTCAAAATGGTTAAAACCATATTTGTCACAAAATGCATTCATGTTGAATGTGGATGCAATGAGGGCCAACATCTCTTTTTAAGTTACCAAACACAAGTTAAATTATCCTACAGACTTTTTTGTCTGTTTATGTAAGGTTCATTAAACATCAGCCTTATGAGACAATAATGCTTTCTTCTAAAAATGGCTATATAGTTATACTATAAATCACTCTCTGTGGGGTGATAATGATTACATTTCTTCTGCCAGGGTCTTGAAATATGCAATCATTGCATGATGCATCATCACTGTGTCCATCCTTAAGTTGACATGCTGAACCCTCGAATATGGTGTAATTGTCGGCTGTGTCTCCGGCTACTGGAGGTAATGAGCAAGTTATAGCATCACAGAATGCTAGACGGGATGAAAGAAACACCACAATAAAGAAAGGAGAGGCCAAAGCAGTAAATATCCCTGGGCCACACAGTGCAGATACTAATTGCGTTTCCAAACTCGGGCGCAGTAAATAATGAAATTTTAATTTCTGCTCTTGCCATTGCGCTTTCCTCATTCATGCTCAGATGAATGTTTCAAAGAAATATACTGCAGCCATGAGGGGAAAAAATTAAACTGGAGGGTGAGGGGAGGAGAGAGAAAGAGAGAAGGGACAGAAAACAGAAGGAAGATGGAATATTTGTTCATCTTAACGACTAATTGGCTGAAAGCTTTTGAATTAGGTTAAAAAGGCAAACCAAATTAACCTTATCTATTGATACTTCAAATATCCCGAATGGTTGAAAAGTGATATCTTGAACATGTAAGTATACTAATTTAGTTTAAAAATAATTTCGTAAAACAAATCTACCGATAATGTGGGCCTTCCCTCACTATGACAGGGAACTGTCTGAGCAGACGAGACTAGAACATCTTAACCACCAGATCAAAACACACATTGTTACATTACATGACCAACTGGTATATTTGATATATTATCAGTACATGTTTCTCAATTTATGTAATTACATTATAACGGTCCAGTTGTGACTGGATCACAGGTTGGACAACAGTAAGGAGCTTCAGACACGAGTGAGCTGAAGAGAACATCTGTTGCGTTAGCTCCACCCACAACATGGGTCTATTTCGTCTGAAAAAGCTTAATTGTGAATTTATCATTATTTTATTTTATAAGTAAAAATGTTAAACTACGCTAGTTCACATCTTCGAAAAGCACCTTGAAACTCATTTCCTTTACATTGTTGATAATGGAATTATTTCTGGTAATGGTAGACGTTTTATCATTTGCCTTATCTGAACTTTCTGTCTCCCTCTTTTGTCTTGACAGCTTGACATTACGCTTTTTTTTTGTAAATTGTGTTTATTCTCAAAAGCAGAGTATACAGTTATACATTGAACATGTTATTTTTAATTTTTTCCCCCATCCCAACACAGAACGAATCGAACAAATCGCATTGCTTCAATTTTCAAAAAACATATTACAGTATTAATAGTATTGTATAAGTATTGCACAAAAGTAAAAATAGTGTAGGAGGTAATACAGTCAAACAGGAACCAGAAATGAGTGAATTATTGCTATTATTAGTTCCTACAACAGCGTCAAGACAACTTAAATAGCTTATTTGCCCTTTCTGTAAAACAAAAAATCAAAAAACATTAAAGGTCACATAAATGGTTCAATCTAATGAGAGAGTTTTCAATTTATCAAAGTATTTGATAATCGGACCCCAAGTAGATTGACATTTTTCCGGCTGTCGCGGCAACAAGAACTTGATTTTCTCCAATTTCAGGAAAAACATCAGATCTTTGAACCACAAGGAGGAACTGGGAGGGCGAGACGTTACGCTTTTTAAGCCACTTTGGTTTTGAGAGCTCTTTAACTTTCCCCCATAGCAAAACTTGGACAAAATGTAAAATGTAGGCCTATTAAAAGAAGCATTAAAACCAATAAATATCTGGATGATTGGACTAAGAAAAGTCTAATATATATTTTACAAAGCGGTGAAAAACTAAATTTTCATGATAATGCTGTGATTTACCTTTGCCGATACTAATTATTGCTCTTTGGAGCTTGAACGCATCATGATGTAACGCAATGCAACCTCCATTACCAGCTGTTAGGTACATTACAGGTGTGTAGATCAAAATGCCCCCCCGCCCTCACACACACACACACACACACACACACACACACACACACACACACACACACACACACACACACAGTTTACAACCCTGGTTCATGATTGTCTTGCGGCTGGTGTGATCCCATTGCAGGATGGTCTCTAGTATTCATGATTGCTGTCATATTACACACCATCATCCATTACATTATGTCTGTAAAGGACTGGCTAACTGGGGAAGACTTCCTCTGCTCCCCTTTCCTTTTAGTGCTGGCAACATTCAAAATGAAGAGCCATTCATCTAGATCTACTGGCAAACAAAATCAAATAAATCAACACTTTCCCCAAATATAAAAACATTTGTGTTGTGGGCAGATAATTAATGAGCACAGCTGCACTAATTAAAAGCCATCTGAGTTCCATTAATCTTGGTTGTTGAGTCCCATCGTTTCTCAAAGTGGACAGCCACGCCTTTCCTGTGCAATGCCCGTTGTCCTTGGACTCATTTTTCAGGTGATTTGGAGGAGCATTGTTGCTTTATTAGCATCATGAAGAAATATGAAAGCACAATTAATAATGTATTTTAAGATGGGCACAGAGAAAAATATAATTGTTCTCCATTGCAGATTACAGTGTGAAAAACTGAGCAGTGAAGCAAAGCTTTACTTGGAAAGAGGCAACCAAACAGACTGTTCCTCGTGTTTGTTCTTTGATAAGAACTGTGGTATTGTTAGCGTACTGCCGAAGCAGAAGTTAAGCCCGCTTATCAAAATGGAAAATATTGTAATGGGCATTGACAGTTTCCAATTAAAGAAAGAGACAGTGGCGGTCCACGAAAGTCCATCTCGTCCCTCCAAAGTTTCATAATAAACCGGAAATATTCTCATACTTCGCAACGGTTGTGCTAGCGACCGGATCTAATTCAGCTAGCAAAAGGAAAGTGGCTCGCGGCTTTTCAGCACCCCTCAGTTGGACTTTACTGGTTCCTAGGGCTTTCAACTTACTTAACTAATTATCATATAATCATAAGAAAAGCTTGGCTAAAGGCTCATTATAACCATTTCAACCACAGCAACGACATGAGCACACAGCGAAACATGCTAATGGTGCATTTTCGTACGTCAATGCTAGCTATGTTGCTACTTCACGATCTCCGCACAAATAATCATTTTGAAAGCTGAGACTTCAGAGACTCTTATCACTCTTACACCAAAACTAGCCAGCCAAAAAGAGAAAATAAACGTACATTTTCATATTAGTTAGTCAAACATTGAAGTTTGCGTGGGAAAAGAAAACTGGTGTCTCCATCTAGTGGATGAACTATGTTACTACACTAATTATTTAGGCATTGAGCGTGAATACGGTCCAGAATAGTCCACATAGGCTAAAAGATCTGACCGATTGTTTTTTTTCAGAAGAATGGGGAAACTATTCCTATTTAGATTTAATGAATACCTAGATTGACATTTAAATGTTTACATTTATCCGAGAGCATTTCAAATTGCACAAATAGTACCTGAATGCACCCGAAAGGCTAATCTGAAGTTTCCGCCTTAGTATGCATAAACCAAAACCTCTGCAACATGGCTCTGATCACTTCATTAGCATCTATGTACGGATAATGTTCAGATGTTACCCCCAACAGTACATATTTGGTAGGCAGAACATTTATCGTTTTATTTATTATATCTTCATTTACATATACCCAATAGCATCTATACTGATGCTTACAGATTTAACAAAAGAAATCCCTTTCTTATCCAAGATAATTCAAATTGACTGCAGTTGTGACAGACTCTATCCATTTTGTTTTAACATTTTTTGGGGAGGGGTCTGAGAGGTTTTCGATTTATCGGAGTGTATTGAGTATATTTTTAAGAGTGCTAAGTTTCCACCGATCTAGCAATACATAAAACTATACAACCTATTGTCACCTTTAGACACATACTATGTTCAAATGTAATCTAAACTAAATTGTTCTATTCGTTTTTTTTTTTAGCTTTCAACTGCATATCATAGTCTTCTTCATTAAATGGAGCCGACTCAGATGTCTATAAAAGATAGTAGCCTATACAATATTTCATGAACCCCAAATTAATAAAAAGTCAAACAAAATACAAATCTATTTCCATATGAAAGTCCTTGCTAAACCGTAGACACTAACTCCAACTAATCTTCAATTATTTTTCCCTCCCTGTTAAAAAGCTCATCCCTGCTTATCTAATATAAAAACATTAATTCTCGTTTTGAGACATGTCAAGAGATGGATTGGCAATATCCTCACAGTAAAAAATGTTAATCCACAACTTTATGTTGCTCTGACTCAGCTCATAAATACTATAAGAAACATAAGCGGTACAGAAGATGACTGAAGCCTCAGCCTCTTTTGCTTATGCTGAACCTTTGGCTGAGAGGAAGGAAGCATATGGCGCAAGGCTGCCATAAACTGGTTTTATGAAAACGGCAGGAATGTTTATTGAATGTAACGGTACCTTAGGCGCTAACGACTCATCTCAATTCACATCGAAGCTTGCTTGTAAATCTCTCTGAGCAAGATGACAAACAGCCTGATTATCAGTTACTGTGAACGTAAGTTGTGTTTAAGCTGCTACGACGACATTTCTGCTTACATTATGTCTTCTTATGGCAACAAATAGAAAATAGATGATGCAACCCTGACATGTATACGCGGTAGATATTCATCAGGGAGTCATTCGGAAAGTAATCACTCAAATTACTTTAATTTATACCAGAACTTTGGTGAAAGTTACGATGAGAGAATTCTTTTGTGAGAATGTTGTAAACGCTATGATGGAGCTATACAGAAACATAACATACATGGCCAGCATTTTCTATCACAATATAGGTTATTTCCTTATTGCGATTGCAATATACATCACAATATAGTTTGCTGGTGATTCAAAAAATGGTGCATATAAAATAATCACAGTTTTTTATACACCTGTGTCAATGAAATACTTGACAAATGAAAATTACCTTTGCTTATTTCATTAGGAACTGCAGTGAAAAGTACATTATAGTTTGTTTGTGATTGCTATCATTAATTTAATTTAGATGACGCAATTGTGTGTACCGATATCTTAACATAGGATTTTGGTAAAATAGGATTCCATTGACCGGCAATACATGTATCACCCAGACCTAAAATAAATATTTCTTGAATTCAGTTTTTAAGTTGTTCTAATTTTTTTTAATCGTTTGGTTTATACAAAATATTAAAATATACAATGCATGTAAAAAATAATAATAATAATAATATGAAAATGTATGGGCTTTCTTGTTAAACATCTGAAGGATTCCTTGCAGTGTTTTGTTCACTTGATGAAGGCTTATGTCACTGGTTCCCTTTTGTCCTTTGTATCATTCTGCAACATAGTGTGGGTTCTGAGAATATTGCTGTTTGAATCACACATAATAATTTTACCCACCACAAGCTGTTTTTAAAAACAACCCAACATTAGCTATATAATTGTATAATATATAATGCTGTATAATGCTGTTTAGAACCCCCTTTTGCATTCTTAATTATTCATTTCTTCATATGCTTTGTGCAGTACATAAAAGTGTTGTTGTAATCACAGGGGCAATGGCCATTAAGCCCTAATGTGGCTAATGTTTGCCTAATCAAAGTTTTATGGACAGCAATAACTTTGAAATAACATTTTTTAATTATCCTTTAATTTGAGACCTGATATTGGTGCAATCTCTCATTGGAAGAAAGACCCAAACAATAACAGTCCCCTCGGGAATCGTTATTGTTTCGCACATTAAAGGTAAGAAGGCCGGGCAAAGTACAAGACCTGTTTTCTTTTTTTTGTTGATATGAACATACTTTGGTACTTGCAGGGAAATTTGTCTGCAGCTCAATTAACATCAGTAATTGATTAAAAAAAGATTGATGCATCGCACTAATGGTTTTGTTTTGGGTCACACACTGTATTTCAAATTAGAATAATCCTAGTGTTGATTTTCATAATGTCGTGACATTTACAAAGGACTCGCCATTTTATCGTTCAAAACATGAAGCATTGGCCATTTAAGTGTTTCCCTGATACCCATTCTATCATTGATTGGTTTTAAAAAGGCAAAAAAGGTCAATTGTAATAGATGAATTCAAACATTAAACAACTGAAAATGACACAGCTAGAGTATCTTAGGTATGACTTTGAAATATAAAAGGGTGGAAAAACAAGACTTTCAATTCATGTGACATGATGAATTTCAGGAAAGTCTCCATCTTGTTATTGTTCCTTCTACCCCTAAATTGCCTTTACCCTGCAAGTTCCCTTGGACCATATATTATTAACCCCCCTCACGTTCCCCACCACCCAAGCACAGACGTTTGAGAGAGTCTATTAGTTCAAAAGGATTATTATTTTAATATGAAAATGGAACTAATGGTGTGCCAGATGCTTTTCGCACAATTATCTGAGAAAACAAGTTTCAAGATAAGTCATGTGTTATTATTTGGTCATTTTTCAGAGACCCTTCAAAATTGCCCAATTATGTTCTATTAAGGCAAGGCCAACCCTGTCAATCAATGCGCCGGTGTTTCCCTGCGCCTTCAAAGACAGTCCACTCAAGATTTAATGGCTCTCAGAAGTTCTCTCTGCAGCAAAGTGATGTTGCTTGGACTAATGAAGTTTGTTGTTTCCTATATTCAATAATATCTACGCTCGTTATCAGCACATCTGTTTTGTATTTTCTTCTTGGAATGAGTCCAAAATGACTTGCAGGAAAACCAGACAAGTTACACCATTCAAGACCTGTCTACATGAATTAAAAAAAGAGAACTTGGCAGTCTTCTATGGAACATAGTTTTGGTCATGCAATACATGCTAAGAACACAAATTGTGATTTTCTGCCAAGAGCGGGACACCACGCGCTCCATGTATCACCTTCAGCCCTTTGCTGCATGTCATTCCCAATCTCACTGTAAGATGTCACCATCCAGGAGAGCAGAAATGCCGAAGATTTTTTTTTTTTTTAAACTCTGCTTCATAGTCTTTAACTAATATGTCTTGCGCAGGTTTAGCAAAATCTAAATAAGGACTTAAGGTCCCAGGTGTCGTAACGTCATGGGCCATATTTCTGCGAGGGTCGAATAGCTCTGTGTCAAAATATATTTCTCCTTTATTTTGAGGAACGCCATATTTTACCTTTGAACTTATTGAAGGATTGAAGTGTTGTTCCTCCAGTATGTATAGTTCCTCCATCACTTACATTCTCCTTTCAAACCAGGGCCTCCCGCCAAAACGGCCACCAGTAGTTTACAATGAATCCATTTATTTACAGTAACTTTTTGATGTTCCTTCACTAGCGATGTCTGCTGTGCCTGAAAGTCACATCGTCCCCTGCTGTTCCCCGTTAGCCAAAACCTGTGCTAGGTCAGCTCCAAACACATGCACTGCCACTGGGAATCTTTGGCAACCCGGGTGTCATATTCAAGCAAAACATCTGTTCTTCTACAGGCCTGGCCAAACCCATTGTCGTAGTGAATTAGGAAAAAGGGAAAACAGTGTCCCCCACAAACCTGAACTGTGTGTTTAAAGTAAACACACACACAGAAGTGCAAGCACGCACACGTCTGGATGAACGTTTTGACATTGAAATACTCCAATTTATTAGAGATTAGTTCGGAACATATTTTTTGGTCTGCTATTATATCTAGAATTCTAAAAATACAATATGAATGGTGGTGAAGTTGGGATGCCATAAATAAAGTATCCGTGATGCGGCCCAGTGCTGCAATCAATCTCCACCATCTCCCTGTATCCCCTTCTCTCTGTTTCTCTCTTTGTTTTCATATCTCACTGTCCCTCCCTCTTTGTCCCTACATCTCCCTCCTCTCTGTCTAACTCTATCTTGCTTGAGAGCTAGCATATGTCTCCAATCATTTCCTCCCAGCCCCCCACCCCTTCGCCTTCTCCTTCCTCCCAGATTTCCTCTCGTCCCCTCTGTCTCTTCCCCAGTTACTCCTTCATCTCTCCCAGTCTGACTCGAGCCGTGACTGGTGCAGTTATCAATCATGAAAGCCAAGCCTTGTCAGGGACGACTGAACCCAGAGGCTCTCCTCTCCCCTCACACCCTCTCTCTTTTATCTGTCTCGGTCTCCTTGCTTTAACAAATTTGTTCCAGTTAATAAGCCCTCCAAAATGACCCTCTCTTCCTAATTAAGCACAGGCAGTATGTAGGGAAATATGATATTTAATTAATGATGAGATAAACTCTCTCCCAAGGCCCTGTCAGAAAACCATGACACCATGTTTGGCGGTTTGAAATCAAATTAACATGCCAAAAGACAGAGAAGAAAAACTGATGGGTGATTTTGCGCTCCCCCTTTACAATTCTTCATCTGACAGAGGAACACTGTAAATCAGGATTTGGATTTTGAAACCAATCACATCAGCTGTAACTGGTTTGTATTGTCAACCAAGTGCTGTCATGCGAGCGCGCTCTGTTTATTAATTATTGTGTCGTTGTACTCGTCCCAATGAGCAATTCATCAACGATTCTCTGTATTGGTTCCGGTCTGAATGAGTGGTTCAACACCATTCATTCAGTCATATATATACAGACAAGTGTGGATGATTCAAATCATCCGATGTTCAGTGGAATCTCATTTCATACGTCAAAGCACTGCACTATTTGTTTTAGCTGCATCATTGCACACAGATAAGACAAACAGTTCAAATAAGTATCGTTGCAAAAATATCGAAGGACACAACTGTCATGGAAACAGAGAGTGGTGATGGAAACGTAGAGCAGGTGGACTTCTGAGCTCACGTGCTGCATGTTGGGGAAGTAAACTATATTACTTTTGAACCACCTGGTTCAAACCTCTTCCGTTGCCCTGTGTGATCGTCTTCCCGGGTCAGAGAGCTGACAGCGGCCAGGCAGGAGAGACACTCCGTGCTGTGGTCGGATGTTATTTCCTAAATATTGCCAGAACGCACACTTCATTTCTTAGACTGTTTAGAAATCTGAGGTTTCCACGTCACGGATGATGAACAAATGCTCTCCGACGTGAGTCTTGTGGGTAAAACCTAACATGGCATGTTTGTTGCCGATAGGTTAAATGCTGGATGGCTGCCTTGCAGGGGGTGCTGGACTGGACTGGACTGGAGGTGGAGGCTTCGGAGTAAACACATTCTCTGTATGTAGGGGAGCATTATTAGAACATTGTCTATGAAAGATCTCTAGATATGATATGGCAGGGAGCACGTGTTGAATTGTAAACCGTGGCACCTCCTTCATAAAACATCAAAGCCATTTTTTAGCCATTACACAATATATAGGTGGGAAACAGGTGTAGGCCATCAGACAGTAACGAGACAAGAGTGGCTGAGGGCAGGTGCAGGAAATTAAACAATTAAGACAGAGGAGACATAGGAGACACGGAACACAGGAGAAACACAACAGGGTATTACACACAATGTATGTTTAATTGAACCTTTTAGGATTTCCTGAAGTCTACAACAGATGCAGAGCTCTGCAACACATGTCTCCTCCTGGGGAAGAAAGTAAAGATCGTATTCATGCACGTTTCATGGCTCTTGTTGTTGTTAAAACATAAAGTTCAGTGTACATACAATTGTTTGTTGACCCACATTTTCTCAAACAGACGACTATACTGCTATCTAGTACTTTCTGGTTTGACCTGCTTATTCTTATATTTGCTGATTTCAACTTTCTACAACTATAATTGAGAGGAGGAACTTCAAAACCAACAACATGATGTGTGTGTTTGTGGGTGTGTGTTGCAGCTGCCACTGTGTGCGAGACATACATTGTGTGTGTGTGTGTGTGTGTGTGTGTGTGTTTGTTGCTGTGACATTACCATCTCCCCACAAATATATGGATGTAAAAGGACATGAGCTCACCCTCACAAGACTTTACCCGTACGTCAGACTCAGTGAGGGAGAGGGGTGGAAAAGGGGAAGCAGGAAACTAGCCAGACAGCTAACGTTAGCTTCAGTGGTCCAGATATTTGACTTGTGCACCCCAGATAAGTGTTGAAACCCTCAAACATTGGCGGACACGTCTGTAAAGATCCCCAAAAAAATCCAGAGAGGTGGATTGAAGGTTACATCCACAATGCTGAATACACCGGCAGTCGGTGTGTTACTATTTGACATTAGCTGAGTTAAGTTGACAATAAATGTTACTTTACTCACTTAAAGTTATCATACGGATTCAAAGCCTTGGCTTGCAGTGTTGATGTTAAAATTTGCTTTTTATGTGAGAAGACATGACCAGCCTGCATGCGTTTGATACATTTGAGGCTTGTGTGTGACATTCATTGAAATATATAAATTGATCTCAGGTTTACATTATATTGAGTTAATTTATTGAATATGCACCCCCCGCCGCAACGGATGACCTATACAACCCACTTTTATGTATTTAATCATGTCCAACATCTCGTTCTTTTATTAGTTTTTAACAAGCATGAGTTAAAGGCTGACACAGCAAATACCACTTAATAATGCATGAATAGAATTTCCCCCAAAACATATGGTTTACTTTATTAATATTTAACATTGTCACAGTCCATCTGACGTGTTTTTTGAGAACTGGGTCATACGTGCAGATACAAGCAAAGATTTGAGTTAGTTGTTTTCGGTCACTGACTCATATTTAAAGACATATTTATAGCCTTAATCAGCACTCTCAGCATGGGTGAGGAAGAGCAGGACAAAATAAAAATTCGGTAACTTCACCGACACATAAATGCACCCTATGCTACTCTATCCGTGCCTCAAATCATATTCATATACATATGCGACCGACTTGAAAAAGCGGTTTACATTAACTGGACTTTGTTCTACAGAAAGTAGTAAGCAATGCAGGGGGGAGTAAACATGTGCTATTTACTATGTGAAGATCACTTTTACATTGATCCACTGCTGCCAAATATAGATATTTTTTCTCCTACATAAACTATTTATATTGCAAACACAAATAAAACAATGTTGAACAATTGTCAGTTTTGCCGATGCGGTCACCGGCAACGTCCGCGTCGATTGGACGATGTGGACTGATCCAAACACTCCAGTCTGTCGGGGGCATGATGCATTATTTATGACAGTGTTGGTCAGTCTGTCTGCTCGACTGGCACACACATTGTGCTGCAATGAAAACGATTGAAGCGACATGAACCGAAGGATAATGAAAACAGATGTGGACAAAACAGTTGAAGGAAAAAAAAAGTAATAAATTGCTAGATATATGTCATGCAATACTCAGCCATACCACAAAATGTTTAGAATCACAATAGGATTGTATCATGACTTTGGTATGTTGATTAGATCGTATCGGGTGTCCGATCTGATACAAAGCACCTATGAGACTGGAGGCTCGAGCCTGTGTGTGCATACCAGGCATACTGGAAGCACATCTCGGGACAAAGAGCGTCCTGAGAGAGTGAAAAACCACATAGGTCAGCAAAAGATGGAGCTTTAGATAGATCAAGTAAATATGAATTCCCTAACTGCATGCATTCCCATAATACGCTTCAGGCTGCACTGCTTCAGTTAAAAAGCTAGTTTGACACTTCTCCGTGAAATCAGTGAGCCAAATGCATCATTTTCACATCACGTCACTTTGCTGACATCATATATTCATTATAAAGACAGTTTAGTTGTATACTATTTTTACCGAGTTGGGCGCTGAGATCGTCTTGTCGGATGAGCTCCTCATCCTTGAAATACGTCTCGACAATGACAACTACATTTTAGCTCTTGTTCACCCTCATCTTCAAATTAAATTTACACTGACTACTTTGATATGTGCAGAGTGAGTGTTTTCATCCCTGTGGACTGTGAGAAAAATAAATAAACCAAAACTATCACATCCGCAAACAACCAACAACAAATCTGACATATTTACCATAGCAGCCGTTCCGAACTTTGGTCTAAATGAAACACATCCATAAAATAAGTGTTTGTTCTCCGCTGTCCTTTGAAGTTGGATTTGTTTTTGCTCTTTAATGATTTCTTTCTTCTGATGATGATGGAAGCCATGCTGACACCTTCTTTTGCTTCATCAAGTTCCGCTGCACAATTACATGAATTTACTTTCAATAAATTACCATCCTTGCATACATCAGTCAAATGATCCAGCTGAGGCATTCGCAAACAATATGCATTATTAATTTCATTGTCAGTGTTTATTTGGTTAACTTGTAACCGACTTGGACAGCCCATTGCCTTGATGATGCATTTAAAAGCATCAGGGTCGGCTTTTTAAAAGGAAATCAGGGGATGACACGCTCCCACTCAACACTTCGCTCCCCGCTGAGGCCATAGAGGGAAAAAGACTGAACTCCAGCAAAAGACCAATCAAAAGCTCAAATGATGCATCAGGAGTTGCCAAAGCAAAAACAACAGAATCAGGAAGATCCTCCACATCACAGCGATTCTCAGTGAGTGGTTGTTAGCACTGATTGAGAAGATTTCAATTTAACAAGATTCCCCTGTCTACAAGAGTTAATTGAATGAATATATTGTATTTATAAAGGAGAAAAAAAACGACACGAGCAAAGAAGGAAGTTCCGTTGGAAATTATCTCTCATTAAGCGTGAAGCGCAGAGTTTTCAAACATGTCAGTCAACACTTCAAACGAAGATTTAAACTTCTTCCAAAAGGATATTATCAAACGCTTTGTTTACTCTTGCAAAATTCTGTCCGTGAACGGTGGAAGGTCAGAGAGAAGCTGGGAAACAGAAAGTCTTAATCAGAATCAGAATGTCACAGGAGTATTAGGGTGGACCCAAATGCACGACTGAGGAGACAGAACTGGAAAATTTAAACTTTACTCAAAGTTCCGGCAGGAACAAAACAGATAAACACACTGGGTAACGCTGGAGGGCTTTAAGAAGAACACAAGACAATCTGGCAGAGGACAAGTGGAAGTAAGGGACTAACGAGGGAATGGGCTGCAGGTGAGAAGGACGTGAGGACCAGGTGAAGGTAATGAGGGACTAACGAGGTAATCAGAGGCAGGTGAGAAGGGAGTTGGACTGACGAGGTGGAAAGCAGAAAAAGGAAGGTATGGAGCTGAACTGTTACACAAAATCATAATCAGGTTTTATTGGCCAAGTAAGTTTGCACAAACAAGGAATTTGGCTTGGTAAAGTGACTCTCAGTGTGCTTAGACACAATACAAAACAAAACAAAAACAAAACAGAACAGTGCAGTACAAAAACAAACAGTGCAACAGTCTAAGAAGTTTAAGAAAGTGACTTAAGGAAGTATATACAAAGCGGAGTGGCTGTATACAGTAGCTGTGAAACAGTAGTGCACGAAGAAGTGGAGAGTGCGAGAAGTCCAGAGATAAATATATATATATATATATATATATATATATATATATATATATATATATATATATATATATATATATATAAAAGAGTGATGCATCCCAAATAGACATGTCTGCTAATGGCAGGAAAAACACAGCAAGTCAAAATCAGAGCAAAGAAGCACCTTCTGAAAGTGCCATGTTAGAGCCATCCATTTAGCCCCGAGGGCACCTGCAGGGTGCTGCAATGGCAGCTCTCATCTGCCATCAAGCTATCATCCCAGATGACATCTCTTAGGGTACACTCCCAGCTAAACTCAAAACTCTCGCATCAGCTCAGTGAAAAAAAGAAGAAGAAGGAGAGTGAAGGGGAGGGGAGGGATGCACAATATTGCAAACATTTCAGATAATTACACAGTACAGCAGTCCTTATTAATCACATGTCTATATATTATGTATATTGATTCATTCTTTATAGCAGTTTCAATTTCCGTATGATATCAATATTTCATATACCGTCACAGCGGAGAGCACTACGGTCGGGGAGAGCTGCAAGTACATTGAGCGTTGACCCACGACTGCGTACCCATCTCACTCATGGTTATAACGGTATACCACAATAATTAATAACCCACGACTGATGCTCTTTAACGTGGTAAAACACCATGCGTGGCACGCAAACAATTTTTGACACATAAACGACTTGTTAAACTAATTATCGTATATTTTCAAATGTACACTGCCGGACGGCATACTGGTTAACGCTATAGCTAGTATAGCTTAACCAGCGAGGAGAGGTTCCAGCGCTAGAGAAGAAGAAGAAGAAGAAGAAGAAGAAGAAGAAGAAGAAGAAGAAGAAGAAGAAGAAGAAGAAGAAGAAGAAATGTTTAGAAATGTTAAAAAAAAAAAGTCATAGCTAGTTTTCTCAGCATGTTGAAAAACCAAGACTGCAATTACGCCAAACTGCCATCCCAACATTACATCAACAACACTGACATTCATTCACCCACTGTTCTAGTACAACAACAACAACAACAACAACAACAACAACAACAACAACAACAACAGGCATGAGGTCAGTTTACAACTAAAACATTTAAGAAAGTTGTTTACATATCCAACTCATTTGTTGTAAAGCTTTGTTATGAAAAAAAAATCAATTTGCACAGTAAAGATTGTTTACATTCTGGAACTGTTTAATGTAATCTGATTTCTTCATATAATGTATAATTTTATGTAGAAAAGCAAACCCTTTAATATTTAAAGCCTTCAGCATATCCATGATGACAGTAAAAGGTTTTATTTTTATATTCCATGACTATAATAAGGCTGGCAGAATCAATAACTTCTTTTAAATCACTTCTTAAAACCCACTTTTATAGAACTGCTTTTAAGTGATGTCGTCCTTTTGAATTTGTATTTTAATTGCCTATTTGTTTGGTTTTACTTGTATTCAATGCTTTTATGGTATGGTCTTTTTTGTTTGCCACCATTTAAGTTGTGTTTATGCTTTGTTTATCTGTAGAGCACTTTGTAAACTTTGTTTTTAAAAGTGCTATATAAATAAAGTTATTATTATATTATTATTATTATAGAATAAGCCACTATGCCCCAATATGACGCGATATACAAGAACAACATGAGAGAAACTCAATCTGCTCTTTTCATCCACTACAATAGATGGCAGGGCAATATATACAACATTAAAACTAAAACTTGTGAGGGCCAACTCATACATGCTATGAAAAGAGTTGAGGTGAAAAGACATTTTTAAAATAATATTAATTTGTCATAACTTTAAAAATTCAGCACCTTTTTTGAGGCATTTCATATACATGATTATATATATATAAGTTTATTTGTACAGCACATTTCAACAACAAGTCAGTTCAAAGTGCTTCACATGAAACCATTAAATGCATCAAAACATAATGCAAAAGAAAATAATTTAAAAACAATTAAGAACATGCATTAAAACATTTAAAAAGCAAGAAATAAAATAAAAGTTGCCATTCAGTTAAGAAAATAAATGCGGTAGTGAGATACAGAAATTGATGGGTATCCTTGAATTGTGTTCAATTAAAGGCAACAGCAAAAAGAAAAGTCTTCAATCTGGATTTAAAGGACCTGAGGGTCTCTGAGGGTCTCTGAGGGTCTCTGAGGGTCTCAGCAGACCTGCACCTTTCAGGGACTTTGTTCCAGATCTGTGGAGCAGAAGAACTAAACCCTGCATCTCCATGTGTAGTTCTGACTCTTGGAACAGAAAGTAGACGAGTCCCAGACCACCTGAGGTGTCGGAATGGTTCATAAGGTAGCAGCAGATGACAAATGTATTTAGGCCATAAACCATTTAGTGCTTTATAAACCAGCAGCTGGATTTTAAAGTCAATTATTTGTATGCAAATGCGATACATTTAGGTTTAGTCATTCCTAAATTCATTTCGTTTTTTTCTCTTCAATCCAGAGTTATGTTTGATGGCATCAACGCGTGATCCCAGAGTTATTGAGCGTCTGGTGCAAACAGAGACCCATCGAGAGAGCTGGGGCTCTGGGATTCCTGCTTTATCTGCCAGGCCTAATGATGGCATCCACCTGCTGTTTTATGGTCACAGCTGGAGCAGTGGAGCTCCCATTTGGCCCAAAGCGCACAATCTCTCTTTCACTTTTCCCAATCTCTGTTGGCTTATTCCTTGCCACGCTCTTCTTTATTCTAACCTTTGCTCTTACCTCTCTCTCACGCTTTCATCTTAGTCGTTCACAGTCGTTTTCAACGCCCTCTTTTATTCCATCTTCATCCACCTCCCTTTCCAGCACCCTTCTTTCACTTTTACTTCTTTTCTTTGTGGCTCATTGCCCTGATGTTCTTTTTATGGTCAACAGCCACAAGCTCCTCATCTGAGCTAGTCTGGCCTCATGTGTTTCAGGAGTGGATGTGTGTGTTGGGGTAGGGGGGGAGGCCCACGAGGCCCCCATACAGCCAAACATCAGGACAATATGTCACACAGCTGCCTGATGACCTCGACCATTCAACCTTGCAAAGCTCTCACTGTGCATCTCCATCCTGAGGGTAGTTGCAACATGAAAGCAATACATCTATTTCATACTGGAAAATATTCCTACTCAGTTCTCATATGATTCCCATATAGGTCCATGACAAAGTCATACGGGCAGCCTTGGGCATGTTTAGTAATTTTAGCCACATTTTTGGCTGTTGACAAATGTTTCACAAAAACATATTCTTCTATTAAAACATGCACCTTTGTTCAAATTGTATTTTCTTGACATTTGTAATGGGCATTTTTCCTGCACTCACTTGTGGATACTGAAACTGTGATACAAATACAGTTGAGCATTTAGCGAGAAGAGAGTCCAATATTTAGATAGAAAGTCAAACATATCCCTCAGTATTTGGAAGAGAACCAAACAGAGGTAAAAGAAGAGGTCCATCTCCAAATATGAACGCTCCATTTCTTCCACGGTGTGCATTTATTCCCCATTTAAATAAAGGTAATGATATTGCATAGTTGTGTTTACAACTTCCTCCATTGGCCACAAACATATAATGCAAGTCTCAATTTCAAACCATTAGGCCACGACATGAAAACACATTTGTAGGGAAATTAATAATCTTCCATTTATTAAAGCGTCTCTTTTTTTTGCCAACATATACACACATCTGGCATTGGACATTTGTTGTATGGACCAAGCAGGACTATACAGGTACATTGAAGGACTGAGCATCTCTTCCTCATAGAACTGCTGCTTGTGTTTGGAGTGATAACCTCGTTTCTGAGCTCCGCCTTTCAAAGTGTCGCGCATCTTCAGTTCTTTGCTATTCCCCAAGTCAGACCGATGGAGGATACTCTTAGTATCAAATCAAAGCAGAAAGACGGGGGTTGTGCTTGAAGACCACAGACCGGCAAGACATCTGCAATCTTTTAGTCAAATTTCCAAATAAGTAGCCTCACCTCACCTTGCTTCTCTCTTAATCCCCTGCCATGATCATCATTTTCAGCTCAATCAAGAAACCCTCAACTGACCAGATTTTAGACAGGGGATCTCCAAGGAACTTCATAGCAGGTGTTTTCTAGACAACTTCTGACTGACTTGACTGAAGAAGATTGGAGTTTGGACTAAAAATAGGAGCAACAAATCATTTCTAGGAGACAAGCTGAAATTACTCAACAGCAGAGGGGGAAAAAAATCATGATCGCAGCCCAGGCCCGTCAACAACCCAAGACGTCCTTAGAGAGAGGCACCAGCTTGACAACATGTCAATATCACTTTGAGTGCGTCTCTGCGAGCGCAGCTCTTTGGGAAATCTCATTTACTTCAACGGCTTTACACACAAAGAAAGACAGTGAACATTTGACGAATGCAGGAGAGAAAAAAAACCTGAGCAGTTGATCTTTGAGACCGCAAGAAGACAATTTAAAAAAAAAAAAAAAAAAAAAAAAAGGTAAGACAACACTCCTTTGTTGATCACTGTCAACGCGTTTACTGGACCAGACGGTGTTGTCTAACTTTCGGCAGCTAACGCCCGTCTGTCTGAGATCTTACGTTCACGGGAAAGAAATTGCCCTCCTTGAGTTTAGCCCCCAGTTCGACTGCCTCTTAAATGTGTCACTCATACGCCTCTCAGAAGCTGACAGGATGATTGAATACAAACCCATATTAACAGTGACAACTTCAGCTGCAGTTAAGCAGACCTGAGCAAAGAGAGCAATGTGGTAGGCAGGTAAGAAAACAGACACAGCTCTCAGTCACTCGACATGCCTACAGACAAAATGGAAAAGGCCGAATTATGAGAAAAAAACATGACTTGGGTTTACATATTACAGTAATGGAAAATGTCTCGTATAATGGCGGCTTTAGATTTTTACACTGTGGTATTTGCGAAAGACGGACAGAGTTGGATAACGTGAACGAGAAGATGTTATTATTTTTGAGGAACTGCACATTAGTGAATATGCATATTGGAGCATGTCTTTGCAATTTCCATATTTAGCTCCACACCCTTAGGTGGTTCTCTCAGTCTCCAGGGGCGACAGCCACTCTTGAGTGTGATTTGTCCCAGGGGCTGTTACACATGCTGAATAAACATGAGCCTAATCCTCCTTCCGCTACACTTGTAAGGGGTCAAAGTTTGTATTTACAAGTACAGCAAATCCACTTACAATCAAAACCTGTTTTGAGAATAGCCAGTCTTACATACACCACCTAATAGCCACCAGCACATTTCAATTGCTGCTGTATGTATGTCACATTCGACAAAACTCACATTACCTTTATAAGCATTGTTATTATCACTTATAGCTATCCACCTACACAATTTAAAATAACATAACTGGCATTTCTTTCTCTGTGAATAAAACATGATGTTGTGCATTAACAAATGTAGCGTGCTACCAAACAACTTCAAATGGCTAAAAAGGGTTATTTGACTATGGCGAGAGTTCTCGTCGAAATCCATATCAAATATTGTAAAGATCATTTCCGTTTGCGCTCAAATCAAATCAATGGGTTGCTGTTTCTTTTTTTTATATTTTGGGTTCGACCAACCAAACTGGAAGAACATGTTGGATATAGGGAGTGCGAGTGGTAAGTGACATATCAGACATATAATCTGGAGATTCTTCAGTTTTCAAACAACTTTTACTGACTAGGCGACTAACATCTCTTCAGATTAATGTGGTCTGAAATCATGGCTTTCTGTTGTGGAAATTACTTAAATATAAATGAAGATTATGAAACTTTATCTCTCCGAACTCATGTGGTGTCCAATGTTTCCTCATTGGTCAAACTACAAAATCCAGAACTGCAAATTTAATTCATAATGAATGTATATATATATATATATATATATATATATATATATATATATGTTTGGCTAAGTCTTATAACATTCTTTTTAACATGTCAAGTTCCAAAATTGTTCCAAAATTGTTCCTATCACAATGTCAAAAACGCAGGAACAAACTTCGTTACGACAAAATGTAGACGGTGCTTTAAATTCTGATGCTTCCATGTGCGAGCGAAGTAAGAGTGAAACATGAAAACAAGAAGTGTTTGTGTCTCGTTTGGTTACAAATGTCAGACACAAACCAGAAATGTAATTAAATGTATCAACAGTATTCGCTGTGTAAACCACCAAATAACACAGATAATAAGATAATAAATATATAGCACCATAGTTTTCAGATTGTCACACTATACCTCCAATACTTGGACATTGCAAAACCAAACGAGTCCAGCTCACCTTGGATATTGGTACCCCTGATATGAGGGTCTGTGAGGTTACCTCGGCTATATCAACCTGACATGGTTCAGACCAAGACCCTCACAATCCATTCATCAGCTGATTTGGATTGTATTTCTCGTTGTTTTTTTTATTCTTTATTTTGTCTTGTTATAGAGATATGAAAGAATACCAGCCTTTGGTCATATCTCTAGGTTAAGTTCTCCAAATATTCAAGGACATATTTTTGTGTGCACACTACTATAGTCAAGCATTGATTTTTATTTTTCTCCGGTTAGCATTGACAGCTGGTTCAGGGGCACAATTTAGCAATAACACCTATGAAAAATCCATAAAATAATCCATAAAATCACTTCAAATATGAATTTACCCAAGAGCCCAATATGGCACGGCAAGTGTATCTGTATGGAACAGTTCAACAACAAAGCAATTCAAAGTGCTTCACATAAAACATAATACAAAAGAAAACAAGATTTACATTTTTTTTTAAACTTTAATTAAAACAATAAAAAAGGTAAAAATGCAAGAAATATAATAAAAGTTGCAGTGAAGTTAAATTAATAAAATACAGTAGTGAGATGCAGAAATTAATTTATAATATGAGGTTTTTCCAATTGGCTTTGTCTGTGACCGGCCTCCAATGTTGCTGACGTTTGCTTTACTTTCTGCCACTGAACGCTACTGACAGGGCTTCATCTATTAATAACTTTGGGGTTTATGTCCCGAAAAAATCAATTGGGAAACATACAGCACATTTAGAGCAAGAAACCGTCTTTTAATTATCATTTTTTATTGTTAAACTACCTCATTCTTCCTCTCGGCAATTAGAGAATATAAAGAGAATTTGTCTTCAGACTTTCTCTCTGTATGAGCTCCATCTTCCTACTAAATCATTCAACAGCACTGTGCTTCTCATTAGCCCGCTTAGCAAAACTTCCTCAAAAATCAAATAAATCAGCGCCCGGGACTAGAAATTAAAGTCCTGCCTGCAAGCTCTTGGGACAATTCCCCCCCCCCACACACACCCCTCCTTTCGAAAGAGACCGGGACTTAAGATTTACAGCACTGCAGTAGCTTCACCCTTGGGTTCTAGTACAATGAAGAGAATCATAAATGCTTATGAGACAATCTGTGCTTCAGTATCCTCCGAGTGTTTCCGGTTCTGGCTACAACAGCCAAGTGCACGCTCATTTTAGACACTGAAAAAGAGGTGTGGTCAGGGGTGAGACGTCCTGGTGGCAAAGAAGTGTAGGACACATATCGCACAACTGCAATGTCCTAGTCAGAGTGCTTGTATAGCCATGAACAGGAGATATGTAGACTAGATAAGCATGTCCCGTGTAGGGCTCTTAGCACCTCACTTCACACCTGGCTTTAGACAGTGTCTCCACATGTGTCTTGTATGACCATTTATGATCGGATGTCATGTCTGTGAGCGATTAACATCTCTTATTCTGCCTGTTTTGTGATATACATGCCTAAAAGGGGGATAACTTTTGTGTATCTGGCAACACTGAGACCAATGACAGGTGTTACTGTTCAACATAAGGGAGATACCATTTCCAAAACTTGTAAGGGGTAATAACTAGTTTGTGAAAGACCCAGAAAAACGCAAATATCCGACAAAGTAAAATCCCGGACGTTTTTGGAAACCCTGCCGGACGCTTTTTTTGGGTCTCAAAAAGAGGACATGTCCGTGGAAAACCGGACGTCTGGTCACCCTATAATATGACCAATAAAGGACGTCATTTTTAATATACTTACTTTGTGCCGGGCAATAGAAGCAGCTAGCTGAAGACTGAAAATATATTCTTCAGTTCACTGTGCAGCTCAACGGCTACCAACAGCGACCGCAAACTCAATCAATCAACCCACTTTAAATGTCAATATTACAACTTTCACCATTTCTTTTGTTTTTATTGGGTCTTATGTTCATGAATTTCAACCGGACAATACTGCCTGCAAATGTTCTCTTTCGACAGTGTTTAAAGAGTGTACACATGTCAACAATGCTTAAACAATGTGCCCAGATGACCTCCGAATGTGGTATTAGCGGTCAGACCTCAATGCGCCCAAAGAGAAAAACAAAATGAAGAGATTAGCGTAATAATTAGTAGTATTCACATGCACCTGTACATTTGAACAACTGAACAATGAAGTGACAAACCTCAGAAAATGTGTCTGAAATACCAGAAAGTGAGCGTTGCAGTGGATAATATAATCTGATATCATCTCCACCATCCCATGATGAGAACAGGGGGCCGGTTACTCCACAAATGAGTCCGCCGCTGACCAGGTAAGTATGATCCATAAAATTCTTACGTGGGAAATTTGCGTGGATGTTGTCCCAAAATCCGTTTATAAAGCCCACTTTCATCAAAGCATGCAGGGTTCGTACGGTCATGGAAAACCTGGAAAAGTCATGGAATTTTAAAATGGTCATTTCCAGGCCTGGAAAAGTCATGGAAAAAACTTAAATCACAAAAGTTTTGGAGAAAGTCATGGAAATGTGTTATAATCACATGTTCATTTACGCCGAGTTTGAAATAATAATATATATATATATTTTTTTTAAACGCTCAAAATATAAGCCGGCGTACGCTCTTAATACGTTAAATGTTCTAAATGTTTCATGTTTTTACCAAGATTTCAAATTTGGTCATGGAAATTTGGTTTAAAGTCATGGAAAAGTCATGGAAAAGTCATGGAAATCCATTGGTCAAAATGTGTAAGAACCCTGAGCTTGGAAATAGCCAGCAATGTGGTCACCGAGGTGCCGACCACGTAATTATCTCCTAAACCGCCCACAGTCTCTGTGCCTCTCGAAGACGTGAAATCAATTTTAAAACCGGCGGCTATCAATAAGACGGCTGCCTGTGGTGGTTGGGATGTGCCGGAGGTGACCGGAGACGGCTGAGCGTGGCGCCGGGTACCGTAGCAACATTAACAAATGCCGCGTCGATGATGACGGAAGAGTAGTCGTGTACGGCTAAACGACTATAATGGGAATGGTAAATGGACCTATATAATTTAACACTCAGCAATCACACTCAGGCGCAATACGAGTCAATCGCATACGATCTGAAAACGCTCCGAGACAGCGTGAAGAATTGTTGCGTTCTCGTGGAGACAAAAGACGGAGGCGGCTTCTTACCGATAGCTTTAGTGTTACTGCTAAATGATGAAGAGCTCTGCGGGGCAACAGATTCCCTGTGTGAGCAGAGTCAACAAATCGTGGAACAGAAAAACAACTGAAACATCCCCTCCAATAAAGAGAAGGGAATGATCAGTGTGTCAGCAATTTCATCTTTAACTACCAAAAGTAATCAGATTTTTTTTAAAGGGTGGATAAAATCCCCTTGAGATTTTTTTATTTCAGCTCATAATCTCTTGTTTTTTTATTTATTTATTTATCCCTCCCTTGCGCCCCACCTCCCCGAGCGAACCTCGTTTAAATGCAAGCCAACATCTGACATTGTTTAGGCCCGGTTTGTTTATGGATGGTGATGGGTAGCCGCGGAGATGCAGGACTCACTTGGGACTGGACCAGTCAAATCTCGTCAGGCCCTGGATGACTAGATGAAACAGCCGTTCAAGGCCTATCCGCACAGGTTTGCGTTCAAAAGACAGCATGGCATGAGGCCTGGGAGACCTTGCTGCCCATGGGTCTGTTTATAAAAAAAAAACAAAAAAAACAAGAGAGGGTAAAAAAGAGCAGGGTGAAATGGAAAGGGAAAAATATGATTTATTTAGCATGTTTACTGTTTGCTTTTTCTTGGAGAGCAGATTCATTTTTAAAAGAAAAACAGACGTATAATCCCAAGCGTATGAACTCAAGATTTCTGTGGAATTTGACTTCAGCACTGATCACCTGTTATATAGGAAGAATTTGATATATTTCACCTTTCATGATGGAGTTCAATTTATACTGGTTTCCAGCAAATAGTTTCACCGCCACAGAATCAGAGAGTTGGAGGTTGGATTTTAAAGGTGAAATATCAAACTTCCTCTGATAACTGTGGCGAGAACAACTCACGATCACATCGGATCAAACCAAAGAGTATGCCTAAAAAAGTACAAGTACACTGCGGAAAGTAACCTAATTTAACATTTACTTAATCCAAGTTTACTCCCCAACTGCACTGTTAAGCAAACTTGAGCTTATTATTTGAGTAAGATGGTTTGTGTAAGTGTGAAAACCATTCAGAGGAGATCATAAATGATGCCCCACTGGCTCTCTATCAGCATATCATGTAATTACACCTTTTATGCACATTCGAGTTACCAATCGTCATTATCAGCACAACTGAATGCAGTTTTTTTTACTTAAACACAGCCTCTCTAGCACCATTAGAAGTAGCCTATTTAAATTGCAGAATAGTAGCAGAGGTTTCTCAAAAGGACACAGGAATAAAGGTAAGTGTCTACCATTAAGTGAGTTATTAAATATATGAAAAAATAGGCAGTAATGCAAATAAGGGTTACGATGAGACTACTTTGGGGCGACTTTGTGATGCAGCAGCTATTCATCACTGTGGCTGAAGATGCACTCTTCGCTGTCCTTAGCTTTATCTAATGAAGCCCCCAAATGCAAATGAGTCTGCCCTTCTTCCTTGATTTCTCCTCTTCTGTGTTTAAAGCTGAATCTGGGAAAGTGGGCGTAACAATGTGGCAGAAATGTTACAGCACACGCAATCTAAATGCAAAGGATAATATATGTATGGAGGACACGATACATATATATTGAGAATCACACTTAATATTGCGGTTTCTTCTCAACAGTATTCTACAGCTGGATGCACGGTTCTGTAGAGAAGAAGAAAAAAACTCCTTATGTGGGTTATAAATTCATCAAAACATACAAAAGACTCGGTTCCTCGGAAGATAGTGCGAGAAATTGACTGGAAGACGCTTTGATCAAGAACACAGACGTATCGCTTAACTGTACATGTGCATGTTTCTAAGCAAGACACACAATAACACAAGCACACACTTAGAGCTGAGGCTTGGTTTAAAGCTGCTAAATACTGAATTCAGAGCATTTAGATTGTCTCTGTATGGCTCTCAACATGGCGGAGGCGGAGCCGGCGGTTGGGGGCCAGCGGTGCAAACGGCGCAAACAATGGCAGCAGAGAACAGTGTCATCCTGCGGGGGAACCGGAGGGTGGGTGCTACACTTCAGCGACAACACCGTCACTCTGGATGGTGTTATGAGCGGTAACAGAGCTAGCAGGGCTCTCAAGTTTTGAAGACAGGCAAGTGTGAGACATATCCATCAGCACCAGAACTGCTAATAAGTGGCACCTCACAGCAGAACTCAGGGAGCGCTTGATTTCCCCACGGTGAGGGCGGCGCGGCTCATGTTGGCACAATAAAACATAAAATAGACGAGAGTTTTTTTCAGCGTGAGAAATACGATGTGTGGCGGGAGTGCGGGAGTTAAGACCGAAATGCGTGAGTCTCACGCTCAATGTGTGACACTTGAAAGGCCTGGAGCTAGTCAGTGGTGCACAGTGACATTCACGGACACACAGCACTTCTTTCTCTGCTCAAGTAGACATTACTCCACTACATCTCTACATTGCAAATATTGTTTTGTGCCACATTAATGCTCAAAATGTCGAAACTTTGAGTAACAGTGGATATTTGGCAGAGCTTAACTACAAAAAACTAAAGACCCTTTATTAAAGCTAGACTTAAATATTAAAATTAAAGACGGTCTGCAATGCAGCTGCAGCATAAAGATGGTCCGACGCCCCGCCAAAGCCTCACATATATTTTTAAACAGTTCCCTCACAACAATACACAGGTAGCGCACGCAAGTATATTATTAAGTTTCCCACACTCAAGAGTACATTACAAAAGAATAACCTTACAAAGACTCTTCTTCATCACAGGCCACTCTACAAACAAACACAGAGATAATTACGGATACTCTCCGCCCCGTCTGGTTTGGTTTTCGTTCACTAATCTAAATCTGGTGATGTCGCCAGTAAATGAACAAGGTGTCTCTGATATACTAACTTCAGTTTAGCGGTCGGCATACAGGTTGTTACAGATCGTGGCCCATTGAGCTCAATCATAGCTGCTAAGCTGGTTAACCAATTAGCATGCCGCAGCCCTGAAACAGCTAACAGCAACGCGTGCTCTGCTAAAACTTTACAGTGTTTAATTTGCTCTCTCTGAGTCGGAAGGATGCCGGATGCTGAACTGAACGGTTCAATTCAATTACAGGTAATGTGTCATGCCTGGTATAAATACATTATCAGACGCTGTAAACACATGTTAGGTTGTAATAGTTTATTTTGATTCTGTAGTCTTGAGCTTTAAATTAATACATATAGAAATATATTATAATAGGAAATATTAGGGAGCATATTATTATTATGAATGTATTATAAAGCATATGGGTAGTGTTTACTTTATGCAAATGATTAATGTAAATGGCAAGATTGTTTGTATGTAGCATGAGAGTGAATGTTAGTTTAATGTTGTGAATGTCAAAGCCGGTTGAAGCCTGTGAAGTGACTTTAATGCGGACAATAACAGACAGGACTTTTATTGTGAAATACTTGTTTAGTGACTTGACCGGAAGTGACCCAGGGTTCGTGACGTTTGACCTCTCCAATTTGATAGCGGACTTTGAGCCAACAGGAAGTTGTTAGAGGATGAACTAACTCTGAAGAGTCAGTGATTGGCTGATTTTGAGATTCTGTACTGGGGAAATATCGTTCTCTTTCGTCTTGACCCGGGTGCTTCGAGCTTGAGCCCGCATCACCACGCAACCCACGACCGTGAGCCTTGATTGTTTTTTCACACTTCTTGCCATTAAATATTGTTAAACTTAATTGACCCGCATCCGGAGCCTGATTTCCACCATCTGCGAAGTGCCCAGTTTCAGTTACTCTTATCCACACATCAAAAACATACAGTTGATAAATAACACTGAAACCTGTCGGGCTGCTTTGTTTTTTTCGAAGATTAAACTTGAGCGGAGAATTTAGCGGTAAAATATGAATACAGGGTCAAATAAATGTCTCATTCATATATATATTAAATATCACCTAATCAACGAAATGAGAAGCATCAGAAGAAGCAACAAGGCAAATGTTCAAACGTTAAAACCTTGAGAATGCGACTACATTTGGTGCACTGGTTCTTTATAAATGTTGGCCTTTAAAAACAGAATCATGTGACTGTTTGCATACAAGAAAAACTCATTATTCAAACAAATATGCCCAAATGAAAAGGAAAAGGTCATCGTCAGAGCAGGTTCTCCTGCTGGCCTTGACAAAACACCACCACACTGTCATCCAAGCTTTCCACTTTGCTTTCCCAAAGTCAACGGCAAGTCAACACTCAATGTTGTACACACACAAACACACACCAGGCCTGTGGTTACACGATGACACGCATCATCTTTGTTGAAAATAGCTTTCGGTAAGTGCAGACACTCGCAATCCTTGAAAGTCAGATTCCATGTGCAACACTCAAACAAGCTCAACAAACAAATCCCAGTCACAACATGATCAGATGTTCTCGCCTTAAATACTGGCATGATTAAATACATCGCAGGGTCACACAGTTCGTTTGAACATACGTTTTTCTTTGTGTGAGTTTGCACAACATTGCGATCTCATGCTACATTTTGATATTAATATATAACTCTGTTGAATGACATTTAGGACGATAAACATTCTTTTGATCAAGATCCAGTTGTTTTCTCATTTGTAAACTAAATACACCACCGTTCAAAAGTTTAGGGTCACTGAGAAATTTCCTTATTTTTCAAAGAAAAGCATGTTTTTTTTAATGAAGATAACATAAAATTATTAAGAAATGCACTCTATACATTATTAATGTGGTAAATGACTATTCTAGGTTGAATCCTGTTTTAAAAAAAACTACATATCTACACGGTTGTATAGAGGCCCATCTCCAGTGTTCTAATGGCACATTGTGTTATCACCTCAGAAGACTAACGGAGGGTTAGGAAATCCTTTTGTCGTGTTAGCACAGCTGAAAACAGTTATGCTGGTCAGAGAAGCTTTTCAACCGGCCTTCCTTTATGAGCTTGAAGTCTGAAGAACACAATTCATATTTGAAAATAAAAATAATTATTTCTAACCTTGTCAATGTATTTACTATATTTTCTATTCATTTTGCAATTCATTGGATAAATAAAAGCGAGTTTTCATGGAAAACACAAAATTGTCTTGTTAGGTGACCCCAAACTTTTGAATGGTAGTGTATGTATTTAGTAATAACAGTTAATTTAGACTGATTCATCATGGGTTCTCTTCAAGGTCATTTAGTCACAGTGATGGGTAAAGTAGATTACAACTACTGTCTTAACTGAAATGTCTTTGTTATTCATCAGTTAGAGTAAACTGTAAGTAGATACGACTGATGCCCATGATACGGTTGGTTTTATTGCTCTAGTTTTGTGATATTGACTTCAGATATATTGCAGAGCCCCGATTACTACTTACCTTGAGTACATTTGGAGTGACCCTCACAAGTGATGACATCTGATATTGTTGGGAACTGCATCGGGCTGATGTGAAAAACAAGACTTCTCAAAGTTGCGGTCTGATGTGTGTGACCTTAATTTGGGATTAGTTGACTAGAAACCTTTGTCCATTGACAGATGACCACGGATGACCACAGATTGACCACTTGAGAGCAAAACAACAAGAAACATATAAAAGTCCTTCAGGGTAAAACACAGGAAACATCATCAGCCGCAGAGATAAAGAAGTGAATCAAATAATAGGCAGAGGAGGAAGATGAGCATGGCGGGGTGTCTTCATTGCATTATATGATTTGTGTTCAATAGAAGTGGCAAATAAGTCAAAAAGTGTATAACGAAGAGAGAGTTGGAGCAGCCGGATAACATATTGCCAGACGGCAGCCATTAGCCAGAGAGCTGCAAAAGCACATCAGGGGGAAACTCAAAGAGATAGAGAGGCAACCCATGAAGACAGGGGGAAGAGAGAGCGAGGGTTGGAGGGGGAGATGCAAACGGAGCGAGGGAGAGAGTGCAGAGTGGAGTGTGGAGACTGATTGCCGTTGATCTTCACAATAAGCAAGGCCGACAAGCGGCGAGCGCGCCTCTGCTCCGACACTAATTGCCCGTGAAAGGTGACCCGCGGTGAGGCGGAGGCGCTCAGCTCCGATCGGCCTCGCCGCGCGACGTCCGCCCTGATCGCACGCGACACCAGACAGCCGAGCCGTCACACCGGCCACCAGCCCCACCAGCTCAACAGCCGGAACCCATCCGGGGAGAGAGAGAGAGAGAGAGAGAGAGACGGACAGACAGAGAGAGAGGCGAGAAAGAGATGAGGGGGATGGAGGATGGAGGACCGAGAGGATTGAGAGACTTATGGGGAATAAAGTGAGAGCAGGGGACAGGAAGTCAAGACCAAGATGAGTTAAAAAGAAGAGTCATACCACAATGTTAAGGAGAGAGAGAGAGAGAGAGAGAGAGAGAAAGAGAGGGAGAGACAGACATAGAGAGAGAGAGACAGACAGACAGACAGAGAGGCGCAAAAGAGACTGAGAACGAGGGCCAGACCACAATGTTAAGGAGAGAGAGAGAGAGAGAGAGAGGGAGAGAGAGAGAGAGATATAGAGAGAGATAGAGAGAGAGACTGAGAATGAGGGGGATGGAGGATGGAGGACCGAGAGGATTGAGAGACTTAGGGGGAATAAAGTGAGAGCAGGGGACAGGAAGTCAAGACCAAGATGAGTTTAAAAGAAGAGTCAGACCACAATGTTAAGGAGAGAGAGAGAGAGAGAGAGGCGCGAAAGAGACTAAGAATGAGGGGGATGGAGGATGGAGGACCGAGAGGATTGAGAGACTTAGGGGGAATAAAGTGAGAATAGGGAACAGGAAGTCAAGACCAAGATGAGTTTAAAAGAAGAGTCAGACCACAATGTTAAAGAGAGAGAGAGAGAGTGTGTGTGTGTGTGTGGGGGGGGGGGGTGGCGCTACTGAGAAAGAGACAGAGGGAAGACAGAAAATGCTTTGTTTGTATAGGATGAAATGGGCATGTGAATGATAACAAAAAAGAGTAAAAAATAATTGCAGTCTACTGTAGTACTGCTGCTACCCACTAATTTGGTATATTTCAAAGAAGTAAATGATGTGTCTTTGTCTGGAAAAGAGGGGGGAAAGGAGGGAGGGAGAGTAATAAGGAACAATCCCTGACTTTCACCACAAGGGTGCTTAACGGCATTCTCCACTCATATATTGTATTATTCACTCTCACCAATGTGAAACATTTCTTTTAAAGTTTTGTCGTCGAATTAGAACGTTATCTTGTTAAACGTATAGGAAACTTTTTGGATTATTAAATAAAAAATGATTTTGTCCATAAAACGGCAGAAAATAATGAGAGTTTATCGTGTTCTCCTCATAACGAGCAGTAAAGAGGTATTCACTTCAGACGGATATCTAATACACACAAAGGCGGTAAAATAGTTTCAGCTTCATAACACACCCTTTCTTATTATTTAGTAAACGAGAACAAAAGACACATCTGAGTTTCCCCATTAGCAGATGAGATACGGCCGCAACATCATCAAATTATAAAAGCCTCTAATTAGTTTCCATTTATTTGATTGAACACATACAATCAATATGAATGTTTCACCTCAGGCATGCTATAAGCTGAAAAAGATTAGTATGGAGGAAATGTGTATTGAGAAAACCACGAGACAACCACAATTAGGGAAGAAGAAGAAAAAAAAGAAAGTCAATGAACGAAAAAGTGAAATGGAGAAGGAGGCGCGACTCTACTGGGCTCGTGATTCCTGAGGCGCCGGAGAGGAGAAGCGGCAGTCGGGGTGGCGACAAGGCTGCAGTGACGAGAGGCGTGAAAAAAACAACACGACGGTTACAGATGATCATATGAGCGGAGGGGGGGGGGGCGGTGACATGAGAGATAAGAAGGAAGAGGAGGCAATACTGGGAGCACTGGGAGAGTAAAATGGCCGGCTGGAAGAAGTCTGCAGGCCCCCTTCTCCTCCTTCAACACTCTTCCCCTTGGACGCACATTTAAATGCTGCCCTGATCTCTGCTGCCGTGGTTTGCTTCATCCGCTGGATATGTGATGAATTAATAGTTTTAGTCGTATAAGAGGAAAGTCCCTGACATCATTTTACATTTCACTGGAGCATGCCGAGCCGCTAAATAAACGCGCCGCGCCGTAATGACTTCCCTTAACATTCATCAACTATAGTTGGAACTTCTCGAAGCATCTTTGTTATTGATTCCCCCGTCTTTTTTCCTTGGCTTTAAGAGGTTATGAGGGGGGATAAAGAAGGGAGACAGGCCTGGATCTTTTTACACAGTGGAGCCAGACAGCTGGAGCCCGGTGTGGGGGAAGGAGCGTGGGCAGGCTGCAGACCGTTTTCCCAGCAAAGATACGGATATATTGGAACGCAGTGGCCATTAATAACAACTCAGTTGTCATATGCACAGTCATTGACCCCCAGACCGGTCAATACATGTGGAGAGAGTGAGAAAAAGAGTGTGTCCGCATGTGTGTGGCTTCAATGGCATGAGCTAAATCTACCGCTGCTGAATTACACGCAACGCATAACACAAGAGACGTAGAACATGTACAAACGTGGACGACATATACATGTTATTGCGGCCATACATATGTTCAGGTTTCATACGCGTGTGTGTGTAACACAGGATTGATTCGGTTTGTGGTTAGCGCCACCCTTTGGTCGTGCACAGTATTGTATATTTGCAACACTTGCATTTGTGGTTCATGTTAATTAACCTCCTTGCATGAAGGCGTCTTGAATTATGCATGCATCTTAAGAATGGTACATGTGTTGGTGAAAATAGGCCTTTATTAATATAATGATATGCGCCGTGAGGTCGTCTCTCTTTTCTCTTCTATATGCATCTTTAATAAGGATAATCTCTTGATGATGGGTTATTATGAAAATATGCTCTGGTTTGACTGGATTGGATTTTGTCCAACAATAAATCTGATGTATTCAGTTTTTACTTGATTTCATAAAAGGAGCAAAGATGAACACGGTATAGATATTACACTGAACCCTCAAAAAATCATAAATGTAGCCGATAACAGACAAAATATTAGCAGTTGCTAAAATGGAAGAGACAACAACCATTGTATTTTTCTTCCTTTTTAATGGATCCGTTATTCTATTTTTTTAACGTAATAATTCAGTGCCCATGTCATACTTTAAAAGCCCCCTGAGCTGCATTTAATGTATGAAAAGGTATAAATACAAATATAATAATAATAATTAATATTATTATTACTAAGGCCCTGTAAGACTTACAATTATACTCCAAGCATTAGCTGAGTGAACACTGAAGTGACCAAAAATAACAGCAGGAGAAAAAGAAATTGTTATCTCAGTTGTCTTCTCAATTCAATAAATGTGCCTTTTGTATAACAGTAATCATCATATTTCATGCTGTCACATTCTGTGTAATTGCTCGCCTTGGAAACACACGTCTCTACAACGATGCTATCCTACTGAGAGACAGACACACACCAATTAAAGTGTGCTAGTTTTAGTTACCTGCACTAGCAGCAGCTGACAAGTTAATTCTTTGCAATCATGTCATTTCTCAAACCGCCGACATTACAAGGCCCGCCGCACTTGTACGTTCTGTAAGTGAACATGGCAAAGCGCGCTCAGGTGAACACTGTCGTTTCAACAAGGCGCTCAAAATACGACGTTCAGTTGTTGTCCGCTAACGACGGGAAATTACTGTAAACCTGCGAGGTGTCAACGCATAAGTGGGTTGGATCTGCTCCGTGTTCCAGGAAGCTTTATGGAAGCTTTATTCCCAACATGAAACAATGACGAGTTGGTAAGTTAAATAATCAGATATTTACAGTTTCTGTCCATTCGCTCAGCAACATTTGTTGTTATACCGTGTCAACAAAATTCCCCTTGGGGATTAATAAAGTATATTTCTTTTTTATTCTTCTATTCTTCAAAGTCAACAACATGATCAACACCTATGATCAAGTGTGCAAGTGAGGGACCATGAATGGGAAAAGAAAAAATAAGTTTGTATTCCTTAATCAGTGTATTATATAACATCAACAAGTGCAGATAAAATGTAAAAATAATAAAAAAAAACATGTCACATTACTCTCCACAAAGTCATCCTGCTGCTCCTAGATAGATAGATAGATAGATAGATAGATAGATAGATAGATAGATAGATAGATAGATAGATAGATAGATAGATAGATAGATACTTTATTAATCCCGAGGGAAATTTGTGACGTCTGTAATAGAAACAAATGTTCGGTCACAAATTGTATTTCATGTTTATTAAATTGTATCGAACCTTTGGATGAAAAATACTTCTATATTCCTGAATTGGGGGGTCTCACCTTTTTATACATTTGTATCATTCTTTGTATCATTTGATTTTTTGTATCATTTTTGTAACATTTTTTCAAAACATTTTTTTGAATTATTCTGAAGCATATGAGTTTTATTTATGTGTATGCTCCTCTTAAAGATGTGTTCCAGATTAGATGTGGGTTGAAAATACATGAACATATTGTCCTGCTTTCATTTAAGCACGTCAAATACTGTTCACATGTACACGGCTATATTAACTATTTAACTGTAACTTTAGTATTTGTTTACTTTCCTTCCTCTGCTTTAATCCGTATCTTTGATGGAGCGATTGCTAACCTGGATGCAGCACCAGGGAAACTAATTTCAGCCTGGAGATGATAATCAAGGTTCCCAAGTTCTCCAGCTTGGCTCCATATCCACAAGCCGTCCAACGGACTTTCTAATTAAGAAGTTACAGTTCAGCCACTTTTGGTTGTTTTTCAAGCCGTTAAAAAAAGTTCTTGAACTTCCCCGAGTCCTGGACGCTTTGTAGTGCTGCAGCATCAACTCTCTGAGTCGAGGAGCGTCGCTATACTTCTCCCAAGGAGACCGTCCCGGAGATTTCCCTTTGCACATTTCCACCCGACTACTGAGAGTGGTGAGCGATAACGCGGTTTAAGATGCTAACACCTCGCCATTAACATGTGGCCAGTCCTAGCGCCCTCTCATCAGCGCCCCGAGGGTTTCTTCCTCTGAAATGCTCTTTTAGCAGCTCCCTGACAGGCGAGCGTTTGGCTTTCTAGTTAATTAAAGGGAAAAACATGGCCTTAACTGGTGCATGGTCGCACCCAGCCTGCATAATGGGACGTAATTAACTTCCCCTCATCGTTACTACACTTCAAAGGCTCGCTTTTGAGTCAGCCATGCAGACACAGACACACACAGAGACACACACACACATGCACACATGTATATAAGATGTGCATTTATTACTGCTTATGCCCACAGAAACAGATCCCTATAGCTCTCCTCAGGGAGCTGCAGACGAGAGCCCGAACTGTCGGTAGATCGTGGAAAGAAAAACGTATTTCCGCTCATTTGTGATTGAATGTTGATGACATGAACACACACACGGGCACGGACACACACACAAGCACACACACATTATGCATGCTCTGTAATAAAAAAGAAATCTGGATCTTCAGGACAGAAAATGTATTAATACGATTTAATTTGTTAAATCTTGATGCCATCCACTAAAATATTCGGAATTCTTTTATTTTAGTTGTTAGTTGTTACAAATTATGGGGAAATACTAATGGGAAATAATTACACATAATTTCAAATAAACTCAATTCAGTCAAGTCACATTGTAACTGTTTCTCTTCTCTTACGCTTCAACTGACATCTCAATTGTTTTTTTTAAATAACATTTTACAGCTGTGGATGGCTTTCATCTCTCATTGTTTCAGTTTATTTGCGTTCCATGATTACATTTCAGCTAAATTCATCACAAATTAAATTTACCTTTGTGCTTGAACTTCAACTGGATGTTTACCTCCTTGCAACACTTTTACTGTCACTGGTATTTACACGCTAACACTTAAAAATAACTATTTAGGAGTGCCTAGGTAGCCGAATGGCGTACAGCCACATAATCACAACGTCCTCGGTTTGATTCCAGGGACCTTTGACGCAATCTTAGCTCTCTCTCTCTCTCTCTCTCTCTCTCTCTCTCTCTCTCTCTCTCTCTCTCTCTCTCTCTCTCTCTCTCTCTCTCTCTCTCTCTCTCTCTCTCTCTCTCTCTCTCTCTCTCTCTCTCTCTCTTCTGTTCAAGGCCAAAAAAGCAATCGTCAAAAAATCTGCGCTGCTATTTCAACTTCTTTTGCTAGTTGTATTTAAACAGACACGTTTGACTTCTGCCAGTATTTAACATTTTGCCTTTTCGTGCTCTAATTACATAATTTGCTCTATTCTTTCCTCTTTCGCCCTCTTCCACGCGGCCACACAGATCACAGACGCATTACAAATAAACACGCGGTCCACACACACTTCCCCCACAGCTCCGACACTATGGAGGAGATAAATCTAAAACGCTGACATATGCCACATGCATTTGGCCGCCGACGTCGAGGCGAGTCCGATGTTCGGGAGACTTTTTTCTCCTCTGCGACTAAACAAAGTTACCGTGAATTTCCCAGCTGCGAGTGAACAAGCGAGCGACAAGGTTCAGCCAAATCGGCCTGATGGCCGGGTTCTGTTTGCCTTTTGCTGTTATTTATTCATGTGTTTATTCTTCCTGTTGTTATCCCCTCTGAGCCAGCGTCCCTCCATCCTTTGCTGCCCCTCCCCCAGGTGCCAACGAGGAAACACTGTCACGTTACATCAGGTGTGATCGGCGCCCACCGCCACCCCGGTTTGCAGTTGTGCGTCCTTAACAGTGTCTGATACCGGAAGAAATGTCACATTTCTTATAGCTGAATAAATCATTAAATGGGGCTTTTTTTTATTGAGTAAAAGCTAACATATATTCATTTAAAGCCTTACAAATCAAATAGTAAGTGTATCATTTCCTATATTATAGGCTATATTAGCCTTTCACACAAAATGTCATAAAAATGATCATTTTTACTGAGACTCAACCTACGTTTATATTCCTTGGTCGATGGAGGAGGGGGGGGGGGTCTGCTTGGTGGCTGCTGGTGGTGATGATGATGGTGATGATGGTGATGATGGTGATGATGGTGCCCTAAACAGGGTCTTGTCACTGGTGGTTGGAACAGTTAGTGGCAGCGGGGGGAGATGGGGGGTGGGGGTGGGGGGGGGGGCTCCAACACGAGCATGTGGAGACCGGCCTTCATTGGTCACTAGGGTGGACACCCCTCTTGCACTTTGCATTATCTTGTGTACACTCAGTGAACCACACACACACACACACACACACACACACACACACACACAGAGACAGACACAAGTCCCCCCCCCCCCCCCCCATCTTACGGTGAACCGTTGCCATGTCGCAGTTGCTCGTCCCTGGTTGATCTCCACGGTTACCCTGGATTTACATGTGTGCTAATTAGACTGGAAGAAATGATTGGCTGCTCACAACATCGCAGTAAAGAGGGCCCAGATGCATACGGGCACATACATAGACACATGCTTGCCTGCACACACACACACACACACACACACACACACACACACATATGTATATCTGTGAGTCCACATTCACGAAGCCCTGGTGGACAGTAATGCATCAGGGCACGCCCCATCACACCACGTCAAGAGACACACCTCGGCCGAGTTTGGGTTCTGTCACATGTGATTTACTCGCCGTCAGACAACCTCACACCCCTCCCTTCTGCGTGTACACATCTATCTCCCTCCAAGTCCTGCATGTGTACTTGTGTGTTTTTAGATGTGTGTGTGTGTGTGTGTGAGAGAGAGGGCGTTTGTTTGTATTTGTTGCCGTATTTATTTCAGACCGGGAATCTAAGCCGACAACATGTGCCGTGTTGTCGTATGTCTTTTTTAAGTTGCTTTTAGCCAGCGAGGTCCGTATGAAAGTGATGTGTGCTTGATGTGTGTGTGTGTGTGTGTCAGGGTGGTTGGCGCTGAAACCCCCACAGAGCTTCTCCATAATAGTCCTAAATCAGCCCTGTAATAATAACATCTCACCCCGTGTTATTTCTGCTGCGATCCTATGTGCTCGGGCCCCCCAACTTCTGCCAAAGAGCCCCTTTTGATGTCTCCACCGCTGGCAGGACACAGGCGGCTCTTTACCCTCGGCCTCACAGACGTACAGTGTGAGGAAAAAGTGAGCGTGTGGAGAGAGAGAGAGGAGGCAATGTCCACAAAGTGCATCAAATAGGAGGAGCCTTTTTTTGTGCTAGTTAGTCGTTTTCATTTCTTTTAACTTTTTTTTTCGATCATCACATCATCCGATAGTAGATTAGTGACAGGCTCTATAGCGCAGGGGTCAGGAACCTTTTTGACTGGGAGAGCCATAAAAGCCAAATATTTCTAAATATATTTCATTGACAGCCATATAGTATTTTTTACGTATAATTGTAATGCGACTTCTGGTGCTGCATGATGCTATGGGGGGGGGGGGGGGGGATCAATAACAGACGTTTAGTTTAATAAAAGAACAAAGACGTCTTTAAGAAAGGGACCTGACATTACTTCTGCTGTCATCTGGAGGAGAGAGAAAGTTACAGGGGGGCGGGCGGAGATTATTTATTTTTTTAACTCAAAAGAGCCATATGTGTCATCGAAAGGGCCATATATGGTCCGCGGGCCAGAGGTTCACACCCTGCTCTAGCGTCACATTCATAGAGATTTGAGAAAGTTAAGAGCGATTGTATTTCTTCTTCTTCTTCTTCTTCTTCTTCTTCTTCTTCTTCTTCTTCTTCTTCTTCTTCTTCTTCGCTCCCCTGTCATTCAACAGTGTTTATCAGTTGGTGAGCTGAGACTCTTAAAAAAGTGGGTCACGGGATGTTCTGCCAGAGCCGTACTTAGGAGAATGTTATTCAATGGACCGTCTTCTCATAGACGAGGTCAAATTGGATTACTCAGCACAGAACCTCGGTGTTCTTTACTATTAGTTTCACACCAGCGCAGAACACTGTCTGCCTCTAGCTTCAGCCTTATCATCTCAAAACGTTGCACAAGGTCGGTTGTTCACGAGTGTGTGTGTGTGTGTGTGTGTTAATATGCATATGTGTGTGTGTGTGTGTGTGTGTAACAAAGGAATACACATGTAATAACAACTCCATGCTAGAGCACGAATAAAATAATGCTGAGACACCACTACTTCACTCAGCGAGACGAGGAGGAAATACTCCTCCAGCAGTACTCGTCAAATCTTTGGTTCTTCATTCCTTTCTTTCATTTTGCCACATTGCCACTCCTTTTAATACGTTTACTGTCTTTCTTTTACATAAGATGAGCTATTCAGCAATTATTTGTGTCCTGGTCTTTTGGAAAAGAGAGCAATTTCCTATACTCAAACTCCTGGTAAATGATTTGATTATTTATGTGTTAAAATTACTTTCACAGTAATTACACACTTGTATGTACTTTGTATGCATTAAAAATTCCAACCCGTCCGTTTGTGTGTTATGAAAGTGGTTTGACTTAATATAATTAGAATATCTCTGTCGGTCATCTTCAGGATTTATTGGGACAAAATGTTCGCAGAGTCTTGTTTCATCAAGTTGTCGTGATTCTCTTCTTAAACATTGACTAACATTGGCCTCAAATGTTAGAAGTTAGGCATAGAGGGGGGGGGGGGGATCTAAGGGTTAAACACTTAATTAAATAATGAAATTGGCAACCTCCAACGCTGTTGATGATCATTTAATCAAATATTTGCTGGCTCAGTCTTATCAAACAGGATAAATTGCTGCTTTTAGTGTTTTATGGAATTATATTAGAAATATTTGTGTTTTAGTCAGTTGGACGAAAACTGTTTTGAAGATTTTACATTGTGCTCTGAATAATTGTGATAGTAGTATTTATTTTTGTTTTCCAGCATTTCAACCAATCAAAAAATAAAGATGATACCATAATGGAAGTAATCGTTAGTTGCAACCTTAGGAAGAGCAAAACAAGTATCAAGGCTTGGTGTGTGTGTGTGGGTGTGTGTGTGTGTGTGTGTGTGTGTGTGTGTGTGTGTGTGTGTGTGTGTGAGAGAGAGAGAGAGAGAGAGAGAGAGAGAATGCCAAAGGGGAGAACATTAACAATGATGCATCTCAAATAAAACCCAAACTGTTTTCATTTTTGGCTGCCCTCATAGGTTTTAGGGTATCTATCATTCTTCTAGAAAAAAAAAAAAGGAAACCATCCAATTTAGTAAAAGAGGGACGAGCCAGAGAACAATTTGAAGCCCCAATTACAAGTAATTACCACTTTTCGCTCTCAACATGGTGGAATGATTTGATGCCTTTCAGAGGGTAGCCTGGTTTAGCTCAACACAGACATCTCCTTCTGCGTTGTGTTAGTCTTTGGCCGTGGTTAATACGATCATTTGGTGGAGATAAAAGACGGGGCGGTAAAAAATGATGGCGCTGGAGCCGGATCTGCTGGCCATAAATCACACACGGTGGTATTGAGATGGAGCGTATAGGTACGTGCCACGACACCAAGAGAAGAAATGATCAAATAAATACATCTCTGAGGCACTCACAGGGTGGGGGCGTTTGTGTGCGCAAGGTGAGTGTGTGAGTGTGTGTGTGTGTGTGTGTAGCAGGTCTTGCATCCATCAGCCAGCCACTTTCGGCCGTTCACAGACCAGTTTAGATTAGACAGCGAGGTTGGAAAATTACACGGTTAAAGACCAAATCCAAGCGGTTAAAGGTGAGCTCTTTTGTCCGCTTGCTTGTGGTTTTCATTTCGTATTTCTGCAGTTAGTGAAACATCTCACGTCTCCTAATGAGGCAGAAATAACCTCTTTGAACAGTCTTCCAAGCACACATACTGTGTGACAAGTGAACATCAAACATCACTAACTACTTCGTACGCTGCTCCACGCGGCAGAAAGCTGTGTTCTACGCGGGATAAAAAGAAAGGACACTTCTCTCGTACAACATGAAGGTAAACAAAGAGCGCTGCGACGACTAGGTGACCGACAGGAAGTCAACAACAACTTTCTAGTAACACTTTATTATATACAGTATTATATGATGATTCATAGCGTGCCGTTATTATATCTTTCTTAATTACATGTGTTTTAAATGATCTCGCAAATATGATATGCTACAAAGTTTATTGGTGAGAATTGAGAGGATTTACAGTTTTCTATAATTCAAAAAATAATTTCCTCAGGTTGTGGAGAGTTGATCAAGCAAAAGTTTTCAGAAATTATGAAGACAAAGCATATCAAAAAAATAACCAATAGCTCAATGAGGTCAATACCGAATGAAGTCCTCATCCGGAGTATCTATTAGAGCTGCAACTAATAACTTGATAATTTTATAATTATTGTTTTCCTTTTAATCATTTGATCAAATTCATTGACAAAAAGTGATTTTTCCTCCGTGGGGAAAAGAACCGGAGGAAAAGCCAACTGGTTCTGAGGTGATGTGATCCCTCTTACAGCTCCCATCACAACACACGCCCCGGGAGACGAGCAGAGAACGTCTGTCTGTCTCAGAAAGCCTGCTCCTTTTTGGCAAGTGCAACACACACGCACACACACACACACACACACACACACACACACACACACACACACACACACGTGCACTCAAACCAACGCGTCCTGCTCCCTCTCAGTGTTGCCTCTCGACATCGGCACGAGGCGAATACAGTTCCAATCCACCTGGTCGTTTGATGGCTCACACACTCACACACTCACACATGACAATGCATTGATTTTTTTATTTCTCGTTCCCTCTCCTCCCCCTCCACAGCTCTGCCGGGTGCGTAGCCGGAGCGGTGTGTAGAAATCCATTAAGCCGACACTTCTCGTTTCCATTGACTGACAGGGCTTGACGGGCTCGGGCTTTTGGCCCACCCGCTTGACTGGCAGCTCGACAGTTAAACAAGCCCTCCAGTTGCTATAATAGTTTAAAACACTTTCAATTACCCGAGTCAAACAAATCCTGCAGACGAGCGCTCGGGTGCTTCTCCACCAGCAATTCCACACCCCAGCGGGTCCTCCTCCGCCTCTCCTTTGGTTTTTCTGGAGATCCCCCCCACGCTACGATGAAGGGGAAGAGTTTTTTTTTCTGGACAAGGCAGGCATGAAGTCAGAGAGGGAGATTGGAGGGTACAAACTGCTGAGAAGAGGGAGATGATTTGAAGGTTTTATCTCCGGGTGTTTAGAGACTCTCCCCTCGTCGTCCTCCCCGAGCCACCGCGAGCCCGTCTACGTGTTCCTGAGTGCAAGATGGAGAACAAAACTCATTAAACATTAGGTAAATCAGTTTTGACCAACCTCCCGAATACTACTGTGAAAAGCACACAATAACCGGGGGTGGGCAATTTCCACAAATCAATGCAATCTCACAGTAATAAGCCAGACTCATAAATCACTTGTAAACAAGCACTTCACAGCAGTTTCAGTTGACTTGCAGGTTTAAATGCTTCATCCATACTGCGAGACCTTAATTGCCAGTAGAAATGTGAAAAATTGCTCCTTTTTATTTTTTATTTTTTTTTACAAGTGATTAAATTAAATCAAGTAGACAAATGTAAGATAACGTTTCATTGTTTGATAACTCAAACACTCCAAACCCTCTTAGGTCACAAATAATTCTGAATGATAATCCCACTCATATGTCACTAATATGTACGTGTCATTTACTTGATGTGCGGATTCATCTTAGCAATAAACAAACAACATTTGAGGGAATGTTTTATCTTTTTTTGTAATTAAAATGTAATCTATAGGTCTAATGAGTACCACAGATATATGTTACATTATTACTTTGCACTGTAAAGCTTTAATTAGTTGTAATAACAGCTAAAGGACTAATCCAAACAATACCAATTAGTCTAATCTTTAAACTTGTAAAAAGACGGAAACCACATCATACTTCCCTCTGCACCTGGGTGATTATAAACCGTTACAGGGTTTACAGTATGATGGCGTATATAATTGTATAGAGACTTGCCTCATTCATGTCATACAACTTGCAATCGACCATCTGCAACCAAATACGTATTTATTTAAAGACGTGGATGTCAGAAAAATTAAAGTGTATATTATTTTGACCATAAATTCCAAATTCGACTAATGCAGAAAGTGTGTGTTGTGTTGTTATTGGTTCACTTCTACCTTTTGATATGGCCTGAGAGCCTTGGCAGCAAAGCTGTACTGGAGGTTGGTTTGTTTATGCATAATTATCTGCCATCGCCAGCAGCACCGAGGGCTCTCGCCGCCGTGGTAATCTCCCTGTTGCCCCAGAAACACAAGACACACACCAGCAACACAGTGAAGCCATTCCCTCTTTGTCCTTGAGCGTGGCGAGGGGGGTGAGCTCTGTAGCGCAGGTTGTGAGGAAAACGCATTTTCAGATGATGAGACAATTTCCCAAATATTTTTGCAGTGCACATTCAAAACGTGTGATGGACTGAAAGTAATTATTCACAAATCCTGAATTATTCTTTTTCGAATTATTCAAGGATTAAATAAAAAAAGGGGCTGTATAATAAACCTTCAACTGGGTAGCTTGTTGTCATGCGTCAGAATGTTAGTCAGTCAGAATAATACTCATAAACACTCACATCACAGACACATTCACACACAGGGTGATTCATATAGTGTCTACATGCTGGTCAACAGGTATGATGTGTTTCAGTTTTATGCACTTGAATATCAATAAAAAGCTTACATTTAGTCCAAATAAATAGCTTTTTATGCAACCTATTTGACCACATCTGTGTAGTTGCCATAATCGTTCTTAAAAAGTACAGTTTTGCTTAATTGTGGTAAATTGAATACATGAATATAAAAAGAAAAAAAACAAAGACCATGTGGTTGAAGCATCCCCCGTTTGAATTATTGTTATTATTATAAACAATTATAATAAACACCTCGTGATACAGTTTGTGAACGCTGCACTGAAGCTCTGGGCCACATTATGGAAATCTGATGAGCTCAGATCTTACGTCGGGTCACACCACCTCCAGAAGCTATACCTTTTATTTATTCATGGTACATGTTCCAGTAAGAAACACACAACAGAGAAGCAGCAACCAGTCCATCATCAGAAGTCCAGAGACTTCCTGAAGTGCAAAGCAACAATTCTTTGATTTTTTATTTAAAAGTGCCAGTGCTCCACTTTTTGACGTCCTTCACAATAAAGCGTTTTGATTTTCAAACGTCTTTGTTCTCGTCCCGCTGATGTTTACCTGACGTTGTTCTGTGAAAATGGGCGACACCCATTGAACGCTCACTTTCCCCAAATTCTCCGATGTAGTTCTTTAGCTTTGACTGAAGAATGTCTCCATCCGCGGCCACGAAGTCAGACTATTGATTTGTTTCTGTTAATTTTATTTTAATGCAACCTAATTAGTGCTTGCCAGCTCGCTGTGTGTACTTACCGAAGTGACACAACATTATGACAGGCGGTACCGCGCGGCAGCGACTCCACGTGACGCGTGTTCAAAACACTGGAGCTGCAGGAGGCGACGGCGGGCCGAGAGTGTCACTCCGCTCGGTGGTCTGCCGAGGCTCAACGCGCATTAACTCGCGCGAGGGCTGGTAATGGCGGTAAACCAAAAGCACACTGCGGATGATTGGATCGGCTTTTAACCAGGAGGCCATGTTAGCGGCACTTCACCAGCGAGCGGCTCACGGCAACATTTGGATTTTTTTATCCCCCTATAATAAGATAATAAGATGAAGAAAAAACATTGAGTTCATTTTCACTGAAGCCTAATAAGGAATTTAACAAATGAACAAATTAAGATTATTAACACCCAATCTGTGTGGAAGACGACAGGAGGAGGGGAAGTAGCGGTCCACGGTAACCATGGCAGCACCGCCAATGGCAAACAAATGTTCAGTTGGGTTTCGTTGCGATGCATTCAGGGCCTGTTCGATGAAAATAAGTGTTGTGCGAAGGTCAATTCAAACGTTATCATGATGTGTTCTCATGATGTGTTCTCGTGTTATCTTGTGGAATTAACTTTTGGTAAGAAGTTTGGACACAGTTGTTTGAAGAAGACGTTTTCACAGCGACATAAACAGATATGAGAGAGAAAAGGAGGAGCTGTTACACAAGCTCTACGCAGCGTATAATACAAATATACAAATACAAATATAATCTTTTAATTCCTTATCATTGGACTTGTGTGTTTTATAAAGACAAAAATACTGTCGATGAATACATAGTAAAAGCAATTTCAATATACTTGAATATAATGAAATTAGCCATAAAGCGTAATGAGTATATCTTTTCTTTTGGTATTTTAGGTTTATTTTGATGGTAATGCTTTTATTCTTTCACTTAAGTAACATTGCAGGAATATTACTTGTTGAATATAGCCCAATTCTACAGGTTATTACGATTAAAGGAGGTCTCGTTCACTGAAATCCACCACTCCGTTGCTGAGATCCGGCCTCGTGTAATCAATGACTATGTTTTACGGCAACAATCATTTTGCATGAGGATTTCAGGGCACAGAGCTTTATTTTGGGTTGGCATCATCTATGTACTTCTGTATTTGGATGTATTAAACACCTTCAAATATACAAGTGAAATATATAGTTTGGTACGTGAGAAGATTAAACGGCTCACATTGTGCCAAATGGACTTTTTGGAGTCCCCGCCTTTACAATTTAGCTGTGTGTCATCTTCATTTACTCTTACCCTGTAACATATATACGGATATCTACACATCTGAACACATGTCACAAGTGTTCCCTTTATTATAACACCAACATTATTCAAATAGCCCCAGTGGTTGCAGAGATGTACTCTTTTAGGATATGCAGGTTAAAACGAAAGCCACCGCAGCACTTTGCTCTCACTCTCAGAGAGCGAAGGTCACGAAGACGAGCTACAGGTGTTGCCTCATTTATGGTATTACAGACAGACCTTAACATAATTAGCATATTTGGTTGAATTCTCTACACTGCAAAAAATTTAAATCTAAGTAAAATGAAATATCTCAAATTAAGGCAATCTATGCTTGTCTTTTGACTGACAAGATATTTCTTCTTACAAGGCAGCTTTAATGTTGGAGCATTTCACTTGTTTTAAGAAATCTTCGCAAGTCAAATACTTTTTTTTCTTTCTTTTTTTTAGGCAGAATTTTTGCAGTGTAAGTTGGTTGGTTGAGTTTTATTTCAAATTGAGGTTCTGTATATAACAACGTAAAAATGTGTAATTCTAAAAAAGTTTAGGAATTCTTTATTCACACACAAACATTTGAAAGTGCGAAAAAATGTTGCATTCACACAAACTAATATCTTCTCTGTGGTGACTTTGCTCATTTTAGAGTTGAATGATCGTTAGTCAGCGATCCAAAGTCGGAGCGAGGGAACGGTTCACTTCACTTTATGTTACCCAGCCCGACGTCACCAACTATTACACATGATCCTCAGAGGGCTTTACGATCAGTACACATCCCACATCCCTGGTGACTTGGGAGTGAAAGAGAACTGTGGTGACAAATTCTCTCCTCCTCCTCCTCCTCCTCCTCCTCCTCCTCCTCCTCCTCCTCCTCCTCCTCCTCACCTGGTTTCCTATCCAGGTCAATACAAGCAGGCGCCACAGTGCAAACAGCCCAGGACACACCATGTAAAGTGACTCTACGACCGTCCCCCCCTCGCCCCCCCCACCCCCGGACACGATTCGCCCTTAACAACAAACATTGATTTTCTTTCCCTGATGAGGATCTAGCCGCCATTTAATCTAACATCGTAGGCCCTGGCTGTAGGACATGGCTGAGCATGTCACGCTAATCGATTGGTCACCGCCACCAGTGCAGCAGGTTGAGCACTTAACTTTACCTCTATCGTTAAGAAATATCTATTTATACATCCATCTCGCCATCTATCTCTCCATGTGGGAAAAACAGAGCATAAAAGAAGACAACGTGGTTCAGCATCCAAACGCAACGCGAGTTCCTCGTGTCGTGGATTTCTCTTATTTCAAGGGCAAAGGATGTGACACAATGTGTGGACGAGCCTCGCAGCCAGATGATGATTTACATTTAGACACGGCACTTCCAGGCACTATACATGTTTGAAATAAATGCACCATCGAGCCTCTTGAGTCGTCTTTTTGTTTACAGGAATCGGACGTGATGACTGGTGCTCGGATCGCCACGTGGGTGGGGGTCCTCCAATAATCTCGTTGTCTCCTACACATCCCTCTTTAGGCGAGAACACTGGTTTTAAATACGGCCATATACAAATTGTTGCATGCAATTTGCATTTTTTGTATATGTCAAGCTGCTGGGATTCGCTGGATTCTCGAGAAACTCGGATCCCAGACGAATGCACCTCCGTCAGTCATATCTCAAGATTCATATGTTTTTAACCATAACTCTAAAATGGGTATGCATTTAATCGAGCCCTGGGAAAAATTATTCTATAATTGCTTTTGCGGCGTCCTCAGCTATTACTAAATATATCAATCCACGAAGCTACATTAACACCATTCGTGTGTGTGGGGTCAGTATCAATAAATAAAAAAACAGAAACTGCAATAACTTTGTTTTAAGACTGAAATTTGCAGTTTTTCTGCTGCACAATTATTATATCTTAATTTTCACCAGTGAAACATCAAGTGAGCTCTGAACATGTGGCACAGGGAGAGAATGAAACAGAAGAAAGATAAATACATAACACTCTATAGGTTTTGTATACATATGCTGCACAGAAATATTGAAATAATGTATTAATGAGACAAAATGCAAATGGACCCAGGTTCCTGGTACCAGTGAAATGGTACTTGTTCAGCTCGTCATTATTTGAGCAATAGCCATGTTGTGTAAACCACTACACACATTGTATCTAGGTCTCCCTTTCATCGTGCACAGCATCTCCATCAACACCTAAATAAATAACCAACATAGAGACGGCATAACTATAGGACATCAAACACAGCCCAGATTACATGTGACAAGGCTGGCAATTAACAATTTCTCTTTCTCTGAATTCAAACCATAAAAAAAGATGATCAAGGCCGGTTGGTATCCAAAAACGATGCATAATTTATGTGGCTGGTACAAAATACCGTTCTGTTGCAGTTCTGTTCATTCACTCAACTGATTCATTGAAATAAAGCGTCTCAGAGGGATAGCCATGTAATCAAGCCTAATCCTGGATTGATTTGAGAACAGTCGAAGACAGAGAGCTGAAGGAATCTGGGAACGCTCTCTGTCACAGGAGGAAGAGGGAAGCCGGGAAGCAGCGGCTCGGAAAGCTCCGGTTTCAAATGAGGGGGATGAATAAAACAGCCCTGGGAGAAAATGGACTGTACACAAATGAAGGGACGGCGATGATCATTTAATCTAATGTGGCACGTCTTTTAGAGTTTCAAAACTTCAAAGTGATATAGCCCAAAAAAATCTGTGGACGTAATGGTCCGTTTCATTCTTTTTGTTGAATCCCAAAACTTCCCTCATTTTCGACAAAATACTTCGGACCATTGGTTATCCTTATTCTGTTGAAACAGCAATTCACACTGATTTGATTGCAGGTTGTGTGTGTGTGTGTCTGTGTGTGTGTGTGTGTGTGTTGGAATGTATGTATTTAATTATTCTGGTACCATAGTGAAGCTGTACACCGTCTCTGGGAGAAAGAAAGCACAAAGAGGGAGCTGAGATTGCCAGATTCTCCAAGAGAAAACACAGGTAGAGCAGGCGAGGAAAAGCTCGGAGTCTCTTTCAGTGAATAGGAGACAGTGAAGGAATAAAACACGGTTTACTTTAATCCTTGAATGTGTGTTTCATACGTTGGGCATACACACAGAGGAACCGCTCGAGAGAGAAAGAGTGAAGCGGGGAACGCTCGAGAGATGCATTTTATTGCATTATTAAGATGCAATTCTTTCAAATGTTGAATTCTTACTATTAAAAAATGCATTTATTCATCTCCTCCGGTCACATTAATGTATTCCTCATATTTGATACATTTTATTTCTCAAACAAAAGGCAAAAACAAAACACCTACATCCTAAATAGAATATCATCCACCTCCTTTTAACCCGTTTGAGATGATCCTCCACCACCTTTTTCTCTCCACCAGTGCAGCAGTGGGGACACATGACGGTCCCTGGCGTTGTCTTTGTTGCGATCACCCTCTCGAGGCGCTCTCCTCCTCCTCTCTCGTGGCTACACGAGGGCTTCATACACAAAAAGACGTCGCCGCATCATTATCTCTCCCACGGACCCTGCAGCCTCAGCGTGTCCCAGTTGGACCAGCACTGGGAGAAAGGCCGACGGATTCTCGGTAACAGACACAGATTTCATAAACTGCTTTCTCCAGTCGGATGAATTCCATTCTGATGCACATTTCAGGACAGAATATGAATGAAATTAAATAAGTTGTAATTTGACTCACTGCTGTTCTTTTCGCTCTCATCATTGCCACCTGAGTGAGAATATTTTTTTGTTTTAAAAGGCATGCATGAAAGTTCAGCAACACAATCTGTGTATGTTTTCTTCTCCTCTGGTACAAGAAACTGTTCCTCAAGTAGCGAAGGCCTTCAAGCTCCATCTACTGACGGCAGACTGAACGGCCAATAGAAACCAAAGTAAATGCACCCATCATAGCACAGAACGCTACATCGGTGCAGGAATAGTTTAGCTGGTTGTCTATTCTGAAGAAACAAGGTTTTTGTATTCAAAAGGTATTTATTTTATACTCACGCAAAAAAATTATCCGAGTGTCTCCATCATCAATCTCGGCGATTTCAAAATATTTCAAAAATAAAAACATAGAAAAAAAATCATATTTAACCAACCATACCCTATTTCTTTCGAATTTTAAACTCATATTTTAAATATTTTCTTAAACAATCTGACATAATCTGGTTTATCCTTTGCAAACTTTGTTTTCCCATCCTCCACCACATAAAGTCTCAAAGTCATCGTTTGTTCTACAGTTATTGTATCAAGTCTCCTTTGGGCATTAAAAGTACAAAATTGATTTGTGAGATTTGGATTAAGACATATTTTCAATTCAACCCACATCTCAAAGACAAACGTTTAACTTTAGATCCGTAATACTCACGTTTTAACGGTACCAACACGCGCAGAGCCGTTCACAGGTCCGATGGCTCCCTCTAGCGGCCTGACATGGTCATTACAACCAAATGTGTCGCACTGGGGTTCAGAGCCACCACAACACTGACCTTGTGGACTCTAAAATGTTTTCAGCAACAATAAGCACTGATCTAAATCTAACATGAGATTCATGTATTTATATATTATTGAATATGATTCAATACCTAATCAGCATGTTTTAAATATACACACATTATATAAGTCTTCCTATTGGTGGTCTTTTATGGTGCAGTTTCGAAGATGATCACTCAAAGGCAATAGCTCACATCAAACACTGCATGTATTACCAATAATTTCACCCAACTTCTCAGTTTCTAATCATTTCAATGTTGAAACACTTGTTTATTCATTTGTGGAGGAGATAATAGAAAACAAGCTGGATTGCCCCAGTGGCTGCAGAGAGATTAAGAGCGTTGATCTTCATCCAAGCGCTGGCAATAACCACACCGTCAATGAATTAATCCCTGAATCATCTAAAACAATGAAACATGTTGAGGTCAAGCTTTCTTAAATAATTATTTGATTCATCGGGCTACACTTCCTGTTGTCTTGAGTGAAACATAAATAAACAGATGTCGAACGCATGCATCATGTTATAGGTCATCTACCGCCATCTAGTGGACATACTGCAAATTACATATCAGGCAGAAAGCTAACCATAAGTTACAACAACTGATTTAATGTCAAATTAAAGGATATATTTTTTATATTGTAGCCATGACTAACCAATAATAATATTAAAAACACATGTTAATCCCTCCACCCGTCCCCAGGTCAGACTAATGAGGGAAATGTCAGTGGGAGCCTTCCAGCTTGAAAATAGAATTCAACCGTCTCTCTTTTATATAATATTCTTTCTTAACTTAGATCACCTCATGGAACTGAGACCCAATAAAGCACCTGCAAATAACAAGAAAATACATGCTATAAATATGATATTTTTTTCATATTTATTTGAATGAATACTTCTATAAGTGTGTGTTAAGGAATCGGCTAATGGAGATCTTTTTCTTGAATTAACTAATAAAGCTGGATACAATATTTACAACAGTTTCAGATACTATTAATATTATATATTTTCTTTTCTTAATCAAACTTACCTTTTGTTGCTCTCCACACACATGCTGTCGCAATCTTAGGTGCCCAGAATCGTAAATGTTCTCAATATGTACAGGTCTTCCAGAGTAAAATCAGTGGTCTCTGACTCTTTAATGGCCGCCTTGTATCCAGGTTTTCCAATCCAACAAGCTCATCACTAAAATATAAAAAAAACATTGACAAACAATCGTATAAGCAAAGTCACTGAAAACTGGTATTTGTAGATTTTAATTAAATGTTTAAAAAAACAGCAATACATATAATAGTTATCTACCAGTGTTTTTTCTTAGCCCGATAGGGGATGATGTTCCCCCCAGAAACAACGTGAACGTTTAGATGGAGAAACAAGCAGAGACTCTTTTCTTGGGGGGGGGGGGGGGGGGGTCTGTGACCTCACAGCTAGATGACGCTCCATCCTTCAACCTTAAAGATGATTAACATTCCCATTGTCCTCGTTGTGATTAGTGGATGCTCATTGGTTGCCACCTGGCATGTGGTCATTCTACGCCCTGCCGTTTCCCAGCTGCTTCACAGGTACAGATGTAAATCGCCTCCCACCCAAGATAGGAAGTGCACCTCAATGGATGTTATGAATACAGACGATTAGAAACCGGAGTCTCAGTCCGTGGCGAATCCTCCAGTATAATGGTAACTGTTGGCCTCCGTCTTGAAGGGGATCCTCACTGCATCTCGTCCTCTGATTGGAGTGTGTGTCCATCGTCCCTGAGTCCTGCAGCCACAGCACCATCTGGTGTGGGGCTGTTTTTTTCTTAAAGCGACACTATGTAACAATTCCTACCTTAAAATATCATATCATAAATGACTGTAAATGACTATTTAATTTTATTTATTTACGAAGCTTTTACCTTGGGTTTATTGTCGGCCTAAATGTAGGTTAAATGTAGTAATGCTGTGCTCGTTATGCATCCTCAACATGTCTCCACCTGAAGTAAAAGCGCCATCATCATCATTCAAATTGTGAATCCGAGTCATCTCTAGAGGCAGATATGAAAAGGTTGCTGCTGTTGATGCATTTCCTCGTGATAATCAACAGAGCTCAGTAAACATCACACAATAAAAGTTGTTACTCAAAACAGAAAGTTGTTGTTGTCCAGCTCCCCGGTGCAAACCACGATCCAAGGTGTGACCTCAGATCAGAAGCCTTACGTCTAGGATCTAGTCAGGTGCTGCAAACAAAGAGGGGCATCATCTCACCTCCGCTGGGTCTATACAAACTACATGTAGTCATCATCAACAACAACAACAACATATGCATTTGGCACGCTTTCTTCTTCACATTGTTGATAATGTTAGATTTGTTTTAAATGTTCTAAACTAAAACTCTGGACACATCTTTGACATTGCATGGTGTAATGACCGTACGGTGGATAACGTCGCTGTAATGAAGCCCCTCCGTTAAAACATTGGAACACAGCTTTAAGCAACGAGACACTCAAAAGGATTTATGATTTATTATAATGTCTCGATTGATTCTGGAAGATGTGGAGTTCAACTGCGTCTCAGGGCAAAGCTGTGCAGACGATTGCAAGATTAGTTTGGCTCATATACTGTATGTAGACTGAGAATAACGCACCACGTGACTATTCTGTTGCGCGATGCCTCCTCCAGTTTAAGCAGGTCACCTCCGATACGACAGGGGGCGCTGTTTCACTACAACTCCAGGGCTGAAGTTTTGAAGAGATTGGTTCATTGGTTGCTGGATTAAATGTTACTCAGATACAACAGATAGTTTGTTTTCTCATTGGCTTATTGTGTAGCCCATTTCTTTTTTTTGATTGGCTGATAGCGGTCACCTCACAGCTGACCTCCGGTGAACGCTTGATTTCTCCACCGTGAGCGCGGCCGGCTCATGTTGGCGCTGCGGCACATTAAAACAGTAAATAGCCGAGAGTTTTTTTCAGTGTGAGAAATACGATGTGTGGCGGGAGTTAAGACCGAAATGCGTGACACTTGAGAGCCCTGCAACTCGTGACGATGCTCGTTGCACTTGCGTGCTCATGGGCAAAAACGCAAAGTCCGGTTCCTAATCTAACTCGCAATCCTTCCGCATTGGCAATGAATGCAAATGATTCGGCCAAAGAAACGTTGAATCCTCTGTTCTCCTCAGTTATTTTTCTCTTTTTCCCTTTGGGATCCATGGCCCATCACACAGCCGCCGGTATATAAACCGCCACCTGCCCGGCGTCCCGCCCTGCTGATAGAAACGTGTCGCAGGCTATGACGCAAATCTTCCGTGACAGAAATGTTGAAATGTAATATTTATTCAACACATTTTTACAGCATTGGAAAACGTTAAGAATGTTTGTGTCACGTTTGTCCTCCTACAGAAACCATATTAAAACCCCAAAAAATATTTCCCTCCCCCATCTTTTTCCATTTTCAAACATTTTTGAAAAAGCTCCAGGGAGCCACTAGGCAGCGCTAAAGAGCCGTTGGTTGCCGACCCCTGACTTAGCACAACCATTCAAGCATAACGTGTGAGTTTCATCCATTTACCACGGTTAGTTTAGTTGTTTGGACCGAAATTGTAGAGCCCGGTGTTCTGTCATTTTTTGCTGCCTTGTACAAATTTGCTACCCGCTGCATAAACTGATAGGTGTGTACCAATTAATGCTACCCTATCTGATAGGATGTTATTGTACTATCAAAATATGCTTTTCTTTCAAAGTTCAATGTTTCACTTTTCACTGTTAAAGTGTTTATCTTCAACACTACATATCCTAATAATAAACCAGTGCTTTATTATGATAATGTGAACAAACTCTGTAAATGTTTACAATAATGTGTTGACACAAAAGAAATAGCAACTGCTTATCACTCATTAATCTACATGTCATTACTACATATTACGACTAACTGTACAATATACATGCTGAATGTACTTTTAACTAGGGAAATAATAGGGATTTTGATGATGTCACTCCCCGTTATCAGACGTGCATCGACAGGGTGGAAAAAACATTATGGGCGTGTCAAAAAAAAATCGTAAAATCGACTCGGCGCATGCGCAATACCACAAGGTATCGGTTCTTGACAAGTAGCATGAAATGACAGAACACCGGATGCAAAATCGTCTGGTCTCTGCTGATTGGTCAGCTGCATTGACGTCAAAAGTGACGTCTTCAGACAGGTCTCTGCTGATTGGTCAGCTGCAGTAACGTCAACAATGACGTCAAAAGTGACGTAATCAGACAACTTTCTTGTCTTACCCACAATGCAATTTAAAACCTTCGCCAAATAAAGGTAAATAACTTTAAAAGGGTAGGACTAGTTTAGGGTTCAGACAAAAGCTGTAAAAAACAAAACAGAAAAAACTAATATATATATATATATATATATTTATATATATATGTGTATATATGTATAAGTTTATATATGTGTATATGTATATTATGTGTATATATGTATATTATGTATATATATGAGTTTATATGTAAATGTGTATATGTATATAGATGTGTATGTGTGTATGTTTATATATGATGTGTATATATGTGTATATGTATATATATGTATATTATGTATATGTGTTTATATGTATGTGTGTATATGTATGTGTTTATATATATGTATATGTATATGTGTGTATATGTATATGTGTGTATATATATATATGTATACGTGTATGCCAGCATTTTCCAGAAGGTTTTGTCTCGTTCTTCTCGTCTGCTCGCCGAAAGGCCTTCATAGCAGAATAATAAAATAATAATATGTTGTGATACCATTTCCAAAATGATCGTGCATCTGGCAACACTGAGATCGGTCGACCAATGACGGTTCTCTCTAAGTGGAACGTAAGGGAGATACCATTTACAAAACTCCGAGACCCAGAGAAACACAAATATCCAACGAAGCAAAATCCTGGACGTTTTTGGAATCCCTTCCGGACGCATTTTTTAGGTCTCAAAAAGAGGACATGTCCGGGGAAAAGAGGGCGTCTGGTCCCCCTAAATAATATAATACACCATGTTTTATTTTCTTCTTTCAGATAAAGCTAAGATTTAAAACTGATAGTTAAATACTTACAGATTTTATTTGAGAATGATGTCAACTGATAGATGATCTACAAAAACACTGGAGAAGAAATGCCCCTGATATAAAATGGATTTATTAGCAAGAGGTTACTGGGAACATATGAACATATTCTTGTTTATTTGACATCATCATCATCATCATCGTATATTACCTTTTGTGGTCTTTTTTTTTTTTCTTACAAAACTTGTAATATTTCTTAAGGTGTGGAAACATGAGGGGTTGAAAGATCATTTTCATACCACTGGGTATTGCTAACAGCAAAATGTGTATTTGTTGATATACCTTTATAAGAGTATGTGTGTGTATTGGTGTATACAGTATAAGTATATAGTATTATTCTGTCTTTGAAGGTGTTGCATGCCTGCCACATGAGCTTCAAAAGTGGACTGTACATACATAGTGGACTGTACATACATAGTAAAAATACATACAAATATTCACAGAATAAGCACTACGTTACTATATTCCTGCTAACAGAAATGGTTACACATCGTATTTCTCATGCTGAAAAAAGCTCTCGGCTATTTAATGTTTTAATGTGCCGCCGCAGCTTTTTTCAGCATGAGAAATACGATGTGTGGCGGGAGTTAAGACCGAAATGCGTGAGTCTCACGCTCAATGCGTGACACTTGAGAGCCCTGCAGACAACTTCCCGACGCTCCGGCTTTGAGAGAGACGTGTTGCAGCTTAACGGTAGCGTCATTAGTAAGTTCATAATTGATGTAATGGCATCACAACTTTAAAGTGTTTTGCATTTATACTGTAATCCTGTCTATAACCATTTCTGTTAGCAGGAATATAGTAACGTAGTGCTTATTCTGTGAATATTTGTATGTATTTTTACTATGTATGTACAGTCCACTTTTGAAGCTCATGTGGCAGGCATGCAACACCTTCACAGACAGAATAATACTATATACTTATACTGTATACCAGGCCTATTCAACTAGCGGCCCGCGGGCCGGATACGGCCCGTTTGAATTTAACTCCGGCCCGCCAGACTGCCTGCAAATCAGTAAAGCTTGGTAAGAAAAAATAAAACTGACGGACACGCCACTTTTATACATCGAGAAATCTAACCCAGAGCCGTTGAATTTCACTGTTGCCTCCACCAGACCTGTATGTTACATCGTTATGTCACGCCCCCTGTTGGTTGCCGTAACCCACTCCTCACCATTTGATCAATATTCTGTGCGGCCCTCACACACCCCTTGATTTTCTTATTCGGCCCACTTGCTACTGAAGTCGAATAGCCCTGCTGTATATAGTAGTGAGGTGTCCTTTGGTGCCGAGGCTTCGGAGTGTGTCGAGTATCCAGGTAGATGTGTGTGAAGCGCGCGACGAGGCTTGCGTTGATGACGATGGAACCATCGGGGGCAGTGAAACGTAAAGGAGTCCCCAATACAATCACAGGTTGTGGATTTGGGAAATTGGGACTATATTGCGCGGCTTCATCCGTGCCCTGTGAAATGTATTTTATAAAGTCCAGCACTGTGGAAAAGTTGCTATATTTAAATAAAAAGGAATAAAATGTTCCATCGTATTATAAAAGTCAGACACCATCATTAGTAAGTTCATAATTGATGTAATGGCATCACAAATGTCATTGGTTTATTTATTCAATTCAAAGCGTCACACACCAAAGTCAAGGCGTTAGAATCACTCTGCCTGCTTTACATGTATTGTCCACTAGATGGCGCAGTCGAGCAGATGAAGCGTCATGACTCATGTAGCTTCGGCCCTCGAGTGAACAAGTCGGATGGAAAGCTTCAGGAAGCTTCATCTAAGAAGAAACAGCGAACTACGAACATCTGCCGAGAATTATACTCTGTATCAGAACTGTTATTAGTCATTATTAGTATTATTTTTTAATAAACACTTTTTTTTTAACAGTCGCTTAACCGCTGTTTGATACTACAGTACCACGTCAATGTGATTCTGTCTATAACTATGCAAAGTGAGTGACCATAACCGTAAGTATCATTGATGCAATACGAATGCTTGAAACAAAAATACAAAATAAATCCAGACACGCATTTCCAATCTGTAAAAGATTCTGAAGTTCGTAATATCTATTGTAATAACTCAGCATTTTGTTTATCTATTACCTGCTTCTGCTGCAGAAGGTAACACCAGCAGTGGAACAAAATGGGTGTTGCATTCCCAGTGATAAGGAGTTCCACTCTGAATAAATGGAATAAGTTTAGGGATTTCATCTCAAGGTGAGATAGCTATACACTGTAGTTATTTATTTGTATTTATTTATCTCTATACACTTTGTGTCTGCAGTATTTACCCTTCTAGGCTCTCCCTGAAACTAGTTTTTCAGTCTCAGCTTTTGAGTTTCACATAACAAGAGTTCATAAATAATCTGTAGCTTGTATTGCAGTGTACATTCCTCATAAATTACAATCAGGTGTTGTTTACGGTTTTGTTTGCTTTTGAATCAGTTATAGTGGTTAAATTGTGTCTTTTTGCAGAGTCATCGAGAGTGAAAAGAGAGCAAAGACAGACATGTTTTTTTTTACAAAAGCAATTAGCCTTTTTTAATCTTACATTGCATTGGAAATGTACATAATAGATTCATACATTTTACAAATAATTTCATCATAAAAATATATTTCTGTACAAAACACTTTTTTATTCTATATTTCATGTTTTTTTCTCTCCTTCTTTTTCAAATGGTGAATATTTTCAATGTCCCCAGGCAGGAACAGCTTTAAGTCTTTCAAATCACATGGGTCTTATTGCGGTCAGTCGGTAGGAAAAGCTTGTGGCAAAATAGACTGAAGCTTAGAAAAAAATGACTTCTGATGAAGGGGAGCGCTTGAGCAGGCGTGTGCGTGTGAGCGGGTATGTTTGACAAAGCGTGTGTGTGTGTGTGTGTGTGTGTGTGTGTGTAGATGACGGGGAGGGTCCTAAGGGTTTTTGGTAGGCACTGTGTCAGATCCATACCGAAAAAAACAACAACGGCAACGACGACAATCAATCCAAACTGTAATAAGCAACAATGTGACGGCAGATTACAGGCCGTGGTGATCATGGCAGCCTCAGCTACCGCTGCTTTGAAATCAGGAATGATTTTGAAAAGGAGTTTTCTGTCAGCTGGTTGCAGCCGGCGCCTGTGCTCATGACAGCAAGGGGTTTTAAAAAGACAAGTGGAAGTCTTCTCTCACTCCAACCCCCCAAACTCATGAATAACCACTGGTGTTCATCAAGTGTGGGACCAACACTCACCTACTTTAGTTGTGTAAACCTTCAAACCAGGCTGTGTGTGTATTTGTGTATATATAGATATAGATATATATAAATATAGATATACATAAATATATATAAATATATATAGATATATATATATATATATATATATATATACATAAATATATATATATATATATATATATATATAAATATAGATATACACACACATATATATATATATATATATATATATATATATATATATATATATGTATAAATGTATGTATGTATAAATGTGCACCAAAGCTGAAAAGCAGAAACCCATGCTGATTGATTGATGAATTCCTGTCATGTGTGGACTAATTAATAGCAGCATGGTTTTTGGTATTTGTGTATATATAGATATAGATATATATAAATATAGATATACATAAATATATATAAATATATATAGATATATATTATATATAATATATATAGATATATATAAATATAGATATATATAAAGATATACATAAATATATATATATATATATATAGATCTACATATATATCTATATATATATATAGATATATATATATAAAGATATACATAAATATATATATAAAGATATACATAAATATATATATATGCACCAAAGCTGAAAAGCAGAAACCCATGCTGATTGATTGATGAATTCCTGTCATGTGTGGACTAATTAATAGTGGCATGGTACATGGTGCATTGTCAGGCCCAGCTCTTGCACTATGACATCACTACATGGATGCTGCTCATGGTGTCACATGAAATCAAGCAACTCCTCTTTACTCAGCAGCGCTTCACTTACGTCACACGGAACTATCGGGAACGCCAACAACGTGCGCAACAGCGGCCTCCGGTGGCCCACAGCAGCTACATACAGGGAGGTTTCAGAGAGTTAGCGGTGCATCGGATGTGAAAACATTACCAGCCAAGCAACACTGAGCGGAGATTATAAGGCTATATTTTCACGAAATAAAAATAAGCAAAAGCGAAGGGGAAATATTGAATGCGAGTGGCCTCGGTTATGTGTAATGGTTTACTCAACTGGTCTTCTGGACTATCCGACGCTTCAGTGTTTCTGAAATAAATGACGTTCAAGGCCTTTTAGCTTTTGTACACAAGCAAAACACTGTGATTAAAATCTACTGTGCAATACTTAGGAATTGCCAAAAGGTAGTATAAACTTTTTTTTTTTTCAAACAACTAAAATTGAAGGCTTAAAAATAACGTGCGACGATTAATAATGGATGTGTGTTTTGGTAGGACACGTCGAGTCTTCTCAGAAAAACCCTAAAACAGAATTCATTTGGACCTCAAACATTTCAGTATTGTTTTTTTGAGACATCTTTAACACAGGCAGAACCAAGACTTTATACAGATGTTGGAAACAAACAAGGTTAAAACCTGTATATTTCACTTTAGAGAATAATTAGATAATAATCTTAGTAATAGTTCACAAACTAACCCATTGAAAACATCCTAAAATGTATGATGAAAAACTACAAACATGAACCGATACACACATTTTTTTCTACATGGGTCGAAACATCTTGTACACACAGCATCGTCCACAAACTACATGTTGGGCAGTTCACAATCAGTTACTATTATTATTATTATTCTGAATATCAGGGTTCTTACACATTTTGACCAATGGATTTCCATGACTTTTCTATGACTTTTCCATGACTTTTCACCAAAAGTCCATGACCAAACTGAAATCTCGGTATAAACATGAACAATTTTGAGAATTTTGCGTGTTGATTGCGTACACCGGCGTATATTTTGAGCGTCTTTCTTTAAAAATCACATTCATTATTTCAAACTCGACCTAAATGAACATGTGATTATAACAAATTTCCATGACTTTTCCAGAACTTTAACGATTTAAGTTTTTTCCATGACTTTTCCAGGCCTGGAAATGACCATTTTAAAATTCCATGACTTTTCCAGGTTTTCCATGACCGTACGAACCCTGGAATATTTATTTTCACCACGTGTTTCTTCTCTTACGTGGCCTTGAGAGGCTTCGACTCGAGTCACAACCCGGATCAAGTCGGGCCGCGTGAAATCAACGAGGGGGTTGAATTAGTTAACATCTCTGAGTTTTAATGTGCCAATGTCTGTGGATCATTAAAAAGTTGTCTGTGTCACTATGGTTACACTTCTGGTGAAGGGGCAAAACAAATGTCCCGAGCACAAACTACATTTGATGACACGGCAACTTTTAAAGAGCATGATTGTTGCTGGCAAAAACCTTGCATCTCGACAATAACGACAACAACAACACCACTGACACTCGTGGAAAGACGGTGATCGTGGGAGGAACTTCACGTCACACAGGATATCAAAATAAACCAAGTCCATGTCAGAAAAGGAAAACACTGTGTGTGGCTTCTGTGAACAGCACAAAGTTGTAGTATCTTTTATTCTGACGTTTTTTTTTTTTTTTTTTTTGTTCTCGCTAAAGACTCTCTCGCTGTAATCCCTCTCTCTCTCCTTCAACCCCCCCCCCCCCCCCCCCCCCATGTGGTAAATATATAGCACAAAAATATAGGTGGTGAATGCTCCCGAATATATACGCAATAGATTTACAGATCAGAAGATTCTGCAGCGATAACAAAGAAAGGAAATAAGCACTCGCAGAGTGCAGAATTACAGTGGCGCCGGTCCACTCTGGTCGCTCCTCCAGCCCGTCTGTCCGTGTCTCCTGCGATCGGCCCGTCTCTGAACCTGTTAATCCGTGTTTAAACCTTTACACCTGTCTGCGGAGTAACGGACGGCGGTCTGCAGCAGTCGTAAGACCCTGCTCGTCTTGACCCCCCCCCCCCCCCCCCCCCCCGTCTGTCCGTCTGCTCTGGTCTTGACACCAACGGTCTTTCCGTCGACAGGTTTGTGTTAGTGTGTGTACCTGTCGTCTCCTCGGCAACGCCATTCATCCCGCCGGCTCCTCTCTGACCTTTCCTCTCGGTCCCCGCGTTAGTCCGTCTCTCGGTGGGGAGACAGATGGTGCTCCTGTAAAATGTGCTTTTAGTGCCAGAGCTTTCTCTGTTTCTCAAAGTCTTTTTTCTTTGTTAGTCCATCAGAGTCCTTCCGTATCCATCCGGCGCCTTTTCTCATCACAATTCATTTAAATGCACGGGATCAGGATCCTCCTCCTTCCTCAAGACCGTCTTCTGTCTGATGCGATTCATTACGGAGAGGGAAAGGTTGACCTCTCTCAGAAGTGGATTTCATGTTCGACAGCGTCTGACGGGCTGCGTTATGATTCTAAGAACTCTACTCTTCCTCCAGTTCAGTTCGGGGTTGTCTCTGTCTCCTCTGCTTCCGTCTCTTATCCATCAGACGAGGCAGTCTCCTCTCATCTGTTCAATTAGTGCCGGCTCCCCCCTCAGACTCCTTTTAGTGATGCCCTGCTCCGAGTTCAGTGAGGAATAGAGCTCCGCCTCTCAGGGCTGCCCGCATCCTTCGCTCAAAGCACTGTTTGCCACTGTCTGCTAGCATTAGCCTCTCTTCAGAGTCCGCTTTTATATAAAAAAAAGACAAGAGACTGGTAAAGCCTCTGGTTGCCATGGAGACAGCAGGTTGTCCTGTTTGTTTGGGGAGTAGCATTCGGAGGCTCCCGCTTCCCCCGACTAGCCGGCGTGGTTCACTTTGACGCTCTGCTATGGCGACGGCGTCTTTCATCGTCGGATGTAAAAAAAAACGGTTACTACGCTTCACGGTGTCACACTTCCCCATCTGTGGCCATTTTGTTTCTGCGTTCCTTCACACTACGGATTTGTTCAGTACAGTTTGAGGAGACGAGGCGGTACGAATGAAATCCACCCATTTTTTTCGTAGTGCAGTTTATCGGCCGGAGCGCTGATGATGTGCTCTCTCTCTCTCTCTCTCTCTCTCTCTCACCAGGCGAGGACTAACGGTCACAGAGCTGAGAAGCGGGTCCGTCTCTCCGAAGCTCAGTGTGTAATAGAAAAACCGGGTTATGGTGACAAATCATGAGAACCGACGAGCAGGTCACGGCTTAATCATTACTATTGGTGTTAGAGAGAGGGATTGGGGTTAAATAAGAGGTCCAAGTAAAATGACTGCGTCTGGTTGAGAATCAAATTGTAAACTCTCCATGACCAGCGGAGTCGCGGGGGTTAGAGATGGATAATAGGCGGGTTTGTTTTCCTTTCACTTGATGGCACGTCTCACCGTTACATCCGTCAAAGGTAGCCATCTTTTCGTGGCGGAGTTTGTTTTCAATTCCATCTGTGGATACAAAATGCTGAAAAAGAAAGGAGCCAACGCTGCTTTTTGGTGGACAGCGTTCTCTCTGCTTGAGGAGCTTAGGTTTTTTGAACTGGGACTGAAGGTATTTTGTAATCGATGTATAGAGCAGACCAGACCGCCGTGCTGACGATGTTTAAGGTCTGCGTCGAGGCGCACGGCCTTCGCCTCCGCAGCCTCGCACCAATTGTGGTCCCCGTTAGATATCCAAGTCATTAAGTTCCAGAGGGGATAATTAATCCTCAGACCATGGTGCAGACAGTATTTAGATTGGGATCGAATCTAACAGCCTTCCCCTCCACAGCCTTGGCGCTGGTGTTGTACATGGGGTTCTCAAAGGCAGCCTGGCCGTTGTTGTTCTCATGGACCGAGCAGCCGGTGTACTGGGTTTTTGGTGTGGTTCTGTGGAGAAACAAAACAGAAAAAAATAATCCACCGTTAAGTGTGTTAAGATAACATTGATCTACTTGCCTAGTACAGGGTTCTTACACATTTCGATAAATGGATTTCCATGACTTTTTCATGACTTTAAACCAAATTTCCATGACCAAACTGAAATCTCGGTATAAACATGACAAATTTTACGTATCGCCGGCTTATATTTTGAGCGTCTTTCTTTAAAAAAGACATTAATCATTTCAAACTCGGCGTAAATTAACATGTAATTATAACAAATTTCCATGACTTTTCCAAAACTTTAATGATTTAAGTTTTTTTCCATGACTTTTCCAGGCCTGGAAATGACCATTTTCAAATTCCATGACTTTTCCAGGTTTTCCATGACCGTACGAACCCTGCTAGTAATATTAACATGACTGGGTAACCAGTGGGCGAGTGGATGCAGTTGTGGGAGAAGAAGCATAGTAAACAACAGGGTTCTTACACATGTGGACCGATGGATTTCCACGACTTTGAACCAAATTTTCATGACCAAACTAAAATCTCGGTATAAACATGAAAAATGTCGATAATGTTGCGTATTGAGAGCGTAAACCGGCTTATATTTTGAGTGTCTTTCTTTAAAAAACATGGATTTTATTTACATATTCATATTCAAATTATGAATTATATTCATATATATTCAAATTCATATAAATTTTTTCAAACTCCGCGTAAATGAACATGTGATTATAACACATTTCCATGAGTTTTCCCAAACTTTTGTGATTTAAGTTTTTTTCCATGACTTTTCCAGGCTTGGAAATGACCATTTTAAAATTCCATGACTTTTCCAGGTTTTCCATGACCGTACGAACCCTGAAACAAGCTTTAAGAAGGATTCGAGTCGGGCTTCTTAGGAAGACTAGTGAGACTCCAAGCAGTCCATCCAAAACTAATTCCCTCAGCAAGCTTTTCCTCAAGATATTAACAGCAGAACACAAGTTATTTGCATCTGTTAACAATGTAAACACCAGTCAATTGTGCAAAAATCATATCTCTGAAAAATCCAATTTAACACCTCCTAAACAGAATTGTTTTGTGCGGGTTGCAATAGAGAGTTGCGTGACTATCTCTTAGCACCTCACCGACCAGACCACTGAGGCAGCAACTGCTCCCATGAATCAGGCCGCTCCTTAAAATGTTAACAACGCCGTACACATTTCTTGTATGACAATAATGAAAAGCGGGAGGTGAGGCAGGGTTCTTACACATTTTCACCAATGGATTTCCATGACTTTTCCATGACTTTAAACCAAATGTCCATGACCAAACTGAAATCTCGGTAAAAACATGAACAATTTAGAACATTTTGTGTACTGAGAGCGTACGCCGGCTTATATTTTGAGCGTCTTTCTTTAAAAAACCTATTAATTATTTCAAACTCGGTGTAAATGAACATGTGATCATAACACATTTCCATGACTTTTCCCAAACTTCTATGATTTAACTTTTTTCCATGACTTTTCCAGGCCTGGAAATTACCATTTTAAAATTCCATGACTTTTCCAGGTTTTCCAAGACCGTACGAACCCTGGTGAGGTAACAGCGCTGGGACCAGAACTTTACATTTCCCCCAACTGACATTTCAAAGCAAAACACTTAAAGGAAATAGACCCTTTCCAGCAGATACCTTTGTTTGTAGAGATAGAAGCCGAAGCCGGTGAATATGAGGGCAAAGAAAGGCACCAGAATAGCGATGGCCACAGAGCTGCTGTTGGTACCAAGCTGAGGCGGTGGGGAGTTCTGACTCTCCGACATATTCAGACCTGTGGCAAACAAGAAAATGCATTATCACTATCCACACATTTAGACCGGATGGCACGATAAAACCAGTGTGTGACTGCTTGAACATATTCAAAACTGTGATTCTGTTCTCTTTTGCCAGTGTTGTTCCACATATGGAATGAAGTATTCCTCCTTCAGCTGCACTTTTTTTTATTGTTGGTAGTCGTAGGAGTACGATACAGTGTGTATGGCAGGGATGCTGGTAACTGTCAAAGCCGATGCCTGATTGGCATTTCTCAGCTGCAAGTGACGTCTCGTCAACAGTGGATGCTGGAACATTACTTTTCTTTTTGCACTTGCAGGATGTCCATGGACTGGAGAAGGGTTCAGCTCCTCTGTTGCTATCCCCAACGTATTTAGCTTTTGGGGCAGTCAGTTATGGCATCGCTACAGATGAGTTACTGATAACTTAAAGTGAAGGACTGCTTTCAAGTCTATTTGATGGAGATGGAAGTTGTCTTTGGATGGAGGTTAATGGAGTTCAGTCCTTGTAAGAAGACACAGTCCACTGCAGGGCTGACTCAACGTGAGCAATGAGGTCACTGTTGCCAGCGAAGAAAAGCTCCCTCATCACTTCCTCCATTAGCGAGCTTCTTGCAAGGAAGGTGTTCATCAGATTTGTCCAATTATCATTTATAGTCCAAATTGACTTTAGTGATGCTGTTACTTAACCTGAGAGAGAATTACCCAGTCTTTGCAGTCCAAACTGTCCGTAGTCTTTTCCCTGAATGAAGCCCTGGAATACGTAACTAGCGCCATCAGGCTCTGCTGAAACCTGGAGACGAGAGGGGGAGAATATGAGCGGTGAGAGGTCTCACTCTGACTGATTTGAGTGTGTCCGTTAAAACGACAGCGCACAAATATGCTAGGGCACAAAATATTTGTCTTGTACTTTTAATTAACAACAATATGAAGCATTTATTATGTCACAATTAGTTTTCGATCCTCGAAATTAATGTTGCTAACTGAATTTAATTAAGTGGACTGCTACACCGAGACTTACAAATCCATCCATGGTCCAGGAGTCATCGATGATTTTGGCTGGAGAGACGGCTGAATCTTTGAGCTGGTTTCCCTGGTTGGCATAGTTCACCTGGTACATCAGCAGAGACAGCCTGGCCTCGGAGGCTTTGTATACTCCTGCAGAGGACGGCATAAACAACCGGTTTACAATACAACAACGGGAAGAGTGAAATACTTCAGAAATGACTGGCTTATTCAGGGTTATTACAGATTGTTAAATCTCTCAGCGCTTGCTTCTTCCCCCACAAACGCATCGTGTATACATCATGGCCAATTTGAAATTGTAAAGAGATACAACTGGGAGACAGCTGCAATTTGGACCGCATGTTTTGACAAAACTAAAAGTGTTGAGTGGGCCCTAAATTTCTTAGGGCTCTAAAATGACCTTACGTTCATTACCCCTGTACAAGCTTTGTGCAACCCACTGTCTAAATACCTCGTGCAAATGTACCAAGTAGTGTGCCATCCAGTATTAAGTGTAATTTTATATAATTTATTTTGTTTTGTATCATTATTTGTATTTTTATTTTATTGTTGTCTGGTAGCATGTTTCCTATGTTTAATGTATTTGTAACTTGTTCTTTCTTGAAGGAAAAAAAAGAAAAAATCAAATAAACACATTTTGAAAAAAAATAAAAATAAAGTGTTGAGTCAAGACAGTGTTTTCATTTTTGCTTTGGGTCTAGCCCGACTAGCTGTTTCCCTCCTGCTCCTCGTCTTCATACTCAGCAAAGTTGATCTAATATTGATTTTGTCTTCACATTTTTCTCTCAGAAAGAAAGCAAATATATGTATCCCTTTACAGTGCTTATAGGTAACCTTGACATATTAAGAACAATCTCAAGAGGCAACTGGGCCCTTGCCTTTTGGTCTCCGTGAGCACGGCTTTAGCTGTTATTGATCTGTAGTGCAGCAGCTCCGTTAAGCCGGAGGACGCATGTGAAAAGTCTGGTACTGTAGCCGTTTGGGGTTGAGCTATGGGCTCTGTACTCTCCGCTAACTCCAAGAACCAATTTGAGCTTCAACAGGATTTGTGTTTTAATAGGATCTTAACCCCCTGCCGACCCTGGGAGGTCTGTGTGACTTCGGGGGGGGCGGAGGAGAAATACAGTAGCCCCTATAAAGAGCAGCTCGGTAGTTTTTGGAAAGTAGTAAAATCCAGACCCTGTGAGAAATTATTCAAAGAGTGAATGTGTTAACGATAGGAGCTTCGTATTTTACACGGTAGCTATGAGTTTTATTGATCGCCTATGAATACTTTATGATATACTGAAACAAAGTCATGTCATATGGTACAGTATGCTTATGACACGTCATTTCACATATGCTGTGCTGGAGGGTCTAGTTAATTATCCATATTCAAACATGCCTGATAGGAGCAGTTCCATGTTGCCGTTGCTAAGGGAGACGTTGACTCTCCCCGTTGTGGAGTTGAAGCTGGTGATGCTCAGTGTCATGGGCTGCTTCCTCCCGCGGTAATTATAGGAACCTTTCCATATGTAGTTAGGCGCAAATACATCATCTGGAACTATAGAACGGAATAGAAAAGACAAAGGGACAACAGATTAGAACAGAGCAAATGAGAATATATAATACAACAGATTAGAACAGAAAATAATAGAACAAAAGCAAATAAAACAGAACAGATCATAATAGAAAATGTAAAACAGAATAGACCAAAACTAAATTGAAGAGAACAGATTAGAAAATGAGAGGACAGAATAGAATAAAATAGCATCAAATAGAATAAGATGATACCATGCATGAGCACAGTATGAATGAGCAAAAGAGAAGCGACTTCCTCACTGCCTGTTTGACGAGATTTAGTTTCAGAGGGCTTCGGGCTATAATACACTTTACCTGTATATCTTTAAAAGATACTCAAAGGCACTTTGAACAGAAACAGATTTGTAAAGATTACAAAACAGTAAGAAACTAAACAAAAACATATATATATATATATATATATATATATATATATATATATATATAAGTGAGATCTTACATTTTATGTAGTTTAAATAAATAGGTTGCAAAAATAGGTTCCGGTAAGTATGTCAATAGTGCAATGCTGCACCCTATGCTCATAAGTAATTAGATACGATAATTAATACCTGGCTATAGGCAGAATCTTTCATTAGATTAAAAGGTTGCTGCCTGTGTCGATAATTACAGGATCTGGTGCAAACAGTAAACTATGGGAACTCTTCCATGTGCAGTGAGAAGCAGAGAGTTATTAAATTGCAAGAGAATAGGACAGATAACAACGGAGACGATCAGAAAATGAAAGAAACGAAAGAAAAGGCAGCACATAGAAAAGGAGATAATCGCCGTAGTTTATTCACCTTTCTTTATGTGGTGAGAACAAATAAATTATTCAGAACTATGATGGAAAGTACAAGAAAATCGACAAAAACACGAGAAGAACACGGTGGAACAGAGCGGACAGGAGCCGAGCAGAATGTATTAAACTAGAAAAGACAAGAGCAAACTAAACTTAAAAAAAAAATAGAATATATAAATAGTCTAGAATAGACAAAGAATGACAGGACTGAACTAGCCTGGAATAGAAAAAACCCTGAGATAGGACCCACCGTTTAGTTTGGGGCTGGGAGTTCCTGTTGCCGGTTTCACCGGTTTCTTCTTCTCTCCAGCTACATGAGAGACAGAGGGTGAAATATGACGTCTCATTAAAACACATGAGCAGAGCTGTGGGGACAAAGTATGAGACGGAATGAAAAGGTTTGCCTCTTGTTTACCTCACAAGTCCATCGGCTAAATTCTTAATGCAGTGGTTCTCAACCTTTTTTCAGTCATGTACCCTCTGTGAAATACTTTTTTCAGCCAAGTACCCCCTAACCAGCACAAATAATCTTTGGTAAAAGAAAAAGTAGTAATACACAGCATTGTTTCCCCCTAAGTTTACAGCTTCAGGGGGGCGGGATTAGTGAAAGTGCTCACCTGTGTGTGCTCCGTGTTTTAAAAGCCGGCAGTGATAGACGGGTCATGACCGTTAGCGTGTGCCACGTTGGGTCAAACCATCCTGATATGGGGGGGGGGGGGGGGGGACTCTGGGTTTTTAGAATAATTAAATTAAATTGCCTACTTAATATACAATTCATTTTATGAACTTACACTTGTGTTTTATTGAATATTTATTAAATAACTATTTTTAAAGGATTTTTTTATGAATGCGAATTTTAAATAGTTTAAAAAAAAAAAATCTCACGTACCCCCTGGAGTGCCTTCACGTACCCCCAGGGGTACGCGGACCCCCATTTGGAACCACTGTCTTAATGCAGGGGAGCGTGCACGTGGCATTACCCATATAGGATGCAGGGTTGGTCACCATTAAGTCACATGCTTATAATGAGCGACAAGTGTGTTGAAAAGGGTCATCCAAAATGGACCTCTCTAATGGGTTATTTGTAGATAATGCAAATGAAGTTCATGACCAATAATTGTTGTGCATGTTGGATGCTTTTAATAGTGGCCTGAAGACAGTTTGGGTTTTGACCATTCAGGGAAGCTTCTGAGAATCACTTTAAGATGCAGCCATTGTTGCCAACAAGTGAAGGCAAGCAAAGGGAGTGGGCATTTGGCCTAGAATCTCAAATCGGATCGGCGAGTGCTCCAATTTTAAAGGCTACCTCGGGGCAAAGGGTGACGGCCTTCGTCGAAACAATTTCAAAGTTGAAGCGTGCAGTTTTTCCTCTGGTTACATTTCTTGATGAATAAGACGGAGGCTGAAGCATTTCTAATGTGCAAACCGGATACATAAATCGGCGCATGAACCTGTCGCTATTGGTAATAGTGTTGATGGAGGTTTGTGTGTTACGACAGAAGAGCTGCCAAATGGACCTTGTGCTGAGATTGTTTTTTTGTCGGCAACAATTTTCGAGATGACGAAGGCACCCTCGACCTGCACTTTGGAGCCAAAGTGGACGAGAAGTCTTTAAGGTGCTCAGAATGGTGGAAATTTAAACATCTACGATTCCATTTGCAGCTCGGCAAACTCCATCTGCTGATTGTGTGACACGATTGAAAGCTCCAGAACAGCTACTAAAAAGACATTATTGTGAGATTGTTTTGGCAAGTATTGATGAGGTTTAAGTACTCGCTAATGCTGAGTATTCTCTGTGAGGTTTTAAACGCTCAATCCGTCACAATCCAATCTTTACAAGCCAAAATCCTTGTATGTCTAAATGTACTTGACAATAAACCAATTTGGATTTAGCTGACATACATTTATAAGAAGCCGCTGCTTGACTGGTATAAAACTAAACAACAATATAAAACAAAGACCTGGTCATTTCGCCAAGACCAGCGTACAGATCATCCCACGTCTCATTACAGGCATATGCAAAGAGTATTTTTTAAGACACAACCTTTTATTTTTACTAAGAATGGGATTTTATGTCTGGAAACATGATAGTGTGCACACATTTTGGTAATTTAAAAGGTCGCATAGAACCCCAATGTCACCGTTTAAAGTCTGTCAATGTTGGCTCAAGAGATGTGAGGAATTCATAACCTCGCCTGGAAGGACCTGCTCAGGCAGATCTCACGAAGGATGAAACACCATGACATTATTTTATCTAACTCCACACCAGATGGCCAGTTTACCCCCGTACGACGACTATGTCACACTCTACACTCCTACCTGTTCACCCGTCTCTTTCTGGACACCATCTTCCATCAAATGCATGAGAAGCTTCTTTTTTTTTTTTTACCTCGACATATAGGCATCTTTCCTGTCCAAGTGCCGTCGCTCTTGCAGACTCTGTGTTCAGAGCCACCCGCCAGGAAGAAGCCATGCTGACAGCTGTACACCAACGTGTAGCCAAAGCCAGGCAGATCCATCCCCACCACGTCCACATGGAGCGGGCTCTCTGGCTGCTTACAGGCATGGGCTGGCGGCGGCGGCGGGGAGAAAAGTGTGTGTGTCAAGTCAGTCCGACAGGCAGGAGACGGTTGGGCGGAAGGATAACAAGATGATTGGATGCACGTTTCTTACGTATGCACTCAGGTTGTGCTCCGCTCCACGTCAGATCAGGGTGGCAGGTTCTAGAGGAAGAGCCCTGAATCAAGTGACCCGGCTGGCACTGAAATGACACCACGTTCCCCACCTGCAGAGAGGGAGGACGAGACAGAAGCACACACACACACACACACACACACACACACACACACACACACACACACACACACACACACACACACACACACACACACACACACACACACACACACACACACACACACACACAGATAAGGGAATATAAAAGAAATAGAATAGAAAAATATAAATAATATACTTTATTAATCCCCAAGGGGAATTTTGTTGACAACAGTAGCAGCACCAATAAAAATAAACACAATAAAATATAAGTATAAGAAATTAAGAAAGTGACTGTGCATAAATAAGTGTGCAAAGTGAAATATAAAATATAAAATAAAATAAAATATATATGTATATATATATACACAACATATATGTAATACAGCACTGTAAAATAATATATATATATATATATATATATATATATATATATATATATATATATATATATATATATATATCTAGATAGTGTTTCACAGATGCCATTTAGGACAGTCATTGAAACAGATGAACATGTTTTGCTTTGGCAAATACCACAAACAATAAAATGTTTATTTAGAATTCCGTAATATGTCTTGTTTATTTATTTGATGCCACTCAAAATCTTAAATTACCGCCAGACATCTAGATTATGACAATGCAATGACAGCATGTAACAGCACACTAACACTTTTCAGATATAAATTGTGGATCAAATCCACAGTGCTTGTTCTGCCCACACATGTATTCCAAGTTCGGCCCAAGCTAATATGAAACTTCCGCGGTTTGAGGCAAATCCAACGGTTATCTTCCAGCATGGCCATTAGTGACATTGCCTCTTTGTCTCCAGTGTTTCCTAATGAGCTGCAGTGGATGGGCTACTTCCTGGTGGTTGAATGTGGGTTTGTTGACAGCACACAGCGGCGGCACTAAGCCGACATCCGACTCCCTGACGAAGATGTCCACTTGATTTCACCGACTCAGAGAGCTGAAGCTTTGGCTCAACGGTAGAATGCATTTTTGTACAAAACAAGCACTGTGAACCCCCCCCCCCCCCCCTCTTTTTACAGTGAAGTGAACAAAGGAAGGGACAGGTGGATCGGTTATACCTCTTTTTATATGAACACATTTTATTTGATTTTTTTTTATGTAAGTCATGGTCATATCCTGATGGTGGTAGGCATATATGGATATATATATACATACATATGTACATATATATATATATATATATATATATATATATATATATATATATATATATATATATACACATATATACACACATATGTGTATATATATATGTACATATGTATGTATATATATATATATATATATATATATATATCCATATATGCCTACCACCATCATGTACATATTTATATACACATATGTACATATATATACACATATGTATATATATATATATATATATCCATATATGCCTACCACCATCATGTACATATTTATATACACATATGTACATATATATACACATATGTATATATACATATATATATATATATACACGTATATATATGTACACATATATATTAAAACCCTGAACTGAACAGATTAACCACTGGTTGACAGCGACAGCCTTTTAAACAAAGCGAACTCTGCTAGATTACAGATAAAAGATTCCCATTGCCCTGACATTTTGTGATCGGCAATCGGCCGATCGTGATTTTGGTGATCGGTAATCGATGATCGGCCCCAGAAATGCTGATCGGCACATCTCTAGTGGTCGCTATCTCTTTAATATTGCTGCTTGTAAAAGGCCATTCTAAAAATTCAGGAAATTATTTTCATTTTGATAAACTGCTAAATAAATTCCCCATATAACAAAGTTTGTCATTAAATTGTCCAAGTTGAACTCTTATACGTCTAGTCATTGCCTCACTAACAATGTTCAAAGTCTGTCTCTTCGTCTGTCTCCCTCCTTTCTGCCCGTCTCTTTCTTTGCAATGAGATAAGATTGTTACGTTGCATTTTACCTTGAAGGAGCCACAATGAAAGCCCAGTGATACGAGTTAGTGAGTTCACTACTTCACTCCTAGTGAAGACGCATATCTCACCTTGAAACCGTAGGTCCGGTTTAGGGAGCCGTAGCGCGGCGTTCCGGGGTTATCGCAGCTGGTCTTGGTCGGTTCTGAAACAAACAGCACAAACAAAGGAAGTCGTTACACGCGAAATCTAAAAGAAAGACGCATTAGCATTGCATGTCCTTCCTCGACTGTCCTCGCCTCTCCTCTGTTGTCATGGTAACATCAGGGTATGGATTCCAGCAGGACAGCAGGGGGCA